>NJRQ01000094.1:35771-71257 GCA_003063805.1 Aphaenogaster ashmeadi
TTAAAAATCATATAATTCCATTTAAAAAATCAAAGGTCACCTTCAAATCTCCGAAACGCCTCCACTTAGAAAAATTTCGTTTGACCTATCTTATGTCCCCCTCGAAGTCACAAAACTTTTGTATGAAACATTTTTCTCTAAAATGCTTTGTTTCCGAGATATTTAGCTGTCTAAGTTAAAATGGGACACCCTGTATATATATGCATGTAAAAAAAATACAAATACGCAATATATATGCAGGTGTATTTTTTTAAGCGTATAAACGTTCGTACGATGTACGCGCTTACAAAAATGCGATCGACCGGCTCGACTATCGCGCTTATCTTCCTGCGATTTGTGTGGCGTCACCGTGACTAGACGCTTTTGCATATGAATCGAACATCATGCCGTACAATACGTGAGTTCACATACAGAGACAGGAATAGTATTTAGTAATCTTATACAAAAACATCAGAGAAATCACTATTATTCTTATTGCGTGTTACGACAGAAAGATCTCGCGCAGCTATTAAATTATCATTATCGCGAGGACTAGAGGTAAAAAAATTATGGAATTTACTGAATACAAGATAATTATGTAACACGTGTAATAAATTTTTATGTCGACCCAACTGGCATAATTATGTAACTACTATAATACACATGCGCATAATATGTTTATTAATCGATGTATTGACTATATTCAATGAAATACGAAAAATGAAGATACTTTTATTCGGCGTTTTTATCTATCTGATAAAACGCCACCGTAAATTTTCTCCGATAAACGGAAAACATTTGTCAGAATTTCTCGCGGTTCGAGAGCTACATAGATACGATAAAGTGAAACTACTCCGTTTGGCACGAATGAAAAGTACGTCTATTGATGTTTCTGGACTGCTCCGTGCACTGTATGTTACAACCGAACTGACAAACTTGAATCGGCAGAGTTGTCTTATCAGTTCAGCGATCTTCTTTATCCTACAAAAGTCTCAGAAGTGAATTCGCACTACGCGCAAGTCGCCTCGCAATTGATTGATTAGCCGCAATCTCGTGTGTACATTTCAGAGCCGCTCTGGAACAAGAACGCACTGAGCGATCAACGACTATTCGTGATTGCCATTTAATATCACGAGCTTCTCGAAATAAAATTTACGACGCCCCATTCGGGGTCAAAGAATTTTTATTATACGAGAAAAAAAGAGTGTGTTGTTGCAAGTTTGCAAGATTTTATGCAAGTCAGCCGTGCGAATCTGCCACTTAGACATCGGTCGCGATCCAACGCGACAGCGTTGAGTCTTGCTGCAAAAGCAGCGATTGGCAACGTTGCGACTGGCCTCCAGATAACACGAGGAGAGTCAGTGCGGTGGGATCCGGACAAACAAGGGGGGGAAATCATAGAGCTGCACAAACGACAGGCTGAATTCACGCAGTGTTCACGCGAGTGCGGCTCCGAGGAGAGGTTTCTCGTACGCGACGTCTCGTCGGCGTAGATCATTCGAAACTCGCACTTGCGTCTCATCCGTGCCGCGTGCTCGCGTCTCTCCCTCTGGATCCGTCTCCTCCCTTCAGGGAAGTCGACGTATCTGCAACACGCCCTTCGAAGGTGCGAAGAGGAGGTACGTGGCGCGGCGAATATCTGTCTACGTCTGTCGTGAATTCCCTCGTACGAGCTTTTCCCCGCGAAGACTCGAAGGCGAGGGACTCGACGGGCCATCTCCGTTTCGAGGGAGACGTAGGAAAAGGCCCTATCGATCCGATGCACCTCCCGAACTCGTATCTCGCTCGCTCGACGGCGGAGATCTCTTCGCCGTCGACGACGATCTCTGGACTCTGGACTGAATGGACGTCTCGAATCGGTATCTCGTCGCGAGGCTCGCGAGTGTACTCGTCCAACTGTCTGTGATCGAAACGAAGTTTAATTATTGTAAGGGTCGAATCCGTGATCCTTCGGAGGCTGAACATTGACTTCCTCGATGATAAACGTAACCGAGAGCGAGAGACTCTCCGTAGCTGCCCCATCGACGAGTCTCCCAAATGCAATCTCCTTCATTCGAGGAAGTATCCCTCGCTCGAGAACGTTTTCCGCGCGCGCCGCACTCCAGGAAATTACGCGAAATATCGTTATGCAAATTTCGAGGAAGCTATTAATTAATCCCGCTTTAATCCCGCGGCAGCGATGTGGCCTTCGGCTCCTTACGATAAACAACCGTTTAATCGCTGCGTAGCAAGAGCGTCGCCGCGTCGTCCCCTCGAGTGGACGATTAGAAAGCGAAAATATATGCCCAAATATATAATTTATCGAGTCATTAATATTGCGAGGTGCAACGATTGCGTGACAGATGTTTGTAACTACATCCGGTGCTACATCTGAAGAGTGATTTGTCAAGTCACTTGAAAACGTCATTATCATTCGAATATATAATAGATTATATCTTGAACAACAACAATTTTACAGCGTAGTCGAAAATAACTGCAATAGCCCTTGGTAACCGACTGAATGCTTGTTACGCAATCACTCTGACCTCGCCATGATTATATTTGAACGGCTCGCTGCTAGTTAAACGATATAAAACGCACGGATAATGTTCCTAATATATACACATGACGTCATCCTCGAAGCATGTTGATGCGACAAAAGCGTTATAATTAACTTTTGTAGAATTAAGCCTTATCGATCGCAATTATTGACTTTTAGAATTAAGTCTTATCGATCGCGATTACGATCTTGACTCAGCCTTATTGAGAAATCAATTTAAGAAAAATCAAGCGTACTTTATAACGGTTATCGCATTCTCGCTTTATACGAAACAGAAAGAAAAACATTTTACGTAATACGAGACCGAAGTCGCGACGAAAACAATTCTAATAAATTCTTTTCTCTTTTAGATCGACTGTACGAAGAAGAAATAGCAAAAGGTCGGCGAGAGACATGGCGGAAAAGAGAGAATACACGCGAAGCGAGATCGAAAAAAACACCGACATGGACAAGGTCTTTGTGATCTTGCACGACAAAGTGTACAACGTCCACCGTTTCCTCAATGAGCATCCGGGTGGCGAGGAGGTCCTGCTGGATCACAAAGGCATAGACGGCTCCGAGGACTTCGACGACGTCGGGCATTCGAAAGACGCGATAGAGCTGATGAAGACGTACGAGGTCGGCGTGCTCGTCGAGTCGGATAGGTCGAATAAACCACCGAGGAAGGGCTGGGTGGCAGGATACAACACGAAGTCGGAAAAGTACGTTCAAGGACCCGGCGTGCCTTTCTATCTACTCATGGGAGGAATCGTGTTCGTAGTGGCCCTCTACTTTTACC
Organism: Aphaenogaster ashmeadi; assembly: GCA_003063805.1. NCBI lineage: Eukaryota > Metazoa > Arthropoda > Insecta > Hymenoptera > Formicidae > Aphaenogaster > Aphaenogaster ashmeadi. The sequence continues at coordinate 39,068 of NJRQ01000094.1, forward strand.
CGTATTAATCGATCCACTGGAATTAATCCTCGAGAACGCTGTGGGTGTGTGATAGTGCGACGTGTGATATAGAATGGTATTAGAACGAAAGAATATTCTCGTATTACTCTCTAATGTCTCTATGGTATCCAAAGCGTATCTCCATAATTAACTCCTTCAAGGGGGAGAGAAGTCCTTATTTTATATATCGAACGCCATCATATGAGCAGTTAATGTCCGATTAATGTTAAGGCTGCCAATGTAAACATCGTTAATTCTATTGGGATGTGCAATATTTTTTTGTATAGAGAACATAAATGTAAAATTAGAATTAGTCGCCAAGACTATGTAGAAATGTCAATTTTTACGTCAGTCAGCAATTTTTATGAAACTTCATGGATTTTTTTATGAAATTAGAGCATCTTTCCATGGATTAACTTTAATCGTTAAGTCAGGTCATATTACGTAAATCACAAAGCAAAACAAGTTTTATCTGACGTCTTATCTAGCGACGTCAACTCCTCTGTACAAGTTACAAATTACTTTAATCTAAAGTAGCCTACGTTGCATGAGCGCCGAATCGAATAAGCTAAAAAGCATTGGTAATATGTCCACGATATTTTAAAAGATTCTTAAGAATCAAATATATTAATATGTATCTTTCATTTATATATATATATATATATATATATATATATATATATATATATATAATTTTAAATTTACCGTGAAACCGTAAAATCAAAAATTTCAAAATTATTAAGAAAATATTAACATGCTTTAGTTAAAAATATTTATATTGAATAATATAAATAGATCAAAGCTCTGAAGAAATTAAATCATAAAATATAATCATATACCAATATAATGTCATACTAATGTAATGTTACATCATTTTACTTACATAATAAATTTATATACACACAAGATCTCCACCTAGTATCGGCTCTTATTGGTATGATTACATTGTACGATTTAAAAATATTGCTTTTTGTTTAAATATCATAAAATTAAAAAAAAATTACTAAATAAACAGTTGAAACAGATTACCACTGCGCATTAAAAGTTAAGAGAATGTTTAATTGTTGATTACTCTTATCAATGCAACAAATTGTTTTCGACAATCTGTATATCTTCAAGTTCAATATGTTTTGAAAAATTTCTTATCGCTAAATTTGGATCTAGATAATGCTATCGCTTTTATAAGTTTTGAGATGTATTGCTCCTTTAATTCTTCAGTATTTACTTCTTAAGGAAAAATAAGAATACAAATGCGCGTGCGTGATCTTTTATCTAACATGTGTTTATTTGCTAACAATCTATTGTTAATTTTCATAAAATATAAATATGTGACTTTTTAATACTCGATACTAATACTTTCGGCGCAATAAATTATGGCGTTCCACTTTCTGCAAATTGTTGTAAAACGATACGTATCGCTAAAGAGATTGCGAATTTTCACGTACTAGTGGGCGTTGTCCATTTGTTTTTCCGCAAAAAGATACGGATGGATGAATCGCGGATGCTTAGAAACAACTAATTGCGAGAGTTAAGCATTTTAATGGAGGATACCAAGTGCCAGCTGGTTAACTGGTGTAAGAATTTAACAACAACACGCGAACGCGACATGTGAAATCGAGGAAGAAGAGGGAGAGAACGTGGGAGAGAATCGACAGCACCCATTCAAGACTAAACGATACCTACATATGTTATTCGCGAACGCACACATTTTATCCAACTAGAGAAGTTTATATATACATTGTGTATCGCCTATGTACATTGTATCGCAAGAAGCTTTATAAGTATGAGTTTTATAAGTATGAGCGCGTGTGTTGTTACTTGAATAAGAGCTTTTATTGTGTTCATAATTGGTTTGATCCGCTTGTTAGGTGCACGTAACTCCACGTAATTGTCATATGCTCATCAACGTTAACTGTGACCCAGGGCGGACGTAACACTCACCCGTGGCCGTCCACGTGTCGCTTTTCCGAACAAGTGGTGGAAAGTGGTCGCATTGTCGCGCCGCCACGTCCGACCACCCCCGTCGGCTTCGCGCATGCATGCGCGCGTGTTGGAACTCGCGAGTGGGGGGGGGGTGGCGAGGGGGGCACCGCGATGACATATGTAGAAAGCCACATATCCTTCCTGTCAACCGTCGGCCATCTGCTTTACATACCGACTTCCGGCGCCGGCGGAAACTTTGTGAAACGCGCCCAAACACCCCCCCCGGCTTCTCTGGGTCGCGGTTCTTCAACTCTCATAATTCTCTCTCTCTCCCGCACAACTCCGCGCTTCTGGTCCCTTTCTCCTTCTCTCTTCTTTTCACCTTCGTCTCTTTCTCTCTCCGCGAATCCTTTGACGCCGCGTAAAGGGATGACACACTTTCGGCACGATGACGACATGTTGGAAACGCTGTATCGCATGAAAACTGCGACGTTGGTATTGTCCTGTTGTTTCACTCGCGACACTGCAACGCACTCACGGTGCTCTGGACACGATAGGGAGACGATACAAAAAAATTCGCTACCAGTCATAATTAAGCACATTAAGCGAATTAAAACAATCAAGAAAGATTACATTGATCTGGATATAAAATATCTCCTATTCATCACAGATTCGTCAAATAATTACGAATTATACAACATCCGTCGCGTAACTCTAACTCATTCAATTCGAGACGCTTCTCGTCTTCCTCATCGGCGGCGGTATAAGGATCGTTTACATTTAGATGCCAGGGTGGAAACGCGATTTTTTTTTCTTATTTCTATTTGCCGACCTCTCGATGGCGCTCCCTTTGCGAGGAAGCGGAAACTCGATACGGTCCCTTTGAAGGGTCATGATTCCGCCCCTCTTTTTCCACCCGGCGAACGTAACTTTAAAAACACCGATGTCTCCGTGCCAGGCGAGCGTAAATTTTTCAAAGAACCTAATGCACGCAACTTTAAGAAAACCGACACGGTAATACGATCCGGTTGAATTTCGCGTTTCAGAAGTGTTTTTTGCTTATTCCACTTTCGATTTCGCGGTCGCTCGCGAGCTATTAAAGAAATATGATCGAATCATAAAATCAAAATGTTCCAATCTGTTTGAAAATTATATCAAGCGATGCGACCAAGTTTCGCAATCTTTTGACTTGATTAAATGCGATCCGGGCACGATAAATTTTTATGCTTTACGTTGATTTTAAGTTCGTTTTACGCGATTTATGTAAAATCACAACAGAGTATGTAAAATCACAAAAAAATAAAATAAAATAATATTATTTTAAACATATATAGTGCCTTGAAAAGTGTTTTCTTTTTAGACTTAGATTTGTCTTAGTATTACTTGGCTAATTCGATTGCTTTTATACCTATTTTTGATCAGTTGACTTTTGATTTAATGATGCATACACTTTTAAATGTTTTTTATGTTCTTAGCGTACATATAAGGTTTATTTAAGAGACAGAATACTATTTGAAGTAAAATTGATATCATATTAAAATTTCAAACCAATTGACCGTGCAATTTCTAAGAAAATAAAACTTAAAAGTTTTATGCACGGTATCTGCAGATGAATCAACAAGGTACGATTACGGTAGGTTATAGTCTACTTCATCCTATAACATGTACATATGAGATTGGATATATGTTACTTGCATAAAACTTTTCTATTCTCATGTTTTTAATTTAAAAAAGCTATAACAAGTATAGCTAAAAATAGAAATAAATCTTTTAATATTATAAATTTCAATATAAAAATTTCAATTGACGGTGTAATTTCTAAGAAATTAAAAGTTAAAGTTTTATGCACAATATCTCTAAATGAATCAACAAGATTAAGATAGGTTACAGTCTACTTCATCCTATAACATGTACATATGAGATTGGATATATGTTACTTGCGTAAAACTTTTCTATTCTCATGTTTTTAATTAAAAAAAGCTATAATAACAAGTACAGCTAAAAATATAAATAAATCTTTTAATATTATAAATTTAAAAATATATCGCAAAGTATAAAGAGTCTATATATAAATTTAATAAAACTCTAACTTTAACTTTTACTTTCTTAGAAACTACACGTTCAATCGCTTTGAAATTTTAATGTCATATCAACACATATTTCACTTCAAATAATATTCTATATAATTTTTAAAAGGATTGAAGGATTTTGATTTTTCGATCATACCTCCTTAAGTCGCGCCGCACAAGAATTGACAGAAAGCCGACAACCAAAACGAATAAATGACACTAGAATGATTTAAACGCTTCCCATTGAACGGGAAAGGCGCAAGAATACGCCGCGGAGCAGTCTGGTCTTTCCGCGAACGGAAAGAACGGAGAGAAGCGAGATGCACAAAGAAAGAAGGCGAGTTCGCGGTGAAACGAAGGAGATTCTCAAATGGACGTAACGAGTTCTCGGCAGTTTCCCGGTTGCTTCTTGCCGCGGTCCACCCCCATTCCACCCTCGCACTTACTCCCCCCCCCCTTTCCTCTCCGTCCTCGTTCGCCACGGTCTCACGAAAAACGGCAATTTTTTCCAATCCCTCTTAGATAAAGCGTTTTAACAGAGAGAGCGCCGTAACAAGGCGCTATTTTCCTCGTTGGTGACGAGGAAAATAAACTGGAGAACGTCAGCGGTAACAGGTGCATACATAAAGGGGTAACCGACGGTGGCGGGAGGGAGAGACAAAGTACTCTCGGGCGCGCACGGAATCGTCGTAAGGCGTTGCCGCCGCCGCAGCGGCGGCGGGAGGATATAATAAATATTCTGGTAAATGTGCGCGCGGCCGTCCCGCCGCGTTCTCGAGGACGGCGATATTTCACGCGGCGCGAGATGAGCGCGCGGCACGCACGCGGATTTATGCGGTAAATTGTTTCTCGCTCTTCTTGTTTGCAAACGGCCCCGGCCGCCCGGCCGCCGAGGGCACGCGTGCGTATGAGCGAGGGGCACGCGAGGGGCCCGCGCCGATAAGGAGGAAGAGATGAATACGATAAAAACTTAATTGCCCGGAGGATAGATAGGTCTATCTGGTTCTCCTTCGCGCGGCGCAGGTTTGCAATGCCACATGATTAATGAGGGGGGGAGTTTGTCTGATACCGGCTCGAGCCCCCCTCCACCGCTCGAAAAACCGCGAATGACGATTCGATCGATTCGCGCTCCGTCCATTTTTCTGCGCGCACGATTTATAATCGCGATGCAACCGAGCCGACGACTTGTACAGCGGGTTGCTGAAGAGCGAGATTGTGCAGCCAAGTTGCGAGAACCGTGTTTGCGGAACGTCGACGAGCGCGACGATGCGACGGAAAACAGCACGACCGAGTGCATGGCTCCTCCATTGCCCCGAGGTAACGTTGGAACGAAACCCGGAAATACCACGGTTTCGTGACCGCTGTATGGAATCTCCATTTTGCAATATTGTTCTCGGGTAAATGAATGGGATTGTCACTTGGCGCTTCGTCTCCCGACGCGACAGCGAGATGGATGGCACCTTCCCGTTGAAAGAAGGGACAAACCGCGAATCGATCGAGGAATTCTTGGCTGACGCGATATCTCAAGCCCATGTCAGACTACGCATTGGAGATTTTGAGGATTGCGAATTGGAGATTAAGATTCGACCAATCGGATAATCTCAATCTTCATTGGCTGCGGTCCACTTGGCGCGCTACAGATGCTTTGAAGCATTCTTTCATTGGCCAATTAATAGAATTCTTTGTTCCGATTGGTCAATTGAACGCTTCGAAGTGTTTGTAGCCAGGGGCGTAGCCAAGATTTTATTTCGGGGGGGGGGGGTTAAAAAAAATAAAATCACGGAACAACTCACAACTTTTTTAATTAAATAAGATAACAATATTAACTTCACTCATTGTATTCCTAAGGTAGGTTTTAAGAATTCTTAATTTTTTCCATTAATAAAATACCATTTCATTTCTGTCTCAGCTTTCAATCTTTCATTTTCATATTTGGTTCCAAAATTTTGGGGAGGATAATTCCCCCCTGGCTACGCCACTGTTTGTAGCATCAAGTGGACTCCGCAGCCATTCTCTCCGTTCTGATTAGTCGAATACTAATCTCCAATTGGCAATTCTCAATCTCCAATATGTAGTCTGACACAGGCTTTAGGATATATTTGGGACCGTCTGTTTGCGGTATATGCGTTGCGAGACGATGCACGTGCGGAAAACATCACGTGGGTACATGAACAACGCTCGGGGTGATGCGGATGAAATATCGATCCGCATGAGATTATGGCACGGCCGTTAGAGTAACGGAGTGCCTAAAGTTTTCAGAACGTGGGCAAGTAGAGAGGAGTAGAGAGGACGACGCGAGGTCGAATAATGGGCGCCGCAGCCATCGGCTGTGTACGCAGCTTTTCGAGAGTGTCTTAACGAACTCCAGACGTCGCGGACGAGAAACGAAAGGGACAGAAATGCTGAGGGGCATTTTTTTCCCTCCGGGTTGCGAGATCGGCGAACTGACGAGAGCTACTCGTCGAGAGGATCGATCGATCGTCGACTACGGTTTATCGAAGCATTGTGATATCGGATACGTTTTTTAATTGAAAGTATCTTAATATTTAAAAATCATACGAATACGAATACCTGCTCAAACCTTGGGAAAAAGTTTCCTGAGAGTTCCTCAATTTTCCGGACGAAATTAGAATATTCTTGATATGCAAGTTTCAAATAAATTCGATTATCATCTGGGCTTCTTAGCCTCATTTTACTTAGTTTCTTAATTTCAAAAATTATATTTGAAAAATTATAATGAAAAGAGAAGCGAACAATTTTCATAAGATATGCATTTTAAGGAATATAACGAAAAGAATTTGCATAAACAGAAAGAAAGCATCAATATTTAAATATTGTAGACAATTCTTTAAAACCATTTCTCAAAATTTATCTAAAAATCTCAACTACAATTTGTATAGCATTTCGGTATTCGTGAAAAATTCCCGAAGGGGAACAATTTTAAGAAAAATTTCTTAGGATATTCAACTCAGGAAATGTATATAGAATCGAAGCTTAAATTATCTGATTCACGTCAAGTTGTGTTATGAGTAAACTAAGAAGATTTCATCGTTTTTTCCAGTATCCTCGCTGTATTTACGGTTTCCGGATGTCTCGCAGCGGATCCAGTTCTCACTCACGATGATGATCAAAGACGACGGCGACACGTGGCGGAGCCCGATCGTCTCGGGGAAGCCCAAGGCTCCTCTAGTGGACAGTCTAATATCGCTAAAAGCTTTTTAATAAACAGTCTTAGAATCCCGCGACGAGTGCGCACCGACACACGTGCCGCGGTATGAGTTGCACACGTATACACATATATAGGAGCGATCGCCTCTACACGAGATTCCCGCGGGAGATGGTTGAGGTAAGCTCCGGTCGGAGCGGCTCCTAGGGGAGGGGAATAAAGTGGCGCACACAGGACCGAGGAGATATCGCGAAAATTCGCCTTTCGTAACCCGGTAGACGCGGCGGACGCGATGTATGAAAATGTAGTCCGCGGAAGGGGGAGGTGGAGAGACGAAAAGGACATCCGCGGGGAGTGACGACGTACGATGCGGAGAGGGGAGCTGTTTATTTTATGGAGTGGAGGCTAAGACGTACGATATTGTCCCCGGCAAAGTGGCCGGGTTCTATTTTCGAGATCCTGTTCCCTTCACCTCTTCTACCCTGTCCGTGCCCTTTTTTCTCCTCCCTCTTGCTCGTACACCCCTTCGCCGTTCATTTTCCGCGAACGGCATAAATTTCCGCCCGAGAAGTACGGCGCAATGACACGCGAGCTCTCGTTCGCTTATTTTTTTCCTACCGCCGCCCTTTCTCGCGTAGTTAAGCACGAGAGCCTTATCACTGGAAATGAGATTGTAATTATGTCGTATCTATCAGAAGACAGCGATACAGCGGCATTAATTATCGTATTTGGAAGAAGAACTGAAGGTGGCACTTTGAAAGTCAAATTATCGTTTAATGTGAAAAACAATTTGTTCACCGAACGGCTCCAACATAATGGCGGAGAATTCGGGGTAATTATCGTTATGTAGAAAGTTTTCGAATGTGTTCCAAGTGCGAGCGTCGATGTAGATCGATGCGATAAAAATGTCACTGCCGCGGGAAATTTCGGCGAACGGAATTCATCTCTCGGGACGCGATTTAAAATTAAAATACGACATGTTGGAAGAGAGAGAAGAGGGATGCGCTGAAATCCACTCCTCTCGACAGACGTGGGAAGTGTACATAATAAAAGCTTCCGGATCAATTTTCTCCCACGTGCAGGCCTAAAAAGATTCCGATTCCTCCTTCAGTCTCTTCTCCGCTCCAACGTGAGAACGAAGAGTTACATAAAAGTCGCCGATAAAACTTTCATCGGGGTAGCGTGTACCAATCCGGACATCCATTGACAATTCGTCACCGTCGAATATTTTTTACTCGATCAATATAAATATTATTCTCGGTCATACTGTTGAAGACGGTTTCGTCGGGGAATATTTCGGAAGTTTTTGCGGAGATTTTATCTTCAAAGCGTAACAAACCAAAAATTTTCAGCACGCAGAAGTCGGCGCACGTGCACGTGGATATTGTCGGTGGAACTTGGCGTCGACGAAATAGCGTTCGCGAAAATATCATCGGGGAAACCTTCGCCGGTGATTGCAATGTAAACCAGAAAACATACGAACGAGACACGCGCAACCTGGCTCTCTCTCTCTCTTTTTTTCCAGGCATCCAATCGTTCCCATCTGACCGGTAGATTCGACAAATCTACGCCGTTTCTGGGGACGCCGGCGTTAATGAAATGTGATTTTCGGATGGAATATCGCGCGTGAGGTAATCCACCGGCGCAAAATTTCATCAGCGTCCACTTCCTATTACGATAAACTGTCGATACATCGCAGTTTAAATTCAAATAGGTCACTTCGAGATTTTTTTAAAACGACTTTAACATAAATTTAAAATATTTCAATATATATTCCTTTCTATATAATTTTTATAATAAATTAATAATTTAAATGAGAAGAACCGTGTTAGGACGCCGAGTTTCAATGAATTTGAATTCATATGTATTTCCGTGCGAGATTAAACTTTGGAATTAAAAGTGAATCGAACTCTCCGGAGTCCATTCAGGTTCGATAGATATCGTGAGAATAGATACCGCTCAGCCTTTCACTTTATGGGCCTAAACGATAGGATCGGAATGTCCGATAAAGTGGCCGTTAAAGGCACAGTTTCTCTCGTTTTCCTAATGCTTTATCTAGCGAGGGAGATAATCCGGAGTTGTCTGCTTTTCCCAGTTTCGTTTGCACGTTCGTTTACACACGTTCCACGATGCACTCGACCACGTGGCAATAAAGATAACGAAAAACGATAAATCGACATAATGGGAAAATGAACGGATATTTCCAGTACAGAGACAACTTTTTTCAATCAATTCGCATAATTGAATTTAAAAATCCTCATTAAATATTAAGCGTTTGATCTAAATTCAGCATCGGTGATCTACCGATTTGCGGAAAGGGCAGAAGCGGAAACGCGTAGCGTACACGAAAAGAACGGTTTTGCTAAAGTATCTAAAAATTTAGCCCGAAAATAATTATATTGGACCATTCAAATAATTATATTTGACGTTCAAACTGGTTTCTAGAATGTCAAAATTTTTTGCAGTATTATCATCGCACTAAGAAAAAAATTTGTTGAAAAACGCAAAATGTGTTTCATCCAACTAAAATATTTAGTCCGATCCGTTCAACTAAACATTAGTTGGTTTAACTGAACATTAGTTGAATTAACTAATTCTTGATTGAAAATTTTGATGGTTGACATGAATGAACTATACCTTTTTTAATGCAACTTAATAATTGTGTTGAATCAACCACTGGATCAACAACAATACAAATTTAATTCGTACAACCAATTTTCTTTCTCAGTGCATGCACAAGAGCATCCTGCATAATCAATTTGATGGTTCAACATAATTATTTTCAGATCTGTATCTGGTTAAAATTTTTACATACTTCAGCAGAACCGTCCTTTCCGCGTAGCTAAGGTAAATATAGCCTTTTCTCTTTTTCTCGATTTCTTCATTTCTCTTCTGCATGGTTTCTCCGCTACGCTTTATTTCTACGTTCCATCGTGTTTCTCTCTTGCTGTTTTAATAAACAGTTTATAAATCTCAGCGCAAACTCCACTTTTTGATACCGCTCCCGCGTTTACTCGCCGTAGCCTATTCCCGACGCGGGCAAACAGACGAACGTGCTTCTTTCCCGTATCTACGCGCCCGTATCTACTTGCTTCCGCCTCCGGTTAATATTTGAAAGTTTTGTTTAGTAGTTCTCGATAGTGCTTTTGTTTCAAGTTGCAACAACGGCGGAAAGTTTTACAATAGATTCTCTTAAATGCTTCATTAACGTGAAACTAAAGTTTCAAAAATTTCTGCGTTAACGCAAAGAAATGTACGCACTCCTAATGAACGCGGAATGATACAACAAAAAGAATCCCAAGAGGAAGCTTGGTACTTCGTAACGATTGAACAAACGGAACCTCTCTGGCACTGGCGCGCGGATGAAAATTAATTAATATCGGTCAATTAACATACCCGTGATCCATGAAAACCCCACGAGAATTCCGCGAAATTCTCCGAATCGTGTGCACTAAGAGCATGTCTTGCTACGCGAATTAGCCGAACCGAAGCGAAGAGAACCTCACGAACGTGCGAACGAACGGCTACTGAAAAGGTGGTAGGGTTCGCGGATCCGTCATGCGCTCCTGGCTCGATTTCGGCCGCTGTCACGACTACACCCAGACCTCATTCAACCACAAAGGGCCTCACCATTTCGCTCACTACTACGCCCGCTTCCGCCACGCGACGCTTCCCTTGTTAAGTCGCCCTTGGGACTAGAGTTCCTCAAGTAACAATTTGAACACCGCTTAGACAATGTCTAACTGATCCGCCATATGTCTCAGATCAACTACGAAGAAATTTATACTTTACTAATATTTATTTTACTTATTACAGTAATAATAATACTTATACATATATAAACTATTGAATTAAATTCATTTTTTCAGTATTAAATTGACTTGAACGTTGAAAAGCGTATCATAGTCTGAAAATAGCGGACGATGTCTAAACTCTTACTTGAGAAACATGTGCCTTCAATCAGAGGCACTTCAATCAGATTGCAAACCGCCAGAATACCCGATAGTTGAATAGAGTTTCCGACATATATCGATTTCAATAAACCTGGTTTAAAATTATTATATGTACGGCACTTCTTCCCGCTCTTCTCAAAATTAACTTCCAAATCGCTCTTTGTTCTCCATAAAATTTATGCGTCTGCGATGTTTACTCGCATGCATCTAACCGTACGCCCAAAGTAATCTCGCGAAAGAAAGTCTATTTCTGTTGTGCGACTATGCAAATCCACTGACGGGTTGCAGCGAACCAGCGACATTGATGAGAACGAGGTATTCTCTCGGATCTGCAGAAGGATGCGAGCCGCGGCGATACCTTCGCCACGGGAGAGGGGAAAAACGGAAGGTTAAGGTGGAGACCCGGAGACTCGTCTTGCCGCGCTGAGAGCGTCACCGGCGAAGCTCAGGGACTAGTGCTACACCTGGCGTGGCAGCTGCTCGAAGCCGTCCGTTACCTGGTTCGGCAGCACCTGTTCGGGGATTGCGTGCGGCGCGGGGCCTCAGCGCCAGAAAGGCCCATAGCAACACATGTTGCCCGCGAGTGCTCCCTAGCGCGGCAAAGCGACGAACGATTGAAAGAATAAGAGAGAGAGAGAGAGAGAGAGAGAGAGAGAGAGAGAGAGAGAGAGAGAGAGAGCGAGCTCCTCGCTAGGACGCCTCGCGCCATTCCTCTTGCAACTCCGACAAGAAAGACACCATCGTATTTTCACGATCGAAAAGGCAAACGCTGTCAAACAAGCCGCTTAAATAGACACGACATCGGAAAAGTGGATTTCGAAGGAGAGACGCTGCAGATCCCTTTAAAGCCCTTGTCAGACACCGCATTGGAAATTGAAGATTGCGAATTGGAGATTAGGATTTTCGACCAATCAAATAGTCTTAATACGTTGAGTGCCGCGTGGACCATCGGTGGGCCACATTGGACTTTCCGTTCAGGCCGTTTGCGCATACGATACTTCTTTTTGATAATAATGACTTTTGTAGTCATAAATATTATTTTATATCTTTCATAAAAATATATTATATATATATATATAAATAGGGGGTAATGTAGGTCATCGGTGGCCCACGCGGCGTGAGTGGATAGTCACGTGAAATTAATACGGTACTCAACGTGTTAATCTTCATTCGCTTCGTTCTGATCCAAGTTGAATTTTAATCTTCAATTCGCGATCCTCAATCTTCAACATTATTATCAAAAAGAAGAGGTATCGTACAATATCCGCAAATAGCCTGAACGGAAAGTCCAATGTGGGCTACCAATGGCCCACGCGGCACTCAACGCATTAAGGGGTTACATCTAATTGACACATCGAAAAAATGAGACTTTTTTGGGAATTTTTTTTGAGAATACTAAAAAAGCAATCAAAATGGGGTTTAGAGGGTTTATTCTACATGTATTGAAGTATACAAAAAAAATTTTTTTTTATTTTTTTCAAGATGACATTTTGCGAAAAAACCATATTTCTTAATAATCGTGTGTACTTCTCTAGCAAAACTAATGTAAATAACGAAAAAATTTTTTATTTTGTTCCAGATGCTAATCCAAAAAAGTTCTGTTTTCGCCCGTGGAGCGCCTACAAAAAAAGCGCTCTTACTGTAGCTACGACTGAGCCGCCATTTTGTTTATAAAAAAATTTTTTTTGTATACTTCAATACATGTAGAATAAACCCTCTAAACCTCATTTTGATTGCTTTTTTAGTATTCTCAAAAAAATAAGTATCACACCTACTGAGTGGCGGTATTAAACCATACTCTGCTAGTTCCTATCCTTACGAAAAAACTACACTAGAGTATTTCGTATCCTGAATTCGGAAACCAGTCAACAACAGTATACTAGCGAGCGAAAGCGGTTGGTATGATTGTAAATAAGTAACCTACAGTGTGAAACTTGGACAGTTCTCTCCGTGTAGTCTGACACGGATTTTACGGGCGACACTCGCTGCGAGTGTTCGGTATCGAAAATTGTCGTAGAGTGTGCATTGACGCGAATCGTACGCAAATATTTTGATACTTTAATCGTACAATTTAATCGAGAGCCCGAGTCAAACGTTTCGCGGAGTTAAACGCGGGCGGTTCTTGCCGCAATGATCAAACATCGCGGTTGTTTGAGCTGCGTTCGTGTCCCGCTGATACAATAAATTTATGGGAACACACACGATTTATTTCGGCCATATATACCGCGCAACGTCAATCGCGTCCGTCTGCGATAAGTAACGTTTTTATTTTAATTGCGATTGAAATCGTCCGTGATAAAAGCTGTCATTCCGGACATGCGTGTAATCTTCATTAAAAATATCTATATACAAATCAATTAATTTTAATTTAATATACGCGCATCCCTTTTTCGATATTGACATAAGAAGCATTCCGCTTGATAGACGAGATCGTGTAAACATCGGACGCGCGGAAAACGCGCCCAAACGTAATTTTACAGTCTGCGGTGCAACGCAGACTGTTTCGTTCTCTCCTCCTCTCTCGCCCCGAACACGCGCCGTAGACAAAACGGCGTCGGCGGATAATAAAGGCATCGCGTGTGCATAATTATCTGGTGTACCTTCCTGGAATTAATTTCGAGCTTCGCTGGAAGACAGCTTTTTTTGCTCGCCCCCTGTCCGTTAACTCGGTACGTCGCCCTCTCTCGTTCGCCCGTTAAACGCACGAAACTTGCGAGGCAGCTTTGACTACCTCAACTAGACGGCGAGTGGAAAGGAGCATTGTCGCAAGAAAAAGCACCGGCGTCTAGCGAAAAGTAAAAGAATTGCCAAGAAAAGTGCCGCCCGAGCTAGTTTCGTCCTCTTTACGATCCGACCGTCGCGGCGAAGTTTGTCAATAAAAAAAAAGGCGGAGTCGTTGAAAAAAGGAGGAAAAACCGCGACACCATTGAACAGGTATTTCGCGCTATCGTATTCGCGTCGCGACCTGTTGCGACCGATTTTCCTCGAACTGACAAGACGAGCCTCGGTAGCGGTGGAATTAATGCGCGGTTGGCGTTACGCGACTGGAATGACGAAGATCGAAGATCAGCCGCGACGCCGAAGCCACGCAATTGCCACATCGTGCATGTAGATCGCATGCGGCTGTGTTGTAGATACGCCGAGGCGGCGGACACGTCGCCGCGCGATAGAACGCGCTTCCCTGATGACACGCACGCACACGTGGTGGTTAGCACGCGACGAGCTGCATTGTGAGCGCGCCTAATGATTAGCCACCGCAAGTGGACATATGGCTTCCTCGTGTACGTTAATACGGCGTGTCCGACGCTCGCGTCCGCGTACCCCGAGCTACGCGTTGTCTTTTCCCCCCTCCGGAGAAGGGGACACGTTTCACCATCGTACATGAAACAGCGCGGTCCTACACAGTCGCAAAATTTGTGTTAAATTTAACACATTTCACATATCCCAAACGGTCCACCCCCAAATTATTGTGTTAATTTAACAAGACGAATATGTTAGAAGGTAACACAAATATTATGTAAAAATTAACACAAAAATGTAACACTTTGACACAATTTGGAAACATGGAAGCATATATCTTCAGCAAAATTAACATTTATAATATGTTAAATTAACAAATACGTTTTATTCATTTATCTTAGAATTTACGTTTTAAAACTACATTATTTTTATGTTATTTGTTCACTTACTTACACGGAAAGAACGGTTTTGCTGAAGTATCTAAAAATTTAGTCAGATACAGATCAGAAAATAATTACGTTGGACCATCCAAAATAATTATGTAGGACGCTCAAGTTGTTTGCTAGGATGTCAAAACTTTTTGCATCATTGTCATCATGCTTGAGCGTTCTATATAATTATTTTGGATGGTCCAACATGATTATTTTCAGATTTGTATGTAGCTAAATTTTTAGATACTTCACCAAAACCGTTCTTTCCGTGTATAAATTGTGTTATTTTAGCACTAAGAAATTTTGAATATCACTTTAACACAAAATATTCAAATACCATAATCACATTATGTTAAATTAACACTCGGGTATGTTAAAAATTCAACACAAAAGTTTTAACAAGGACCGGTTTTAACATAAGTACACAATGTTTTTTACTATATACGGCGAACATACAATCGAACCTCCCTATCCTTAACACCTCTCTATCCTTAACACCTCTCTACCTCGCAACTGATCACGTGATATATGCCCACCTGAACTATCATTCAAGTTGTATGTCCACTTCCCACTCTAAAACTAATTGTGCGCGCAATACATTGTGATTTTGCGCTTGTGCCAGAAGTCATCAGGGTGTAAAGGCTAATCTACAATGTGCTCTTTGCTTCCTGTTTCTTGCTCTTTGCCTCTTACTTCTTTGCTTTTCCACGCATTGTTTTACCGACAATCGTGTTTCTTGTCTCTTTCGAAGTTCGTCAACTTTTATCTTGGATGACAGAACGAACAAACATCGCATTACGCGACATAACCAAAAATTGACAAAATGCAAAAAGCAAGATACAGGAAGCAAAGAGCACATTGTAGATTAGCCTTTAACCCTTTAAGGCCCAGTGTACATAATTATGTACATTCACTTCGAGTTCTTCCCAAATGTTTTGTATTGATAAAGTAGTGTTTCTGTCGATATAATACTCTTGATCCGTTTTATATGGAGCTAGATTTTCTATCTCAATTCGTAAAACAATGGTGGTCCCGCTAAACAAGCCACTATTGTGATCGTTGATCGTAAATTTTACTCAAACGGAATCGATGCCTGGGCCTTAAAGGGTTAAGGATAGGGAGTTTGTTCTCCCCCGAGAAGGTTTCTACCTGGATCAATTGATCCGTTTAAAGCGTGGTACTGTAGGCCCATTATTTTGGGCCGGATATCCATTTGGCAACCAAGAAGAAGGAGTTTGGTTCCAACGTGTTAAGGATAGGTTTGACTATATTAATCTCGCGTTGCGCAACGCGAGAGACCCGGTTGTCGATCTCGGGGCTGCAACGGCGAGGCGTTGAGGCGTAATACCTCTCGAACCGACCAGCGATTTTTGTTGTCGATCGATTGGACGAACGCTCGCGCTTGGCACGGACATGACGCGAATTTCGCTCGGTGTATCATCGAGCGTAGCCGCGAAACCTTTGCAAAATTAAACGGACGCCCCGAGATATGAGTTTCGATTCAATTGACAGGTCGCCGGTTTTTCCGCCGATGCGATGTTTGTCGGGTTCCTCGTTTTTTTTTTACGAGGCGGCGATGTGCGAATCTATCAGGCGGGTTGCGTGAAACGCGAGATCTATGAGGGAAATGACACTCCCTAATATTTCGCGAGTTCCGTTCTGGGGTTTACGACGAACAATGATTTTGAACAATTCTTTGATGAAAATTATTAAAGACGAGACCAATTCGACGGTTTGCTCATCCATTGACTGCGCCACGCCGATATCGCGGATCCTTTTGAAGGTTCAAAGTGTACAATCGTGTTCGCATTATACTCACAGATGCAAGCGCATCGCGTCTCGTGTTACCATCATACCTTGTGTCATGCATATTTTCTCCGTCCCGCATCTCGTATTCTTTTCACATCCTTCGGACGTCGTTATCAAGGAGTATCCGGGGCTTATCAGTTATTCCATTTGCATGGACCTCGTATCATCGGAAATTCTGTCTCGATAATGTCGAAGAGAGGAGAGGGGTGTTGCGGAACCAGGATTATTCAGCGAATTTTTCGCGCAGCAACTTCTCGGAAATCGGTCAGACCAGGGAAGTTAAAGCGGTTCGTTTTCAACGTTATCGTCGCGCAAATATTGGCCGAGTTGTCTGACGTTGTCAACCAAAATCGCGCACTGCTCCGCAATTAACTAGTCTGTTATCGAGCGGCTGGGAAACTCGAGGGGTTAATTAGGGGTGATAAACCCGCAACCCCGTGGTGTGCCCGCGCGCGCGCGCGCTTCAAAACAGTCGATAAATTTCGATCGCCCGCAATTCTCGTCGTCGCGGGCATTGTCCCGCGACGCATTGTTGTATCAGCCGCGTAATAATTCGTGCGGTAAACAGAGCGCGCTCGGTCGGCTTTTTCGCGCGACAAATTTGCAGAAAATTGCGACCCATTCAGGCCGCGCGCGCGCGCGGCTTTTGACAATCCGCAGCGTTTCGATCGCGCCTATATATATAAAAGTAACGGGAAAGAAAACTTTTCCTCCTCTCTTCTTCGTCGATCAGGAGAGGCAAAGAAAATAGAATTCCGGACAATTGCGCGCGTCGTACTCGCACGGAATAATAAACAACCCGCTCAATCTTTATCTCCCCGACGACGGGAAAGCCGGCGATCAGAGAGCCGCGCGTTTTCTGGCAGCGAGACGGAATCCTCGATGACACGAGAAAAAAAGGGGGGAAGAGCGCGCCGGAATCCCGTTCAAAATCAATAAAGTTACCCCTACCAACCCCCGCGGAATCGAAATAAAACGACTCGGCGATGTCGCCGAGTGGCGGTGCCGTGTCTTGCGTCCCCCGTCTATGAACGGGGTGGATAAAGGTAGAAGGGGGGCCCCCCCCCCTGGTCTGACTCGCGGCGGCTGCTTTTATTATCTACGTCGCGGCGGGATACAGGGAACAATTTTCGTGTTTTTCGTCTCGTGAATCGCGTCAAATTATTCAGGTATGAATTTTGATTGGCCGCCAAACGAAACCGTCGGAATTTATCTCATTTACCGTGCGGGACTTTCTACTCTGAGGTCGTTTCAAGCTCGCTGTGCGCAACGCATAATGCAAAATGAATAAACATTCTGATTGATTAAAAAGCTCGCCGGTTTACGTCCACCCTTTTGATATAACGCCGTGCTGTGAAATTCGATTGTTCCGACTCTCCTTCCCCCCGAAGCAATACGTTTAAATGTATTATCTGACGCGGCAGTTAACTAAACTCTAATAGACTAATTAGCTCGGCTGCTCTTCACCGGGAAGGATGTTAAGGCTGACGAAATTACGAATAAGTTTTCAGCAAATTGCCAAACAACATTATTGCGCGCGTTGCGCGAATATACAGGCGCCGTATAGAATTTGCTAAATTTGCTTTGCAGCCGGATAATGATGGCAATAGCGAAGAAATACGCGGTAAATAAAAAACTCTCGTGGGTTAATACGCCCTGATTAATTAACCTGACATGCGCCACTGCAAAAGTATGGCCGGTTAAAACCGTAGAGAGAAGTAACGGTTTATAAAATGTTTGTACTTATTACATTTAATTCTATTTCACGTGTGTTTTACGTATAATTTCTGTTTCAATTAGTTTCGTGCTAATAATCAAAGTATTAAGAAGAATAACTGCGGTATTATATATAACCGTTGCAACAATTCGAGTAGCTGCAAAATAACACGATGTCCCGCAAAATTATCGCTGCCGTCACCTTCCGAGTTCGTCACTGATCTTTCAAACACGCCAGTGACAAACTAATCAGGTCGAAAAAAGGGACGATGGGCGAATCGTTTGGAAAAAGAGAGAAAGAGAGACACGATGAAAGACGCTGTGCAAAGTGACGGCACTCCAAACTCGAGCACTCACTGATTCGAGAGAAACAAAAGCTCGGTCGGTCGGTCGGCTACATTCAGTTTTGTTTCTCATGAACGCGGAAACGTAACGAGCCACTTGGCCACGTTGCATACTTCAGAACGGGCCAACTAGTCAGTCAGCCAGCCAGCCAGCCAGCCACCCAGGCCGAGCCCTCCGCTGGAAAACCCGGATGAGTATCGAACTCGTTATGTAAAATCGGGGCCACAATGTCGGGGAGAGATCGCTAATTAAAGGGGACTTAATTGTCGTTCCGTCGGGCTACGCCGCTTTGTTGCCATCCTCAGAACGGGGAGGAACAAAACGATCTTCTCTCACCGATACGAATCCTTAAATACCAATAACTCGCGTATCCGATGCAGCGCGAATCTATACGGTGTCCGAAGTGTCGTCCGAGGAATTTTCGTTTTAATATACGTGTCGCGAAAGTTCCCTCGTGCCCATAATTAAACTGAGAGAATTTAAATACATTATAAACAAGCTCGCTTCAAAGTTTCGAGCTCTCTGTCCCTTGCGTCGTTAATAAGTTAATATGCGCTTTAAAGTCCATAAACCGATCGTAGTGTTTGCGTTCACAGAGGCAAAACTTCGCGATCACCGATGAATTGTTAATAAAATAAAAGCTCCGTGAGAGCCCCGACGAAGGATGGGTCTGGATTTACTTCCAAGCTGTTGGCGCCGCTACTTTGATGTTGTGATCAATTGATACATTAAATATCCGATACTCGGTAAGCTGACATGTAGTTTGAAAATGTAAAAGGATTTGAGCAACAAGAATATGTTTCGAGCTCGGTGCTCAGTCTCTTCTTTCTTACGTTTTGCATTTCCGATTTACGCTGTTATCTCTCATGCAAGATCGCACAAACGCGTCATGAAATAGCTGTTCGCCAAGTATGCAGAAATGTTACCTCGCGTTATGTCATATTTAACCACACGTCGTGAGTAATTATCGAGTAAGTGTGACTCACCTCGCGAAGCTCCTTGATCTTCAGACCTCCTTTGCCGATGATGCATCCAGCTTGGCTTTGGTGCACCAGCATGCGCACGTCGATCTCGTCGCTGCCATGGCGGGAGCCGTTCTGAAATCGTGTCTACAATAAATCGTGGAAATTTGAGATACGCTGCTTCCGCGATCTGCGGCAGGCAGAATCGATCGTCGCGATCCCGAACGTGCGAAATTGAAAGGAACGCGCGAAGGTGCGAGAAGGTATCGCGTACAAACAATTCGAAAGAGTTGGATAGGGATAGGACTTTAGCACTTACCTCCTCCAGATTAGGTACGACCTCGTTCAACACTTGCAGAACAGTGGGTAGGTCCGAGCTGATGGTGAGCACCCTAGAATCAGAAAGACCTCCAGAATTATGCTGGCCTTACCGGCTGGCGTGGTTTCGCGTACGTGCTATATCAACCATACAGCCTCGTGCGAATGACGTACGTGCGTACGAAACGCGTTCGCGTGTGATTACATCAACCAGCGATGCCACCCCCGTCCCGTCCCCATCCCCCTTCCTCATGCTTATTTTGGCGTCACCCGTTAGAGCGCTTCGAACGGAGCCAAAGTGAGTGAGGCGTTGATGAAATTCCAACGCGTCCCCGATAGAGTAGAAAATAATTAAATGCGGGTCGATCGGAGCTGGATGTATGTATAGTGCATCGCGTTTAGTTTCAGCGACGTTACGAATGTTTATTGTATCCCGCAGATCTGCACCTCGTTGTCGGACGCGAACCCGATAAAGCTACAACCCGATAGAGCTACAACCCGATAGGCATTCAATGATACATAATGTCGCGCGATGAGAATATAGTGCATTAAAAAGCTGATACGAACTTAACTGCAGCCGTGTGTCGCGCTCGATATTCATCGTCGTGCATGCGACTCTAATGCCGTTGCGCTACAGGATCGATTTTGAACGCGATCGCTGGAGTTAACACCGTTCTTTGTCTGCCAACTGCGGCGCGCGGTGGATTTCCGGATTAGCCTCGCGAATTAGGACGCGTGATCGCCGCGAACTAATACGATTCTTCGTCAACCAACTGCAGTGGATTTCCGGATTAACAAATCTCCATCCAAGCGCCGTCGTAAATCTTCAACCGCGTGATAAATCCAAACCGCCGAGGGCATCATCTCGCAACGTTCCGCAAAAGTTAAGAGCGCGTTACTAGGACGGCGTTAAGGGATTCAGATTTATTGCGCGTTATACGGCGAATCCGGTCTCCGAGTACGACGCGTATTTCCGGCGGTGCCGACGCGACAGCGCAGCTTGCGAGAACCGTGTGGAATCGCGTGCAATCGCGGCCGCGGCGATCGACCGTAAGCTCGGACTAGATTCAGCCTCACGGTATTTTCCCGACCTACATCCATTCAGCCGCAATCGTACCGCACGATCGGAACGATCGCATTTACGGCCGTCCCCACCGGGGAGGGGGGGGGCGAATTACGCGTCGCGGAAAACACCCCCCCCCCTCCTACCGGTAATACGCACGCGGTCCAATTCCGCTGGCGGTAATCGATACCGAATACCGATCCGCTTCCTTTCCGGCCGAACCGTCGCCGCTCGGCGGAACGAGAGGGCGGCGGTATGCAGGAAGAACGGAAGAAAACCCGAACACATCGTCTCCATTCTCTTAACGTCGTCCCCGTATAAAGCGTGCAATTCGTTTCAGCGATCAGCGGATCAGCGAGAGTCCCGAAGTGTGCTGTTCTGCCGCGGAATTGGTAATTCGTTTCTCTCGAGAATTACCAATTGCGATAATTGAAGATAATAGAAGATAGAAGGAATTGATTGGCGGTATACTTATTTTTCCTCCCCCTTCTCTATTGGTATTCAATGCGTCGAGAGTTTTGAAAAGGGGGACGACGGTATTCGGGTATCCCTTTCCCTGCGGCCTTAAGAAGCGCACCGAGAATCCCCGCTATCGTCTCTCACGATCGAGAACAAACACGGAACTTTTCGGAACGACGACCGGCACGAATCCACCCCCAGCTAATACGAGGGAATGGACAGAGAGGTCGGTTCCCCCCTTCGTCTTTCCGCCCTTCCTCCTCCCTTCTCGTCGTTCACTTCCGTTCTACTTCTCCGCTATAACGAGCCGAAGCCACGTATCTTCCATTCGACTGGATATACATATCATGAAAGTTCCGCACGCGCTCTTTTTGACGTTCTATCGGCGCCGCGAGAGAAGCATCCAGTTGGCGATTTAATCCGCGAATATTCGCCCTGCTTTCGAAAAAGTAATCGCTTCCCTGCGCAATGCGATTGCGGGGATATCGCCTTGCGACTTTGGCTAGCTTCATTTCCGCAATCCTGTGCATTTAAAAACATTTGTTACGTGTTAATTTGTTACTTATTCGCGCGCTCCTAGGAATCTCCTAGTCGCCGACGTTCTCGACGATTGGCAAAAGTTGCCATCACCCGTTACGAGTTTCCCTACTTAACCCAGTTTGAGGACAAAACAGGACGGTTAGGCTGATCAACATCGATCAGTGGAGAACGGTAATCCCGATTAAGGAAGTCGAGATTGAGATAACGCAAGTTGATCGGTGCGGTATTTTCTAGGGAAGCTCTAAAACGATGGATCACGGCGTTATGGTGCGAACAGCTACGGGGTTGGCTGGTCGAAAGTCATCCCTTCGAGAACCGCAGGGGACGTGCATACACTTAGATTCGCGGATGGCGAGTTCAAATTATGGCGTTTGACGCCAATCCACGATAGGGATGGAAGGAGAGAGAATACTATCGGCAGTTAGAGATCTCCAAGATGCATAAAACGTTGAAGAGTGTTCGAACAATTCTAAGGTCTGATAGCTGAATGTTTTACGAGAGTCGCGGTTCCAAGGGAAGAATAAACATATCCGCGAAGACTTCGATCATTTACGCGTGTCGCGATATATTGCCTTGTCGAAAGCGATCGAGTGGCAATGTCGATTGCGCAAAGAATAAAAATCGCGCGGACAACATGATATCTTTTAAAAGAAGCTTTTAAACGAGCCATTAATATTGATTTGAGACTTCTGAAACTTTCTCAAAGGTTTATCTGGCCGACTGACATTGTATTGAGAATAGATCGCGGCGATCCCGATGTAGTGATGTGGATTGTTCGGAGAGGGAACGTTCTCGACTTCGAAGCAGTTTATCACGTGCCGGCAAAATTCCCGGCCGTATCGGTACAGCCGCGAATGAAAATCGCATTAGGGACATCCTCGAGGAGCTCCACCGTCGGCGATAAAAAAATTTATTGCCGTCCCAGGACGAAGATAAATTCTCCGTTAATACCTGCGTTCGTGCGCGGGCGACGTTATTTCCTAAGAAAAGCGAACGACACCGAGTGTGCGGATCTCTCGAGGCGTGGCATTATATCTAACATAATCGTAGATAATCGACCGCGATAAAGTAGATGATCGAGTGTAATAACCGGTCCAAGTTATCATTAAAGTATCTCTCCTCTGACGGGATTCGCATAAACCGCGCGCGGCACTGATCCACAGCGCGAAGTGTCGGTAATGACTTTCGACTTGGCAAGTTAATTAATCACGGCAAAGTACTTCTAGCGGGACAACCACTTATCGGGGCGGAATGTCTAAAGAGTGAAGGTATTTTGTCGCGTTGAAATATAGTGTTGGTAGTTTAAACCGCGCGGACGGAATGACGCTCGTGAGTTCGTCGTTACGACGATCCGAAATTCAGCTGTCACTTTAATCCTCGATTCCGAGTTGAAATAAGGAGACGTTTCACGATATTTCTTTCTCGAGAGCGTTACTTGATCGTTTTACGTTTGACTTTTCAACGCGATAACAACACCTTGAATCATAAACCCTTAACACTGAACCGGCCTTACGGCCACGTGCGTCACATACCACATATTAGCTTCCGTGTTAGCCACATATTACAGACACCGTTTAGAACATATCCCGACATCGTACGTGTGTGTATAAACGTGTGTGGGTGTCGAGTGATATCGCGCACGTCTTATTGCGTGGCGCTTACGCAGGAGAAACCAACAAATAACAAATCAAACGAGAAGGGGAGGGTGTGAAAGAGATAGAGAGATGAGTGAGAGTCCATATGTGCGCTTAGAAGATCAGCGAAATCCTCATACGCAGAGCACGCTGGTCATACATAAAGTACACAAATCCGTGGGATCGTGGGCGCGCGCGGGTGTTGCACACATATCCGAAAACTGTAGGAAAACAAAAGAAATCCGCGAGATATATTCTTCTACGTGTCCTCGCGTCACGCATTCCTGTAAAATTCGCAGTGGTCAATTTAATTGCGATCTAACGGCGAAATTGCCGGCGATCGTAATTAAATACGTAATTAATACGTTCTTTTCGACGTAACTCTTCTTTCTTCCGTTCAAGATCGAATTAAATCAGTCTGATCCACAAACAGTCTCGCGAGAGGCGCGACAGATTCATCAGGAACGATTCGCGCGACCGCGGCAGGTGCAGCACGTGCTGCATCGGCTTTCGCTTCTAAAAGCACCGGTTTCTTACCGAAGAAGCCGAAGTCGCGCAAGAAGCTGCTCTTGAGGATGCTTAAGTCTAATAGGATATCGACTTTCCGCGATCGTCAATACCGTTCGCGATAATTATGAAAAAAAGAACGACTTTTGCAAGATTGAAGGCGACTATTACACGTATCGTAAAAACGTATTTTCTGAAATTCCTCTGCTCTTCCAATGTATCTCATGCGACGAGACAGTCAAGAGGACACGCACAAGAGACGAAATGTTATATAAGAAACGAGAAAAAAAAGAACGGAGAGAAACGCGAAAGTAGACGACGGAAGTGTCGGATGGATGGTCGTCGCGTTAACATATAATATGCCGATAAAATGAAAAGACGGTGTCACGGAAAAACAGACAGATTAACAGAAATAGACAGATAGACGGACAGACAGAGAGACAGATTTCTAGACAGATAAACAGATAATTAGAGATAGACAGACAGAAGAAGAAAAAAAGAAAGAAGAGTAGTAGAGTAGTAACACGATAGATAGGTGGAAATAGTAGTGGTGTATATAGAGTATACAGAAAAAAGATCCGCTGCTCTCGCCGCAGGCGTCTTAATAGGTACCTCGTAATTAGAGACAAAGAAAAATAAGAACATTAAGTAGTTGGTGTTGGTCATTACCGTTCGGGTCCGGGGCAATCGGGTACAATGATTGAGGCTTTGTACTGTCGATTGGGCCGTGGTGGTTGGTGGTTGGTTCATTGGTGGTTGGTTGGTGGTTGTTGTCGATTGTTGGTAGGGTCGTGGTGGTCCATTTGCCGATCGAGTCGGGGTCCGTCGTTCCGGGCAGGGCAACGGCAGGGCAACGGCAGGGCAACGCCAGGGGGGCAACGCCGGGGTTGGGGCGGGGCCAGGGCACAAACCATCAACCAAGTTAGACATCACGTCTGACGGCTGGATTAATTCGCGGCTTAACCTCCTAACCCGATTTTTCCAACCCGCGCGCTCCGCGCTCTCCACGTCCACAACCCACCCCCTGTTCTCTGTCCCTCCTAACCCCCTCCCCTCCTAACCCACCCTTCCTTACGTCATCGGATCGGCTTCGAGAAGGCGAGAAAAATATTGGCATGGAAGAATGAGGTCGAGCAACGAGAATCACGTGAGAGAACGGACACCTCGCATTCTTATGTAAGAGCTATGGCGCGTTTTTACTTTTTTTTACATTTGACGAGCCTACGAGTATTCGATTTAAACTTTAAATCCGATGAGAACGGCTAGTTCCTTCATGGTAATACGATTGGCGAGAACTCGCGAAGTTACAAACGAGACACCGCGGCTTCTCTCTTCGAGGAAGTGCTTAGTCAACCAGACGTACTTGTATCATCTCCGCAAAGACCGCGCGACCGGTATCGTCGTCTCCCCCCCTCCCCACCCCCCGTTCTTCCTCTCCCCCGAAGTCATTAGGAATTCTGAAGGCGTACTCGAATAATTTTCCTGTCCCGGCGCGGCACTTAATTGACGTCGCTCTACAGCGGTCCGGAGAATATTTCAATTGCTAACGAAGTGCGCTAAACGCCGTTAATCAAGCAAGTTTTTAATCTTTAAACGAAGAGGGTCTATTAACTATCCCGGTGTAACTTGCGGGTGAGCCCGGCGCGTAACTGATAACCGTACGGAAAGTTTTATCGACGCGAGCCTGAAACTTCCGCGACGAAGCGTGGACGCCGCGATAGGCGCCCGCGATAGTTCCCGCGAGTTCGCGCGAATGGAAATAACTTCGCCGTCCGTGCGCCGGCAGAAAAATCGCGAACGCGGTAAGTTACATCTCCCCAAGAAATTTGTAACCATTATCTATTGATACACGACGCGCAATTCATCCGTCCAATTTGTCGCACGAGTAAAAGTTGCTCCCGTGCGCGATTCTCCAATATTTTTCTACACACGACCGAGGCAGCCCTTTAACGTCAAGCTTTCTGTCGCCCGTGGAAGTTTGCATAGCGTAACTCCACGAACAAGCGGCGGGGGATTTCGCGTAAGGAGGGTCCCGTAGAAAGTTGCCAGGAAGGCAGCGCGAACTAAAAGCGAATCGCTAAGAGATCCTCTCCAGTGGTTCCCTCGGATACAGCACTCTTCGGGAATAACGATCGGCGGCATTGTGCCATTTACCAGGCGAAGTGAACTTGAGACTAGGGCTTCCGATATCTCCGTATTAAATGATCCTTTCAAGCTATCAGACTAATTAAATATCCGTTATTATACCGATAATCATACTGCTCCATTTGCTCCATCAGGATGTAACTTGCATTGATTAAAAACAAGAGTTGACTAATAATGTGAATGATGAATCGACCTCGTTATATTCAAGATATCGTAACTTCGAGGGTATCTCGCGCGTTCAACGACGGCAAAATCTCCCCGAATCGTTTCACGATAATTCATCAAAGATGACTCCTAGTTAATTGCCGCTTCCCAAAGTGCTGTATCCAACTTTCCGTTTTGGGGGCACGCAGCCGCGTGGAATCTCGCTGTACTATCGGTACCGTGACTTCGTCCCCGTGCTCTCTCGTTTATGCCAGAAGACGCATAATCGCGGCGTGGCTCGTCGAGAGAAGAACGCGTTCGTGTGCCAGTGCACCCGAACGAAGGACGTGCGTGTGCACGGAACGCTCTCGACGGACCGGACGTGCCTTCGCCCGTCGGCGTATCGAAATCGTGGCGGAGGTCACCGAGTGATTCGCCACGACATTACGATCGCACGAAGCGCGACGTTTACGCGAGTAACGCGGTACCCCCTCCCCCCTCCACCCCCAAGAGTGCACTTTAACATCGCAGCTCGATACGACGGCTGAAATTGCGCACTCGAAATCCCCATTAAAACCCCCACCGTGACTCGGAGAGATGGTTAGTGTAAATAATATAACGGTGTGAACGTATCGCGGAATTTATTAGCAGTTACGAACATACGATACGAAGGATACGGTTACGGCGCCCCTCTTCGGCTATTTCAGCGGAGGTGTTTTATCCATATATCGCCACGGAACATCGACGTTACATTTATGGTGAAATGATAGTATGCGGCAAAATCGGCAGATATCCTTCCGAAAAATCTCATTTTACAACCAAATTCGACAGCTTCGCAGATATACTGACTGATATCTGCCGATTTTGCAACGATCAATGGAACGATAATTCGTCGTCACATTATCTCGTCGAAAGCTAGCGTAAGCTAATTGTCTGTGAATTGATTGTGAGTCACAACGCTGACAAGATCACTCTAACTCGCGGAATATTGCTGAGATGTACTGCACGTTCATGTACTCATTTGGTTCAAGCAGAGCAACGAATTCCCGGCCGTTTGTTAAAATACGATCGAGAGATTCTCTACGCGTATAGTCCAACGTTACGTTATGTTACGTTAATGCAACGTTAACGTAGAAATAGCGTGACGTATCGACCATCATGCGGGCGCGAAGACGAGAGGACTCGTCCACGTTGATGTCTCCGTCGACATTTCGTCCGGCGGACGAGTTCTCTCGCCATCGATCATCGCGGGCATGCACAAAATTTCGCGTGTCACTCTTAAAATATGACGCGAGGATAAAATCGGGGCTGGCGATGGCCGAGGCTTCCTTGCAACCAAGACAAATGTCTCGTGAAATATTGATACGAACGTACGGCGCGAGACACGCGGGGGACGAGGAAAGCACCCCGCCTTTCGAGGAACCAAATGCATAATGAAGCTCGTACGGATACGGGGTGTCTTTGGAGAACGAGACGAGCGCCTGGAACGAAACAAATTCTCGCGACAAAGCCTTTTGTGCGCGCGCGGTTCTCCCATACCTCGCTCTTTAGAGAAATTACAGGAATCTTCGCGTATCAACCCTTTACCGCGCGCCATAATTACATAAACCATAATTATTTTAGTTTCAAACGAAGTTAAAAGGCTCCGGGGAGCTAAAGGGTTAATTACGTTACCGGCACTCGTGTCATCGATCCATAGACAGCGCACAAGAAAAGTAAAACGCGAGCCGCGCGTCTTTGATTAATATCGGCAATCGACTTAGACGCCGGAAAACCGACAGACGAAACAAAAATGACTCTCAATCAACTGAAAATCCGACATATAATTAGAACTAAACATAAACGTATAGTCAGAAGATCGTAAAAACGCACCACCGCTTCGTAGTACACAAAAATGCGTGCTATATAGAACACGTTACGGAGATCATTTTTACGATCTTCCGCTCGGTTTGCGCGA
Organism: Aphaenogaster ashmeadi; assembly: GCA_003063805.1. Lineage (NCBI taxonomy): Eukaryota > Metazoa > Arthropoda > Insecta > Hymenoptera > Formicidae > Aphaenogaster > Aphaenogaster ashmeadi. The sequence continues at coordinate 67,449 of NJRQ01000094.1, forward strand.
TCCTTGTCTTCCACTATCCCTTTCGTGCTTGCTCCTAGCGAGGAGTTTCGCGAGAAGATAGACAAAGACAGGGACGAGACTACAGCGAAATTACGGACGAATCGAAGCGCAAAAGCTTACCTGACTCCTGAGTTTCGTGATGTTCTGGCCACCCTTGCCGATTATCGAACCGGCAACCTGTAACGCAAACATAACAGAGTTTAGCTTCAATAAATACCAATTATTAGGCTAAACAAATACGTTCAATCCGCTAAAGATATTTTCGAAGCGAAATCGCGGATCGAAAGAAGTGACAGCTAAGTGATGCTTACAAATATTTGATATCATAAACTTCCGCTGAGATTACCGGGTAGATTACGGGGCGGGTATACATCTGGGTGGTCCTCAGTCTTTGTAATGTTAATTAAACAGGTATCTCCCCGTCGGAGGAGGCGTAACCGGCAACGGCAAATATTTAATGAGCGAAAAATCTGGAAGTGAGATAATCCGCCTCGGAGGGCATAAAGAGGATGAAATACGGAAATTTCGTTCTCCCGTCACGAGCCCCGGGGCTCGTGCATCAACGTTTCGCTTTCTCCAGACCCGTGCGATGCCCGCGATAAAAGAAACCTCACGTCCACGTCTAGTTAGGCTGTTAATTTTACTGCAGCCCAGACTGCTAGACTTCCGGCACGTGTCCGATGCCGCGCGAGGGCACGACCCGCTTGCGTTTCCTCGCGAAACGCAAGGTAATTGCATCTCGATACGCGCGGTGTGCGATCTACGGATTTTTACGGATTTGTCACGCACGCGCGCGTTTTATCGCGGTGAGAGTGCGCTACCTTTAACGACAGATCCGCCGGCAGTGTTCCGACAGTTAATTAAATACTCCTAACATCGTCTGGCAATTAACACTTTCGCCTGTGCGAGAAGGCGCGTCAAGGACGCGCCTCGATGCGCGTGGCATTATTATGACATAGGGACGCAGGAATGCAGTCATTTTCATCCGGACGACAGCGACAGCGTTCATCCTTCGCTCGAGAAAGTACAAATTCGCGAACAGAAGGAACGATCGATGGAACCCTCCAGACATCTTGTACGTATACAGAGGAAAGAATGGTTTTGCTGAAGTATCGAAAAATTTAACTAAATATAGATCTGAAAATATACGGAAAGAACGATTTTGCTGAAGTATCTAAACAAAAATTTGGCCAGATACCGATTTAAAAATAATTTTGCTAAAGTATTTTTAAAAAATTGGCTAGATACAGATTTAAAAATAATTTTGTTGAAGTATCTACAAAAATTTGGCCGGATACAGATTTAAAAATAATTTTGTTAGAAAGTAACCAAGTAGGACACTCAAGCATGATGATAATGTTGCAAAAAATGTTAATACCCCAGCAACTATTTTGGGCATCCCACATAATAACTTTGATGGTCCAACAAAATTATTTTCAGATCTGTGTCTGGCTAAATTTTTAAATTTCAACAAAACCATTCTTTCCGTAATTATGGTGGGCCATCTAAATATCCGAGTTGAACTGTTGCTCAAAGTGATAATATTATAGCTGACAATAATTTTATTTAATGTCACAAAACAGGAAATTTTATAACTATTCCCATTGAAACATTGAAATGTGTATGTGTATTTATGAAACCTGATAAATAAATATATATGGGAACACCTGTTAATAAAAAAAGAACTGGTATAAAATATCATTTATTAGTAATTTATACCTTAACAATAATTACAGTTCAAAATAATAAAAATTGTACTCTACACGGAGAAAATTTTATATTAAAAGTTACTATGACATTAGCCGTGAACCATGCTAGAATTATAAAAATTTTTACTATGTTTTTACAAAATAGTTTATAATTATTAATATAATAACATAGTAAAAATTTTTATAATTCCAGCAATGGTCCACGGCTACTGCCATACATAGTAATTTTTAATATAAAATTTTCTCCGTGTACGTAAAAAAAGCCAGCATTAATATTTTTAATTGAATATTTCGCGATAGGATTTGGAAACTTAAAACAGGTGAAAAAGTAGGAGTTATAAGACCAAAGACAAAAGATAGATCTAGCAGCATTGATAGAAATTTAATAGCGTTTTCCACTGGGAAAACTGGTGCAACGCTGGTGCACACTGAGTGCAATTTCATTGTTCCAATGTGAAAATCAAGTCACATATACTTTTAGTGTTTACTGTTCTACTGGCAAAAATGTGTCAAATTAAACACAGTAGAACATTAAACACTGAAAATATGTGACTTGATTTTCGCATTAGAATAATGAAATTGCACTCAGTGTGCATCAGTATTGCACCAGTTTTCCCAGTGCAAAACGCTATATATTTAAATTCAGTAGAATGAAGATGCTAAACAGACAGGAAAGAATTAACAGAAGAGAAGAGATTTATAGTAATTTTAAACTTAGACTCGGGTAATTATATATGGACCCTCAAGCTGGTTGCTAGAATGTTAAAACTGTTTGCAACATCAACATGCTTGAGAGAGCATCCTACATAATTATTTTGACGGTCCAACATGATTATTTTCAGATCTGTATCTGGCCAAATTTTCACACAGATACTTCCGTTCTTCCGTGTATGTACTTTTAGACAAAACCGCACACGGAAAGAATGGTTTTACCAAAATATTTAAAAATTTGGCCAGATACAGATCTGAAAATAATTTTGTGAGGCCATCAAAAATAATTATGTAGGACGCCCAAAATAGCTGCTAGAATATCAAAATTTTTTGCAGCATTATCATCATGTTTGAGTGTCCTACACTGAGAAAAAAATGCTGTTGCTTCAATTAAAGTGATATTTGGTCCAATCATAATACAATTGAATTAACTATTTATGTTTGTGGCAGCCCGTGACGTATCACTTTAATTGAAGCAACAGCATTTTTTTTCTGTGTACATAGTTACTTTTGATGGTCTAACAAAATTATTTTCAGATTTGTATCGGGCCAAATTTGTAGATATTTCAGTAAAACCATTCTTTCGTGTATATATAAGCACAAATTCCCGGCAAGTTCTTCCAAGAATGTCACGATTGTCGCGACTTCCCGCGAAGGCCACGGTGATGCTGTACAACAGTGCTGTACAAACACAAAGTGCGGTCGTCCCTGACACAACGCCGTGTACCAATGACAGCGAGCGATGATATCGTCGATTACGTAGCGAGAGATTCGACCGCGATCAAGCGCGACGAACAGCTCGTTCGTGCTCGGCCGGCCGGATCGCAGTAAGGCGCCCTCGCGGCGCCGATTAAGTTGCACGCATCGGGGCACACCACCTCGGCACTGCGCACACATCGCTCTCGTTGTCCATTACGAAATTAACAGGCGCGATCGCGGGCGCTCCAGGGCCGTTCGCGATGATGTCACGTACCGCGGAAGGTCGAGTCTCGCGAAAGTCGGGCAACACCCTTCGCCGAGCGAGCGTCGAATTCGCGAATTTCCCTCCTCCCTCGCCCGCCAGAGATGACTCGCGATAATTAAGAGAAACGCGAGGGCTGTTACACAGTAAAAAATCGTGCGTCCATACGTAAAAATTTTCTTGCGTTACCAAGATTTGATTATTATTTCAATGTAAAATTAACATACAACAGATATGTTATTATTTTTGTAACATTTTCACGTGTTACATTTATGTCAACGTAATAACTTAACTTTATATATGTCATTTAGAAATTAAATATTATTTTGAGTTGTTTTTACACAATTATTTAAAAAATCTACATGTCCTACAGTCATTTTAACATAAACAAAAGTTAAAGTAAATCTTCAAGTAATCGTAAACTTTGA
>NJRQ01000094.1:84769-104747 GCA_003063805.1 Aphaenogaster ashmeadi
AAAAATTATATATATATACTTATAGTTTACGTCTAACCCCCTAGGTATTCATACTATTCATAGGCCATCAATTACCAAAAGAATCGTGAAAAAATTGATCGATTCTCAAATAATCGGCCGTCTGAATGATCGAGAAATAATCACGATTAATTCATGAAAAACGATCGATTCTCGAATAATCGAATCATAATCTCGCATCGCTACAGTGTAATTGATCGTGCTATAACGCAATAATTTTGTATTGTTTAACACGGTGAATGCCGCGTGGGCCATCGGTGGCCCACATTGGACTTTCCGTTCAGGCCATTTGCGCATATTGTACGATACCTCTTCTGTTTGATGATAATGACTTTTGTAGTCATAAATATTACTTTATATATTTTATAAAAATGGGTCATCGGTGTGAATGGAAAGTCACATGAAATTAGTGCGGCACTCAACGTGTTAACAATTTCAAAATAGATCGTCGGAAAAAAAATATATATCCAGATATAAGATAGCGAAACTTTCTCCCCGAGCGACGCAATTTCCGTGCTTGTTTACAAGAGCAACGAATGGAATTACTTCTACAGCCGCGTCAAAGCGAACGTCGCGCTTCGGACAGAGTTCGATCGGGCCGATTCGCAGGACCGCGCGAGAGAGAAACGGCTACGAGGGATTCAGCGGCAATTATTTTCTTGCCGCGGGAGGGTCGCGACGTGCCTCCGCGAGGGAAGATCGTGGATACGGGGACCGGGGTTAATAACAATGTCGGCGGGACGCAAATGGAAATTAAAGCGACGCGACGGCATCTAGATGCCCCGCGTGCCGCATACACGCACGCGACGGAAAAAGCGGGACGGCGGAATCGATACCGCCACCCAGTAGATACCGACACGCGACGTTAATAATTCGCCCGCGACGATTCCGCGACGAAAGGGCGGCTTTTCCGATTCGCGGCCGACTTATCCCTTCATATTCTTTCCCGTTACGGCGTGCCGAGAATAACTTGAACGGAAAGCGCAAAAATATCTCCGACGAGCGGCGCGGATTAAAAGTCCGTCGTATAACTCGTCAGGTCATCGCGCACAACGTGAGATTGTTCTCTGAGGTGTGAAATACCTCGCGTCCCTGAGAAGTGAGGTCGTGAACACTGTAAAAAGTGCAGTCGAGAAAATATTTACATTTAAAACAGCTTTCCCAAAACAAACGTTTTAATAATAATAAAAAAAAGTAAAGTAAAAAGGTAGTCTCATTTTTTAAAAGTTTCCTGCACAAGGGAATAAGCTCGAACGAGCTTTTTGTGATATATGATGTATGTACTTTTACTTATACCGAGAAATTTATTTCGTTTTTATTCTTTCTGAAAGTTACAAGCCCTTGGCATCAGCATTTAATTAACTGTTTTTTTAGCAACATCAGGCATTTAAAGTCGGAGAGGAAAAGTTTTGATTACCAAGAAGATCGATTCTCCTCGTTTTATATTCTTATACAGGAGGAAAAATTACAATCAACCTTTTTGCGCTGATAATGCGATAGAACTGAAAATAGACAATTCTACTGCTATCAATGTACTATCTGCTTGCTAGAGTTCCATTATGTGTGAGACTTCCATTATCCAGCGAAATACAAAGTGATGTTGGATTTTTTTATATAAAAAGTTATGGAACAAAACTATATGTAATAACTAAAAATTTTCCAAGTTTTTAAGATTCTTATTTAAGGTTCTTTAATGTAATAAAATTAATAAAACTAATAAACAAATATTAAATGTAAAATACTGTCTTTATATTTGGAACAGATTATTTAAACGTAAAAAAACGTTTAGGAATTAAACAAAATAACAGCTTTGGCGTTTCCAATTTAAAATACTTTTCAAAACCAAAGACCTTTGTGTTTTGAAATAAAATATTTTTCAAAATTAAACACCTTTATGTGTTTTCAAATAAAACATTTTTCAAAACTAAATACTTTGTAGCGTTTCGATCGCGCCTGCTCGTTTAAAACTAAAACACCTTTAAATGTTTAAAAAACAGACAAAAAATAGAATACTTTAATGTTTTAAAATTAAAAACCTTTTGTAAGGCGTGTGTAAATTTTTAAATATTTCTAGAAATTGATTAAAAAACATGATATTGTTCGCACGTACACTACCGCTCAAAAATATTTGCCCACTCTAATTTCTACATGAATTTTTTTGATCTTTAATTCTATTCTAATTCTGTTATATTCTCTTTATATAGAATGAAAATTTTTGATCTATCAAACATTATTATTACATTCAATGACCACTCTTAAAATTGTTCATCAATCTTTTGAATTTCTATCATTTGATTAAGGAAGACAAAGTGGGCAAATACTTTTGAGCGGTAGTGTATATTTCAGAATATTTAATAAAATATTTAATAAAATAACTGTGTATTACAAACGCCATTTGCGAAATTACATTTTTTAGCTCGAGCTTACGGTGCGCCCATCGATCCGCGACGGGTGCGTGACCGCGCTTCTCGTGACACGGGCCGAAAAGGTCTCCTCGCCGCACCCCCCCGAAGGCGAAGGGGGTTTCACCCGACCGAGCCTCATCATGGTTGCGCGAGAGAAATCGAATGACGAAATGATAGAGGGTGCACGTGACGGTCGATCGTGTATATACGTGCGTGTGTTGTCCCGCTTGTACGCAAAGAGAAAAGACAAAAAAGAGAGAGAGAGAGAGAGAGAGGGACAGAGAAAAAAGAAAGAACGACGGAGACCGGCAAATGGCGAGGCACGTGAGAGGGGGTGGAAAAAAAAGGGCGCCGCGGAGTCTACGGTGGCAGTGGCGTGAGGCGCCTGGAAGTCCACTCTCCGGCAAGAGTGCAGCGACTAACTAGTCCATAACCAGTCCACACGCTAGTCCATAAGTGATATATTGGCGCGCGAGACAAGAAATGAAACGACGAGGGCCTAGGGTGAGGTTCGATCGGCGCGGCGATCGAGAGAAGGCAATTAGCAAGGGCGTCCGCGGGATTTTTTCCAGGGGGGGGCATGATTCAAAATGTTACTTCCAGAATTAGAATACTTATAATTTGAAATTTATACACCTTTCGTTGAAAATTATGCACCTAATCCTATGGATTAGGGCAGAGATCGGCAAGGTTAGCACAACTTATCCTTCCTTTAGTCAAAGGGGGAGCAACACGGAAAGAACGGTTTTACTGTAGTATCTAAAAATTTAGTCCGATACAGATCAAAAAATAATTATGTAGGATGCTCAAGCTGTTCGCTAGAACGTCAACACTTTTTGGTAGCATTGTCATTATGCTTGAGCGTCCTACATAATTATTTTGGGTGGTCCAACATAATTATTTTCAGATCTGTATCTGGCTAAATTTTTAAATACTTCAGCAAAACTGTTCTTTCCTTGAAATACTTAATTTTTTGCTAATTCCAGGAGAGGGCAAATATCCTTCTTGCCCCCCCTTGTGGGCGCCCTTGGCAATTAGCCCTTCGATGCGCGCGGCGCTCCGTTTCGATAATGCGGTCATTACGCGAAGTTGAATTCTCACCAGACGCACCTTTCGTTTCTTGAGCAATACCCGATAATTGGGCCGGCAGCCTGCCGCGATTTACGGCGGGTTTACAGCCTCGTTCCCGGGGCCCTTCGACACGAACGTCTTTTCGTAACTTCGCGCTCGACACGCTTGGTGTATACACGTGTACGGCGAGTAATTTGTTGTTTAAATTGAATCATCGTTCCGCGGCGCATTATGGGAAACAAACTTTTGATATTACCGATGGAAGCTTTTTCAAGCGTTAAATGCACATCGTCTGTTAGCCGAGCACTCTCGAAACTTCAATTTGGGGTTACCATCCAACCTATCGACGAAGTCTGGCACGGACGCGGCGCTATACGTGCTCTTCAACTGCGTATCACGAACCACGGTCAATTAAAACAAGTAGACACCATAGTATATAACCTGATTAACCGAAGTACCGTTAAAGTTTCACGGCGGAGCATACCGGGGGCGAAATGTAATCAGTTCGACGTTATAACATCGTGCCCTCGTATTTCTGCTCTCGCTATTCACGTCCAAATTTGTGCAAGTGATTCGTCCTTCCGTCAGAAGTATCAGAAGACAGGAAAGAGCGTGGAGGGGACGAGGGGATGTCTGAACCGGGGAAGTGTATCGACAGCAATATCGCGGGGAGTTAAGCGACCGACCGAACTATTTCAATTTTCCCGAAAGTTCGGTGAAAGAGGAGCGCAAGTAGCAGTCGCGGTACTCGTATCCGTGACAGGGGACGCTTCTCCGGAGAGCGGATAATGGTGTTCCATAGTTATATACTGTCCAAGTAATTATTTCGTCGCCGCGCAGACGGCGAATAATTGCGGCGACGACGCGACGCTGGCAATCCCGGCGTCGTGGAAATTGCGCGACGCGCGGGGGTCGCCGCGAAAGTATCGGATATCGATATCCTTCGTTCATTCAATATTCGAGAAATACACGCCGCGATACCTGTCCGCCTCCCCCACCCCCCTGAAAGTCGCAACAGAGAGGATTCGTCGACGCTTAAGGGGAGATGGTAGGCTGAAAACTTTGGAAAAACCGATTTTTTGTTTTTCGCATTTTCTTAAAATACTAAGTGGAAAGCTGAATAATAGCCTTTCAGTGGAATAGCTGACTAAAAGTAAAGACCGACTTGCTTACTTGTTCTTCGAGACATTCACAGCTGAAACTTTGAACGCGTTTTTCTCGAAGCAGCGTTTTTAAAATCGGTGGTCACGATATCTCAAAAACTATCGATTTAAATCGGCTAACATTTTTACAGCATTTTCTTCATTATTTAATCTTGTCCTCCACGTAGGATTTTTAAAAATGTCTAGTTTTTTTATAATTAACAAAAATGGTCCCAAATTTTAGAACAAAATCGCAATTTTTTTTACTCAAACAACCGCTATTTTTTTTAATGCATAAATCAAAAAAGCCCTATGTGGAGGACAAAATTTAAGTCTTCTCTTTAAGATTCTCAAAGCATTTTGGCTTTCAGCACATTCTGGGAAATGCTACGATGACCACCGCTAAGTATGTTTGGAAAAGCATGGTCTGAGCTGACAGCTGCTGCAGCCATTATTTATAGTGAATCTGCATAAACAAATTTTTTAAATATAGTTAAAAATATATATTTAATAAAGAAAATCTCTTTTTTTTATTCATTACTTTTTTCTTTAAAAATTCCCGAAAAATAGTTATTTCTAAACCTTTCAAACGAGGGGTAAACCGCTGAGGGCATTGCGGTGTACAGATTTGGGGCATTAGTGGGCATTACTAGGGCACATTAGTGGGCATTAGTGGGCATTACATAAAAAATTCACTAGTAATGCCCAAAAATTGTGTACTTTTAGTGTACTTTTGTGTACTTTTAGTGTACTTTGTGTACTTAGTAATGCCCAATTTTGGGCATTACTAAGAATTAGTGTACACAATTTTAGTCAGCGGTTTACCCCTCGCTTTCAAACTACCATCTCTCCTTAAAGAGCGCTTTTTGAAAAAAATATCGGTTAAAAAAGAAAATCAAAGAAAAAAAAAGTACTGGCGCATTTCTCGTCCAGCTAGGTCTCCGCGGACGCAAGAGAAGGATCGGAGGATGCGACAAGAGAAGCGCGGTGAGGGGGGGGTGAGGAAAGTTCGTACGTGGCGGTTTACAAACGACGGTTCGTCGGCTCTATCATCATGGAAAAGCGCCGTAAAAGGGGAAAAAGGGACGAGGGGGATATCCTGAAGCGGAAAGGAACCTCGATGCCTTGGTGCACGCTCGTCGTCGTACAAAAGCCAGGAGGGAGGGAGGGAGGGAGGGAGGGCGAGGGGGTCCGGTAGACCGGACAGCGGAGCCCCATAAATCCAACTCGGCGTTGTGCAACGAAAAAGAAGCTTGTTTACCGTTTTTGCACCGAACCTCTCATCTGGCTTCTCCTTTCACTCCGCGCGCGCGCGCGTTTCCCGCCATCACGGCCCTCTTCCTGTTTCCTGCCTCGGCCCCCCAACGTCGATTCCCACCGGGATACCTCGTAATTTCGTAAACTGCCCCGGTCGCATTATACCCGCGCGATCGATTTATCCCTGATCTACAAGTCGAGGACCGGTAATATCCCGAATGCAATACGCTCTCTCGCGATGGGGTGTTTCTTGTCGTGTAAAGGGAAGCGCGTTTGGAGCATCTCCAACACCCGTATCCCGCTCGTGAGAAAAGTATTTCGAGACAATAACGTTCTTTCTCGGCGCAACGATTATAGTGAAATCATTCTACAGTTCCACTCGTTTTCTCTTCGAACGATCGCTGTTTTCTCGAGATCGGCGCGGAATGTAGGAGATACTCGCAAGGACCCCGCGATCTACTTGCAAAGGCATCTGCGTTTCAATAAATGGCGAGTTCGGATGGACTGTGGCGGAAGTTGCGAGGTTCAGAAATTGCCAGGTTGGCGTCGAGGTAAAAAAAGAAACAAGGGATTGGTCAGTACCATAAACGCGACGACGAACGTATCGATGCTGGTATGGGCAGACGGTGTACATAAAAAGCGATATACCAGCGTGCGCGCTATTCGCGGTTCGAAGTACCGTAAACCTCGGTCGTCGAAACGAGAGAGGCACGTTTCCTGTTTTTCCCGCTGTGTTCTTGCGGCTTTCGCTCCGATGGCTCCTCGTAGACGATACCCCCCGGATATTTTCCGCGGTGTCCCGCGACGCTCGTTTTCTTACAGCGAACTAAATATTTCCAAATCTAGTTAATAAAGGAGCATGTAAGCCAAGAAGGGTCTATGTGCTAAATAATATTTATAAATATTGCTTATAAATATTGCAAATAAGGAAAGAAAATGGTCAATGATTCGAGCACAATAAAGATGATTAAAAATTAAAAAGTATATTTAATCTAAAAAGAGTGAGTAGAGATTAAAAAATTAATATGAATGTTTCGAGTGTACTAATTGTAAGTTGTAAGTCTTCTTCAGTATAAACAAAAATCTTTAAGGGGATCCTGTAGTGAAGACCGAACTTCGACGCGAGAGCCGACTTTACCGACCGATACATCACATCGATACATCGCTACACACTACTACATCAATATTGCACGCACACATTCGCAAAAAGCTATTCAAACAAACGGTTTTTTTTCTAGGCTATCAATCTGAATTTCAACGATTGATTGTTGTTTCTGCACTTATTCTGAACAGTGGAAAATGTTCATTTTGTACATATAATATGTAACATAACTTTTCATGTAAGTAAATGTTTCACGAACTGACAGCTCCTACCATACCGACTAAAATATTATTTTTACATTTTTTTTCAGTTTTAACACAAAATGATAGTTTCCACTGTTCATTAGTATGTCTCTTATACACATCTAGATGTGTATAAGAGACAGATTCTGAACAGTGGAAAATGTTCATTTTGTACATATAATATGTAACATAACTTTTCATGTAAGTAAATGTTTCACGAACTGACAGCTCCTACCATACCGACTAAAATATTATTTTTACATTTTTTTCAGTTTTAACACAAAATGATAGTTTCCACTGTTCATTAGTATGTATACTTTAATTCTGTAAAAGGATTTTGCGATCTATAAAGCTAATTCAAAGTAGTGACGTTGACTATAATTGTCGGTAATTCGATCCGTCCAGGATCAGAATCGAGATAAAATCGTAAAATTGATTAAAATAAAATTTAAACCTAACATATTGAGATGTCATTGCGAAGATAAAATAATAAATTAACAAAGTTAAAACTAAAATAATCATAAAGAAATAAATATTATTTCCATGTGGTGGTCGCGTATGCGCCTATAAAACGGCAGCCCGGCATCACTTTGTTGCTGCGCGCGCGCGAGCGCGCTTTCTCGCAAAAGTACTTGGTCGCACGGATAACAACATGTAAACAAATTCGACAAGAACATCTAATGGCCAGACGTACGTCGTCGTCGGCACGCATAGTGGAAACGCCATCCGACTCACCACGACAAGTCGTTGATGGTATTTTTGGGGAAGACGTTCACACAACTCCACCTACACATTCCATTACATCCAATAGAACCATAACAGTATTATTATCAAGTACAACAGTTGTACTTGAGAAGGGCCCAAACCAGGGATCGAAACGTTGTAGCTTTTTATAATTTAAAATAAATCGTGGCCAGTTGTTGTCGACCAATATAATAATACTCTGAATTCATTACTGGCAATCTAATTATCTACTTTTTGGATTATTAAGAACCATAACCCCAAATCCACATAGACCCTGCTTGGCTCACATGCTCCTTTATTAATTAAATCTGATTTTTATTCTAATAAGCCTTTTATTATCAAAATATTTTTGCTCGGCCACGTCCTAATTCGCTCGCTCGCTGTAAAACAATAATTTTTTAACGGGTCCTTCTATCCCAGAAAAAAAACTGCACTACCTGCGTATAAATAGCGCATCCTACAGACGTACGCGCCAAAAATCCCCTTTTGTTGGTTTTTTAAAGATACAACTTTAATGCGCGGTGAAAATATAACAGTGGTAAAACACTCCGGGAGAGCGAGAAATGTTAAATGAATCGCGTACGTTTTATCGATTAAAAGCTCGCGGCAGGTAAAAGAAGTTTGTTTAATATCGTTCCATCAAGTGTTTCGAGATATCCGTTTCTCTCTCGTATATCTCGAGATCCATTCTCTTCCCACAATTAACACTGTTCCGTCAATTTTTCGTGATATATACTACATACACGGAAAGGACAATTTTGTTGAAGTATGTAAAAATGTAGCTAGATACATACTTAAAAATAATTATGTTGGATCATCTAAATATAATTACGTAGGACGCCAAGCAGATTGCTAAAATGTCAAAACTTTTTGCAGCATTAACATTACGCTTGAACGTCCTAAATAATTATCTTGATAGTCCAACATAATAATTTTCAGATTTACATTTGATTAAATTTTTAGATATTTCAGCAAAATCGTTCTTTTCGTGTATATACCACAAAAAATATTGCAATACCACATCGATCCCATCGTTACCTCGCCTTAACTCTCATTGTACACCCTCACTGTACCATTATTCCAAATAGCAATAATACCTTAAATAAACTCTGATTAAATAAAAACGCGAAATCCTACATGAAAAGAACGGTTTTGCTGAAGTATCTAAAAATTTAGCCAAATACAGACCTGAAAATAATTTTATTAGACCATCAAAAGTAACTTTGCAGGACACTCAAGCATGATGATAATGTTGCAAAAAGTTTTGATATTCTAACAACTATTTTGGGCATCCTACATAATTATTATTTTGATGGTTCAACAAAATTATTTTCAGATCTGTATCTGGCCAAATTTTTAGATATTTCAGCAAAGGCATTCTTTCCGTGTAATAATTTCCAGATTTGCATCTGAGTAAATTTTTAGATATTTCAGCAAAACCGTTCTTTTCGTGTATATACCACGAAAAATATTGCAACACCATATCGATCCCGTCGTCACCTCGCCTAAACCCTTATTGTAAACCATTGTTCCAAATGATAAAATAATACCTTAAATAAACTCCGATTAAATAAAAACGCGAAATCCCACGGCTATTTTTCGTAAATCCCCCGAAGGACAAAAAAGGTCGCTAAATGAGTTGCGCGAATAGGGCATATGATGCATCGGTTGAACGACATTATTAAGCGGAAAATAAAATCGACCGTTCACGCGCGACGAGCACACGGCCGCATGGAAATTAATATGAATATGGATGAGCGTTGCATATGTGCACATACTTCGCTCGCGATCGCGGTCGAGCATAATGTTCGACTTGGACGAGCAAAAGAGGGGGTCGAGGGGGGAGAGAGAGAGAGAGAGACGAAGGAAGAAGGAAGGGCCGTCGGCGGGACTGGCAGGTGAGCCGCACGATTATTGGCCGAGACTAAGCGGAGTTGGCTTAGAAATTCGACGTTTGACGTCAGTATATGAGAGACGCGTCTGCTAATGCACGCGTCGCGCACCATTCGCTCCTTCGGGGACCCCGAAATAGAATGATTAACGCCGCCGAACGCCAGTAAAATTCGATACCCGGTATGCGAGACGTCCTCGTTTTGCTTAGGGAACCGCGCCCGCGGTTACAGTACGAGCTAGCCGAGACGCGCTGAAACGCTCCGTTCCCACCGAAAAGAAGTGTGCCTGAAGAAATATGCAAAGTACGGACGGACAAGAAGATTGGAAAGCCGGAAGCCCGGACGGACGTGGTTGCGTGGTAACAACGTAGCCAAATAGAGAGTTCTCCACGCGGCCGCGATCTTACGCGAAGGAGCGGCGGTGCTAAGACGTCGGATATGGCGATAAAAATACACGATCTATTCGCGATCGGCTTCGAAACTCTCTGTACCTATGCGAAATACTCTCCACACCTGACTGTACACGGAAAGAACGGTTTTGCTGAAATATCTAAAAATTTGGCCGGATACAGATCTGAAAATAATTTTGTTAGACCATCAAAAGTAACTACACTGCAAATTCAAGCGTGTTATTTTTACACGCATAAACATCTAAAAATGACACATTTTAAGATGTTATGAAGCTATTTGTGCACTGAAGCTCTTTTTACATGTTTCTTGCTGTTTTAGATTACGTCATTTAACACGTTTATCGTATTAAATTAAAAATTAATACATTCAATCGTATTAAATGATACAATTTAAAACGGCAAGAAATGTGTAAGAGCTTCAGCTAAAATAACAAGCTTGGATTTGTAGTGTAAGTAGGACGCTCAAAATAATTGCTAGACTATTAAAACGTTTTGCAGCGTTATCATCATGCTTGAGTGTCCTACTTGGTTACTTCTGATGGTCTAACAAAATTATTTTCAGATCTGGCCAAATTCTTAGATACTTCAGCAAAATCGTTCTTTCCGTGCACAAAGTTGCGAGATGCTCGAAACTGCAGAAGCCACAATTTGCACGCCGATAGATCCGCGCCTGCGAAACTTCAGTAGCGTTATTCGGACATCAAAGAACAGACCGGTGATTAAATGACGAGCGATGGTTGTAACACGAATATTATTGGCACACACAGATATGCTCTATATAAGCTTTCGCGCTAATTTGTACGTTGTGCAAAGAGGTTTCACCGACGATGTGACCTATTTACAGCGTTTAGGTATAGTCACTTTAATAGGATTGTCCCTTTTGTACTTGATATAAATCGAGTTAAGCTTTGTGTCGGCCAATACTGGTAAGGCCGTTCAAACCGACCGTGTAATATAATATCTCTCTCATCACGCCTTAAAGATAGAATAATTCAAGAAGAATGATTAAATATTCATTTCCTATATAATCATATATTGTTTGATTTATTAATATATGTTATTTTATTAATTATACATTATTGTAAAACTCATATTTTAATTAAATATTAATATTGCATTAAATTAAACATTGCGCGTATTCGGTGAATAGCCAGTTCATTTCAAATGCAATAAAATACCAAAAATCGACAATATCGCTGAAAGCACTTGTAACGAAAACATATCGTTTCTGCAACGCAATTTAAAAATCATTTTTTTTTTCAATACAAATATAACCAGCCTGAATAACGTTAAACAATATTCGTTAGAATAAAATAAACTGATATTTCAGGTTTTTACTCAAATAATCAGTAAAATTTCCTTCGTCAAGCTCCAACGCATCTATCTTTTCGGAAGACGAAACAGGAATCGATCGCCGCGCACGCGTTTCTGCGGCTGACGATCCAATTATTTCCATAAGGCGAGCATCTAACGAGCTTCCACGTTCCACGTGCATTCCCGTCCGTTCGTCCATCCACCCATCCATTCATCCATCCATCCATCCACCGCCCATCCATCCATCCATCCGTCCGTCGTCCGACCGTTCGCTCGTCCAGTCGGCCAAGCTTAAAATTAGACTCTATGAAACGAACAAGCCGGAAGCGAACAAGACCGAGCGAGCTAGTACCAAATTTATTTAGCGCGAGTGTGAATTCCGCGTCCCGCAAATTCATTCATTCATTCATTCGGCCGAGGCGCTCTCTCCTCTATTTGCAAAGTCGCGACAACTTCGCTGGAAGCAGAACACGCCCGACCAAGGATCGTTTGGACAAACGTTGCCCTGGGTCGCGTCTCGCGTCTCGCGTGGGGCCGCGCGAAGCAAACGAAAGGTGGCCGGCGCTCGTCCGGAGTCGAAAGAAAAATCCGGCGTTTATTCTGACAGCCAAACCAAAGTTGCGCGTGCATGCTGGCCAGAAAGTAATTATTTGCCCGCACGACGTTCAACGTTACGGAATTGCACTCGCGCGCGCGCGCGCACGCTTCTCCCTCCCTCTCGCCGCACTTTGTTACGAGCATTTTGTTTTAGACCGTCCTTGATTAATATTACGTAATATTATGCCGCGTTTTCGGACGGCGAACGAATTTTACGATGATGTCTGGCGTTAATTACGCCGGAGGCGTTGTTTGCAGAAATTTCCGCGTAACGGTCGTAAATTTGTAAACGCGAGTGGCGAATTCACCGTGCAGAATGCTTCGCAAGTTCTGCGCGAAACTTGCCGTGTCTCCATGATTTATCAGTCCTT
This sequence comes from Aphaenogaster ashmeadi, assembly GCA_003063805.1. NCBI lineage: Eukaryota > Metazoa > Arthropoda > Insecta > Hymenoptera > Formicidae > Aphaenogaster > Aphaenogaster ashmeadi. Next base: position 97,335 of record NJRQ01000094.1, read on the forward strand.
AATTCTCTGGTAGAAATTATTTCAACGCGACGCAATCTAGCTGTGCTATCGAAACCGTTATTCATTCGGCAAATGTCAACAATTTGGCGCGACCGCATTTACGAGTAACGCCGCGTAAGAAAGAAATAAAATTTATCGGCCAAGAGTACAATGGAGGCGAAATGAGGTGATGGTTAAAGAATTAACAGTCGACCTCTATCGACCTTCCTCGCTACGATATCGTAAACGGAGGGTGTAAAAGAAGATCGTTAGCCCGCCGCGTCTGTGAAAATGTGCCAAAGCTGACATCAACCTGGTTGCAACGAGAGTAGTAATTAGTCGGGGAACGCAATCCTTAAAGCCAAAGCTATTTAGGTCGTCGACGTGACAATAGAGAAGGAGAGCAGAAACTCGAAAATTAACAACCGCTAGCGCCAAACAAAACACGTCGCGTTTCACCAATCTCGATGTTCTGCCGAAGTCGGTGAACAATCGCGGTTGCCATCTCTCCGGTCTTTTCGGCCGGAGATTTCGGCTTTTTGGATGAATCTCCGGCTCTCCGGCAGACGGGAAAAATTTCCGGTCAATCACTCTTAATCACGGTTATCACCTTCAGATTAGTATTCACACACACACATACAAGTGCGTGCACATGTATAATAGAGTTTCCTGCAGTTTTTAAAAGGAACATCCGGCGATAGGCTTAATTTTCATGACCCTTTTTTTAGGGAAAGCAAGAAAAGAAAAATAGCAAATTCGAAAATAGTACGTACACTACCGTTCAAAAATATTTGCCCACTCTAATTTCTACATGAATTTTTTTTATGTTTAATTCTGTTATATTCTTTTTATATATGTTGAATGAGAAATTTTTATCTATTAAACATTATTATTACATTCAATGTCCACTCTTAAAATTGTTCATTAATTCTTTTGAATTTCCATCATTTAATTAAGGAAGATAAAGTGGACAAATACTTTTGAGCGGTAATGTACATTATATAGATGTAATTATTTTCTTTTTCAAGATTGATCTCCGGCAGAATGCTAGTCTGAAGATGGCAACGATCGTAGTAACAATCCAGACGACGCACAGTGGGGCCAATTGCATTTAAATCTGGCAGAAAGTCAAAACTAAAAACTTTACGAAGAGCGGCGCAATTAAGCAAATCAAATTCCCGCCATGTTAATTTACACTTGTATGTTATTGAGAGTGTACTTGACGATTGCGATAAGTGCAAAAACATAGTGTTTATAAAAACAAAGTTAGCCGTATAATAATTATTGTTAATTATTTATCTCTATTATGATGTCTTTACTTGAAAGTAAGTTATATTTTTGTAGTATTTAGTTATTTACGTTTGTTACTTATTTTATAATAACAATGATAGTTTAACCTAAAAGTAATATTAAAATTTAAATATAAAAATTTAATTTATATGAATTTATAGTAGTTCCGGATGCTTCCGGGCACCAATATTCAAAGCTACTATTTTAGTGTTTAAGTTGGTCTTTCAGGAAGAAAAAGAAAAATTTTAGCATACATGTGCCCTTTTAAGTTATTACGTGTGAAATACCTACATAGTAAAATAGGCTATTTTTCCATTGTGATGTTCTTTTAATTTTTTACTTTTAGCATCGGGTACTTCTGATATTTTTCTGTTAAGAATGATTCTGTTTGATGTAATGAGGAGATCTGGCTGTTTTAAAATAGAAGATTAAATAATTTACTTAAAGAAATACGTCGAAAAACGTACGAGGTTCCTAAAGGAGCATATTTCCGATCTATATAAGAAACTTTCTTATTTTGTGACTTATTTTGTAATTTTAACATTAACATAATTTCTGCCAACTTTTGACCTAATCGGCCCCACTGTGCGACGTGTCGAATTTACACCGTGCTACTTTTAAACATACAGGAATGTACTAAACGTGCTAATTATAATCCGTTTTCTATGATGTACATTTATATTCTATGATATTGTCTGTGATATCGTATCGACGCACTTGGGATTTCGAAATAACAGAGCGATCGAGTTGCGGAAACGCCGCGAAACCGCCGAGTGCCATTGTTCGCCTTTGCTGATTCCACCATAAGGACTGATTCATTCGGCGCCGCGTTAACTATCCCATTTCGTAGCATTAGGTTAACCCTTTGCGGTCTACCCTCGATACAGCGGTTTATGACGAGTGCGTGTACAGGGAACGCCTAAAAGCCGGCTGCACGTATTCGAGACGCTCTCACGTGTCGACGGGGAACGCGATCACGAGGTAACACGAGATAACGTTGCCGCAAGACAAAATGTACGACGATGCATGATTTTTAATCTCCCGGCGGGGCCATTTGTTTTCGCTACTTCGCGGATCGGGACATCGGCTCGCGGCCGGAGTGTAATGGAAGTGCGATGGGCGAGATGAAAAGCGAGATGCGCAAGGCGAGTAACGCTGTTACTGCAGGTGGGATGCGGCGGATCGAAGGTGAAACGCGCGATCGACAGGATTTCCACTGCGTTCGATCCTTGTTACTCGCACCGGAGAAAAGGAGGAAAATGGGATACGAAAAAAAACGAGAAAGAGGAAAATGCGAGTAAATCCGTAAATAGATACGAGAGAGACAGAGAGCGCCCAAAAGCTATTTTAACACATTCGTAGCCGCTGACATAATTTTATGTCATTTAAAAATCTGTAGCTGGTTGCCGCTGACGTAATTTTATGTCATTTTATATTTATAGGGACGCAGATGATTTTACAATTTGTATTTTGTGAATACAGCAGTTATCTAACAATAAACTGATTTCAAGTGAACGTTTGAACGAAGTTAAAAATAATTTTATGTTATATTTAATGTAAAAGCATTTCATTATTTCTAAAAAATATATTGAATTTTAAAAGTTAATTTTGAATATAATGTTAATTATAATGTCAATTATAATGTAATTTTAAATACAATAACTTTTAAAAGTTTTTTGAATTTTAATATTCCAATATTTATAAATTTAAAATTTTTTCTATTTGAATTTGTAACGTTTTTTTTTTCAAAATTTAAGTGATTACAAGCTTGATATTATGAAGCAATTTTTGTCATTTTCATTTTAATGTCAAAACCTTGCGGCACCCAGCTACAAATTTTTGTAAATTGCGCGCGACATCCAGCTTTAGGTCGCGTGCTAAAATTGCCGGCTGCGAATGTGTTAATAATAATCTCATTAAAGATCATTTTTAGAAAAACGAAGCTACGTGTACCTTTTTCGAAACAAGGTGAATGTACACTCGACTTAATTCGATCGCCGAGAACCGAAGGTAAAACGATCTCTCCGACATGGAAATGCCCAAAGGCCGGAGAGGTTTGAGAATCACTGGCTGCCTGCAGCAGAGCCGAGAGAGCCGTGCGCGAAGGATGAAGGAAGGCGCAATAACAATATCGCGTCCTGCCCTTGCCGCATGCAACCAGGGGGTAACGTCCTGTTACACCAGTCTGACCACTTCGCGCGTCCCTCTTCCCTAACCCTTCTCCGTCTACATGCGCACGGACCGTTTTGCTTTGCACCGGCTTTGCTTTCGCCTTCGCCTCTCTCGCGGCCAGAAGGCGAAAACGTCGCGACCCGCTTTTCGCTAATCGCAATCCCATTCAGCGCGCGACTCGTTTCCACCGTAAGCGACGTAACAAGGGCGGTTCCTGAGAGGGTTCCCCTTTGCGCGAGTCATCCGCGCCGCGAGGAAACACATGTACGTGTACGCGATCCGCAAAACTCAAGTTTGGCCAAAAGAAAAAGTTGGTCATCGAAACGAGCAATCGTTACTCACCGATAATGATGTCCGCCCTTTGCAGTCTCCGCGGTGAATCAGCACTAGGACCTGCACAATCGAGACAGTGGTGGTTTTAGTTGCCGCTTAATAATGCGTACGCGTGTACGTATTATTATAATTAACGTCTCGCGAGCTAACATCACGTATCTCTTAGACCAATCTTAGCGCTATTGTGCGCGGAGGAACGCGGTAATTGGGATACCCGCGTCACCTCGCGCGCCACTGGTATCAGATAGCTTCTTGCGAATTCCGCATTGTTAATACGTGTTATCTGTGAATTAGATGCCGATAAAAAATAACAATGCAATAAATGTCTTCAAAATTGTAAGGAGGTTTTCGGGTTACCTCCATGTCTTGATACATCATTAATGCCAGGCAATGCCCGCACTGCAAATCCAAGCGTGTTATTTCAGCTGAAGCTCTTCTCACACATTTCTTGCCGTTTTAAATCATGTCATTTAACACGATTGAACGTATTCATTTTTAATTTAATACGCTTAAACGTGTTAAATGACGTTACCTAAACCGATAAGAAAGATATTTAGTCCTAGGGTGGTGATCATGGCGTAAGAGTTGCGCGTCTGCTTTCTGTGCCAAAGATCCAGGTTCAAATCCACCCAGAACATATCATATTTTTAATTGATCACCACCTCTCGGAAGGCAATGGCAAACCACTGAGAGTACCTTTGCCAAGACAGTCACCATGGAGCATGCTTCATGGTGATCACAAACATCCATTAATGGATATGCATAAGAAAACTCTGGTTTCCCTTCAATACACACGGAAAGAATGGTTTTGCTAAAATATATCTAAAAATTTGGCCAGATACAGATCTGGCCAAATTTTTAGATCCTTCAGCAAAACCGTTCTTTCCGTGCACGAATAAGTCTTTCGCCTTTTACTAAAGATTTCCGTGGAGGGGAACATTTGATGAGTCTATAAGACAATTTTTTGTGGAACTTAAAAGAGCTTTGTGCCTTAAAAGAGCTTTAGTCAAATGTGTCATTTTTAGATGTTCGTGCGTGTAAAAATAACACACGTGGATTTGCAGTGCGGAAATCTCTTAACAATTTTGAAGACATTTATTGCATTGTTATTTTTTTATCGGCATCTAATTCATAGATAACAATGTTATTAACAATGCAAAATTGTTAATATATCAACATATATTAATAATTTTGAAGAAAATATCTATGGAAGCTTCAAAAGTATAATGAAATAAATGTCTACTTGAACAGCGAGTTAAAACGCATCTAGAGATTTTGTCGGTTGTGAACGCATGCGCCCTTGAAATTATATGTACGCATACGCTCCTGCGATAAACAGGCCGTTGCAAAATTAAAGTCGCGAGTCTGTTACGTTAGCATTAATTAATAACAAAACATCGCGGAATGAAATTAGGTTCCGAGCCGCGATACCGGTTCGCGCATTTTTACACAGCCGGCGCGGAAAAACGCGCTTATGCGTCCCACGTCCAAGCGCATCGCGCGGCCATAAAACTGCACCGAGACCACGACCGAGTATCACGTTATCACGTGCGCGGAATTAATTATAACTACTTGTCCAACTATTTATCGCCGTCCGGAGACGGGGCCCGACTTTGTAAGCGGGCCGTAAACGTGGCGTTTCTAAAAGAAATTGCGAAACCGCTGGGAGATAAATCGTCGCGATTAACCAACGCGCATCTCCCTGGAATCTCTCTACGCGAGGTCACTGCAGACTGACGCACGCATACCGCCGTCGGTGGAGGGTATCCTTATTAAATCCTCGGTTGCTCAAGCGTCTACGAGCCAGCGATGAAAATAAGACGGCGGGGACACGCAGCGGGTTTACCCAGCGGGCGAATCGCGCGACGAATGTCCAGACGGTGACGGAAAGTACCGTGGAGCAACGTAGTCCATAGATCGTAGTCCGTAGACCGATAGCCATTCAAATTCATCCACTTGAGGCGAAACGACCGCGGGAACTGCGGCTGTTAAAACGCACGACCGCGCGCTGCCCTCGCGCACCCGAGAGATCCCAAGGACTTGACCGGCGCGGAACCTTGAGCACTTTTGCTAGATCACTGTCACCAGGTGTATGCCGGGAGAGCGAACTTCAACTCGCCGGCTGCACGGCCTGCACGCTCGCGAATCACGATCGGGCACTCAAGGCTGCAAATTCCAGACGCCCTCCCCCCTCCCCTCCCTTCCCCCGGGATAGGTCAGGGACAATGAACGTGCCAAACGCAGCAGCAGCAGCAGCAGCAGCTGCTGCAGCCCGAAGTTCATTCAACTTTCCCACGCGAGAGCGATCTTTTACACCAATAGGCGGCTGCGCGTCGTCGCTGGAAGCGCGGACGGTTCACGAACGTCCCTGCCGTTTCCGGTTCCCGTTCTCGGACCTCCGGGCGCCCACCGGAAGAGTCGATCGACGTCGTACGAACCTGGTGAGAGCGTCCTGACGCGACTGTAGCATCAACGCCCGGGACTCGCAAATTCGTCACCCCTCCTGATTCTCGGCCGAGGGATTCGCCGCGAAGGAGGAATCTCTTGCGGCGAGGAGCGACTCTGCGGCAAAGGGAACTCTCGCGCGAGCGTGAACCTCGCGTGCGGAGGCGATTGCGCCAGAACTAGTACTAGGCCGAGAACACGAGTAAACTTCGCCAAGTGGCCGAGGCTCGTTCCTCTCCGGCGAGGCTCGTCCACCTCTTCCTCGTCGCGAGGAGCCGCGAGTACTGGTGGGGCGAATCGCTCGCGGAGGGAGAGCTCGTGGTGGCGACCGAGGAGACGAGAGGAGCGGAGCGGAGAGGAAAGGAGAAAAAAGGAGCGGCGTGTGCTACGCGCGAGCGATGTATGCGCGTCGCGGTGCAGCGCGGCATCGAGCTGCAATGTGCGCGCGAGTAATGCGGATGCATCGCGATGCGGCGCGAGGGACGAAGGTGGAGGATGCGGAGAACGCGAGAGAAAGATAGGGAGCGCGAGAGCGGCGAGAGGGAGAGTCAATGAACGGCTCTCCGAGACTCGCCGCGCGCGATGAGAATTTCACGGTTGCGGAGAAAAGGCCTCCCTCCTCCGCTAACCCCGCGGCCCACCCCCGGAGGTCACGCGTGATAAAACTCGGGGTTTTTAGGCCAGAGATCCCGCGATAAGGGAACGCACGAATATCGCGTTCCCAGAGGACGAGCCGTCCGCAAACAGGGACCTTGTTGTTTATACCGAAAGCCCGATTACGTCGATTACGTGAGCGGCGAACGCTGACTAACCGCGACACTCGACACCGACAAGATTGTGCGCTTCGACGAACTCGTCGACAGAGAACGCGACGCCTGGCAGAGCCAGGAGAGACGAGATGCCGCACGATTATTGGACAATTAGAGACGTTCTTGGGAGAGATTAGTAAACTGATAACAACGGAGAACAATTCCGAATTTCCTATTAGTTAACTTAATGGGAGATTCGCAACTGTTATCTGTCGTTATTAGATGGTCTATTGTTAACTTTTATTTTTAAATAAAAAATTAAAATTGACGAATTGTGACACTGGAATGAAAATGTTTTATCTACATTTTTGTAGATCTACATAAACGATTAAGTTTCAATCACTTCAATCGCGTGCTTAAAATTATGCATAAAATTTTGGCGCTT
>NJRQ01000094.1:105602-118785 GCA_003063805.1 Aphaenogaster ashmeadi
ATCTACATAAGCGATTAAATTTCGATCACTTTATTCGCGTGCTTAAAATTGTGCACAAAATTTTGGCGATTCTAGAAGGACGTGGCCCTGATCCTTTTCCAGATTCGCTACAGGCGTCTCCGAAATTAGAAAGCCAACAAGTTAGGATAAAACCTCGTTTCGGTGCTGCGAGATCGCGAGATTCCGGTGAAGCTGCGACGAAGATAGCACACTCGCGACTGGACCCGCTGGATCGCGGGGTGTCGGACGACGCGATGCGTTTCGACGTACCTGCGGCTGGCCTGCGGCAGCTCTATCCCTCGCCTTCGAATCCCTCTCAAGGAGAACTCGCCGTCGGCACCCCGTCCCGCTCATCCGTCGCTACGACGGCGAGAGCGCGGACGACGGCGACGAGGACGGCGGGCAGACGTAATGGAGACACGGGACCCGGAGGGACGTCACCGCGCGGCGCGGCGCGGCGCGGCGCGGAGTCGCGGCGCGTAACGGGTTAGCCCGACGCACAGCATGACATGACATGCGTGTCGCTCACGGTACAGCGCGTATGACGTGGCGTGCGTGCGGAAGTATATCGATCAGCTGACGGTCGGGCGGATACTGGGCCGCTTCGCGGAATTCACCATATTGTTGCGTCGGCACGCATGCGCCGAGCCCTCGTCCCTTCGTTCTGTCACTCTCGTTCTTTCTCTCTCTATCTTCCTCTCTTCTTCCCTTACTTTCTTCTCCCTCGCCGTCACCCCCGTGGCACCCATCTCCCCGTCCTACCCCGTGGTACGTACAGGGTGATTCAGCAGGAACCCGCGATGTAGTTCCGGAACGTGTTCACAGGGGGGCAAGAGGGAGGGAGGGTCGAAATAATCTACGATGGACTTGCGCGCGCCCGTTTATCGATAAGAAAAACGCGATTTTGGTCCCGCGACCAACTAAAGCAGACGCTCCGGAATGAACAAACAAAATCTTCATAGATTCTCGCGCTTTAAAAATTATGAACGAGCGCTTTAAGACTAGTCTGCAATGGCTGCACGGAAAAAACGATTTTGCTGAAGTACCTAAAAATTTGGCCAGATACAGATCTGAAAATAATTTTGTTAGACCATCAAAAGTAACTACGTGGGACGCTAAAACATAATGATAATGCTGAAAAAAGTTTTGATATTCCAGCAACTATTTTGGGCGTCCTATATAATTACTTTGATGGCCCAACAAAATTATTTTCAGATCTGTATCTGGCCAAATTTTTAGATATTTCAGCAAAACCATTCTTCCCGTGTGTAGCAAGCCTTTAGCTTTGCGCTCGAAGCAAAATAATTTTTGGCAAAAAGCGTTTCCCGCGCTGCCTTAAGCCCTAAACTTAATAGTTGGGATCTGACCAACTCTTGAAGCTTAAGGATTACGACTGAAGCAGCGCGGAAAACGGGCTTTTTGGACGAAAATTATTTAAAGGCTAAAGGCTTACTGCAGCCATTGCAGACTCGGCATTATAACCAAGGAAGAAACAAAATCGTGTCTTGCATCTCGCGACAGGTACAGTACCTCCGCGATTTTCACGAACATCCGGTTACCCTCTTTACCCTCATCCCACTCTTCCCGTCCGCTAACCCCATTTCCCAGGCGGGAATCCCGGGGCTTTTTCACCTCCACACGTCGCTCCTCAATATGCTAATAGCTCAATCCTACTTCGCCACGCCGTCTAAATTACATTATCGTATTACATATAAATTTGTCTCTTTCTCCGTTTCTCTCTCTCTCTCTTTTCCGTCTTTCCTTTCCCGATTTTACAACGCATTTCCCCATGCGCTCCCATCGCGTACCCGCTCGTACAATCGCGCCCGAACGACTTTCTCCGATTTCTACGTTTCCGCGTTTCCCATTTTCATCGGCCCCGGTAGTACCGGCAACTCCAGGAAACCCTTGCGCCGATCCACAAGAGAATTGCACATTTGTATGTATTTTATCGTCACGCGAGTCACGCGGTCCGAATATGTACATATGTATATGAAACATACAATGGAACGTCACAATTATTTCCCTATATTAATCGCGACCGCTCTCCAACGATGATTATACGCGAAAATACGGGAAAAGGCAGTCTACGGTGTGCCGGGGTATCGATCTGTTCTCCGGAGGACATTTCGCTCGTATCGTCAAGGCTGCGGCGATCAAAGAGCCTCGCTTAATGACATACGGACTGATTAATATTCGACAAATACGCGCGGGGCAATCCGCGATGTCCACCATCGATCTCCTTTCTTTTCGCGTTCAAATTACGTCCGTCCATTTTCCATTAGCGCACGCTCTGTCGGGACATTAACGAACCGTGGCGAACGTGAAGAAATTACTTTTCGGAGCGACGATAATACAACGCGGCGAGATAAGCGGGACGGTAGAAAGCCGGAACACAATGCTAAATAGCGAAAGAACTCCGTGGTGTCCAAGGTTTTTTTTCCCCCCTAAGGAAAGATCGATCCCGAGGCGCGCGTCCGCATATTTGCGGAATAAAAATTGGCGTTGCAATTACGCGTACGTAGTCGAGAATGGGATCAAGTTCGCGCTCGATAGAGACGCCGGGAGAGCCGACGGGGGCTCGTGCTCGAGCACGTTAAATAATTACTGGTATCAGTGGTAGCGCGTAATTGTCGGTTATCGCAATATAGCGATAGCACGCGGTTAAATAATGATCGGCCGTTATTGTAGCGATTCGAGAAAGACGAGACGTTTCCGTCCGCCGTGGCGGCGTGATGGAGGGAAGACGGTGAAATGAAGACGCGAAATAAAATATATAGCGGCGGGGAAAGAGAAAGAGAAAGGGCACGGAAGTGCCCCAACGAGAGTGAGGGGGACACGATGTACTGCGATTTCACGGCTGAGACGCGCGCGAGGATCCGCAGTCACGCTCCGTGATTCTCTCTCTCTCTCCTCTTCTCGATCCGGGGGAAAAGAAACGGAAAGCTTTATTTCACTCTCGTGTCGAAACTGGTTATCCACGTCAGGTGTTACAGCAACTTACGTTAATCCCGCATCGCGATGTAACGGTTTGCGTTAATTGAATTCTCCAGGAAAGGCATAAGGGAAATTTAATAAGCGTTTGGGAAAACCGCGTCTCGAGCACGGTTCCCACCTTTAGATTAATATTCCGCCGGAGATCGGTTTTTGAAAGGAAAAAAGAGAAATAATAAAAGGAAATGGTCGGCACAATAATTTGTTACATTCATTCATATAATTTAGATATCACTATTGAGATTGTCTCAATCATTTTCTCTAAGAATAAAGTCATCAAATTTAAGCTTGTTGTCAGATATTTCTTTTCAAAACTGGAGGAAATGCCAACAAAACCCATTTCTATATTACTATTTTCTTGTAAAAAAAGATCATCCAAAATTGCAATAATTAGATAGAGTTTTTAAAACCGGAGAAATGGCAACTGTGGTCTCGAGGCGACACGATATTTACACGGTAAAAACGGTTTTGCTGAAATATCTAAAAATTTAACTAGATACAGATCTAAAAATAATTTTGTTCAACCATTAAAATAATTATGCAGGACGCTCAAGCTGATTGCTAGAATGTCAAAACATTGTCGCAGCATTATTGCATCATTATGCTTTTACATCACTATGTTTGAGCGTTCTACATAATTATTCTGATGATCCAACGTAATTATTTTCAGATCTAAACCTGGCTAAATTTTTAAATACTTTAGCAAAACTGTTCTTCCCGTGTACCTTACGTATAATTACTTTACTTTGCAAAATGTAAAATATAATTCGCCACGGACAAGTTCCTATGGATGATAACGATATTCGCGATGTTAACGATTTCGCGTGTCGCAACGAAAAAGCTATTGTTGGCCATTATCGTCGTAACAGCGGGTACTGCTATATCCTCGGCGGTTAAGTAATAGTATTAAACGGAGTTATACAATCACGCGCGAAAATACGCAATTTTAATGACAACTCATTCCGCTTTCATTAGCCGCCCAGGTGATATAATTAAAAGCGTCATGCGGTACCTTTCACCGTGGTTAGAGAATCGTCGCGCGTTTCCGACACTTGATTATCATCAAGTAATCTCCCGAGGCCCGCGCGGGATATAAATAGCTGATCTAATTGAATGAAAACGGCACGGAGGGAACAGTTAGCGCTGGCGAGGCAATCGCGAGAGTTTCTTCGCTCGTCCTCGGCTCATTCGAATGCGGCGCGGGTGCCGAGGACCGAGTAACGGATACCTTATCCTTACGCGATCGGCTAAGGAAGCATATTTTGAATGCGCGAATTTCGCACGGCGACGGTGGAAAAGCGACGGAGAAACCGGAGAGGATTGTACGGCGCGTATCCTAACGCCGACCCGGTCTTTCCCGGAATACGAGCTGAGAACAATGGCGATCTTATCGGGGATCCCCGTACACGAATAGAGAGTGCGAAGCTGGTTCGTAATTAACAATTTAAAAAAGTAACATGATAATTATTAGCGCAACTTGCGCAACACTGGCTCCCTACCCTTGAAATTTATATACGCGATGTCGCTCGCGCAGGAATTTATCGATCCGTTTAAACGTAAAATTTATGCGCGACGGAAAGAGGATAATGTCGGTGTGATAATAAATTAATTGTTGTCAATCGCGTATAACGCGTAAGACTCGAATGTCGCGTGGCACCAACTTCATCGGATTCTCTCAAGTTTGCGAGTCTATAGGTAATTCTCAGAGTAAAAACGAATTTATCAACTCACCTTGACACGGAGGTAAATTACTCTACGATCAACGCCAGCTTTCCACCCGTCTGAAACACAAAACACGACAAAGTTACGACCGGTTCGCCACAATTAACGACGCGGGGCTCGGCAAGACGAGACTGTCCGCCAAACTGTCGTTTTTGGAGGAGACACGTGCACGTATTGTGGAACTTTCTAAACGAAAATTACGACACACTCCACGTACACTCGCGGTACACAAACAAAACATGCGAGACGCGTCTATTTTCGCTCCAATAACGCGCTGGGTGTTATTGACTCGAACGTATTTTAGTAAAATACGTTCGAGTCAATCGCGCCTGGTAAGGCACTAAGTAACTCCCTAATTTTTATTACACACAAAACGTAATTTACATAAATCCTAAGAATTGAGAAACACATTTTAATCGTACGGAAAGAATCGCGAATTCACGGCACGCGAGGAGGACGGAAATATAATATATCGTGAAGAGTACAGTGTCGAATTTGGGATTAATGAGTCACTTAATCGCGAGAAAGGCAAAAATTTATAGAATCCTGATGTGTCGTGCGGGTTTTTTTCTCCGAGACGGACGAAGCCACCTCGGCGCCGAAACAACGGCATGTCTATACAGACGAGAGTAGCTACAATGGCGTGCGATAATGAAATAACTTAATTTCGCTCGGGCAAACACATAGATCAACCGAGAGGGGTCGGCAGTGACAGTGGTGACTGTTGGTGGTGGTGGTGGTGGTGGTGGCTGAAAGCGAGCGAATCCGATGCAAAATACGCGCTCGACCGACGAAAAGTGTGTTGAGGCTCTCGAAGTACACTGTAATCCACTTTGTTAGTTTGCGATCTGCTGCTCTAGGACGTATTCTTTTCAACCGGACCGCGAGCGAGCCGAATCAATCGGTTTGAGTACTCTCGAGAACATCGAAATTGAACGAAAGAAAAGCCAATCCAATTGTCTCCCGAATAAATCAACAATTTTTAAGTATATAAAAAATATGTATTCAGGAAATTCTACTTCGGTTAAAGCTAGAAAAAGATTTATTATGCCAGGGTCACAGAAAATACTAGAGATATTCTGTTAAAACTGTCCAGCATCAAACGATAAGAGTTTATTAGGAAATAGAATTCAGCAAAAATTTTGACCAAAAATAATACGATATAATACATTAGGGGTCGGTTGTTCCAACTTCTTGGTAAGCTAACTAATAGTTAAATCATATGTCTCTCTTTGTTTCTCCTTCAAATTAGACAAAGATAAACATATGATTTAACTGTTAGTTAGCTTATCAAGAAGTTGGAACAATCGGTCCTGGGTCGGCGCAGTCCTTGTGCAAGAAGAGACCAAAGAATATTTGAAATTTGACTATCTTTAGATCGTTCTAAAAATGATGTAAAGTGAAAGACTGAGGATATAAAGCAATCAAAGATATCATTTTAAAACTAGTCCCGTCTTGCATTCAACTAACAATGTGGTGCATAGAAAAACTCGTCGAAGAGAAAGCGACGGAAATCCGCCGATATTGTCAGAACGAGAGACTACAGATCACGAACTACAGGATACAATGTGAAACATCAAGTGCGTCCATAGTGGCGTGCGGTGGCCGTGTTGAATGACAGGCGACCGTAAAGCTGATTGTAAAAGGATCTTACGCAGAAGAGGCTCGGTATCGACAACCGAGAGATAGACACAAAATCCAAATCGTTATCCGAGGGTCGCGTCACACACGGAGGAGAGCGAGGTGATCGACGACGACGGCGACCAAGTTCGACGTGGCCGAGGACGAGGACGATGAAGAACGACGGGCACTTCGCGCCGCAGCAGGCCGATGTTCTCCACTTGGTGTGTCCACGTCCATTTGTGGGTCCCGATGGCCTCGAACTGGTCTCTTATCCCCAGTATCGCCCAATCAAAAAACCGGCAGCGTATCGCTAGACGATTGGTCGGGCACGGCCACCGTAAAGACTGCAATTGGTCAACCGGCCCGAGTTACCCATGGTTACCGTTTGCATCAACAACATCTAGGGTCGATATTACAACGGCTTGCTATACCCAGCCCCGTGTATGTTCTCCTCCACGTTCAGCGGTCCCGCACACAAGCCGCGATTAACACCTACGTAACCCCCGGGAGGGGGCGGAATTCTCGAGGGCAACCGCTTTTCTTCCACCACCGATCTCCCCTGTCGCTCTACGAGCGATCCCTACCTCTTCGCGACCAGCCGCCGGCTTCGAGAAAGTTGAAGGCGACCGCCACCGTCGGCTAAGGGTTGCGAAAGGCCCGGTACCACGGCACCACGGCGTGGCACCCCAACATCCCGCAACGATTATTTTCCGAGCTAGCAATCTTCTTATCGTGGCGGGGCCGTCTCGGGTACTACGACGCGCAGCTTGTAATAGAGGAATGTATTTACGTAAGGATAATCTTGGCAATTAAGTCGGAGCGACAAGCTAAGACTCGAAGGATCTACCAGTGCCGCTGAATCCTATTTTCATAAAGGGAATCCTCCGCTTAGAGCGTTCGTTATACCGTAGACTCGCGCTTTGTATCACAGGCTCGCATTTAGGATACATCCTTTGTACGTGAGCGGATGTCGATCTTATCCGCCCTCAGTCTCTATGAATAATTCTTCCGACAAGAAGAAAGGACGTCAGCTATTTATAGTCCGCGAAAGACATTTTCAACTCGAACAGTAATAAAAATAGTAAAAAAATATATATATATTATTTAAATTGAAATAAAGTTGTAATTGCTTGATAATAAAAAATCAATGTAACATTTGTAGCAAGTGCATATAGTAGGATAAAAAGCTGAGCATTTCTTGAAAACGTGGAGTATATTTTCGCCATCACAGCGTACCAGTTTCTATCTCTGATGCCATTTTGTACGTATATATATGTGGAATCTCAGTTCCGAAGTGTCGCGCAAACGGCTTCGTCTTCGAAGTCTAATTGCCACTTTAGCGATTGTTGGGTTAATGGTATTACCTTCGACTCTGGCTACGTCCCAGAACTCACTGTCAGCGCTTCGAACATCGTTCTGTCTTATTTTGAATTAAGCCGTGCGATGGAGATACAAGCGCTGTTAGCGTTAATTGCTAATTTCGCAACGTACGGCCACAAGCGCGAGTATAAATACTCAAATGCGTTTTCTCATAACCGGACCAAACACCATTCGGCGTGCATGCGCTTCCATCTCGCGTATCGAATAGATTTGGCAGGCACGATATTGTAAAATAATTACGCTAATTGTATCGTAAGTTGTATTTTTTCATTTTCATCGCGATATTACTTTTTGAACATTTGCATTACATTTGCATTACATTTGAACATTCGAACATTATGACAAAAAAACACGCGAGTCTCGTTCTATAAATAAATCGAGTTTAATATAACGAGCCTGCAATTCAAATCGGTACGATGATTCTTTCGTATAAAACCACGAGATGATACGGCGTCTGAAGATCCTATTACTGACCCAAGGGTTCACATGCAGAGCGGAACAGACGCTGCCAGACGTCGCTTTACCGTCGTCTCAGATCGACGAACATTTGTCACGCGGATCGTCGACGTGCCTCTTCGCGCCATCGAAATCCACCCTGAAGACCCGGAGGAAGCGGTTGTTATCGAGCACAACCCGCGGTATTATTCGCGACTTTGGAGAGGAACCAGAATGCTCGAGACAGGGACGGGTGGTCCCGAACGGGTATGTCCCCATTCGACGTTCGATTATCCGCGTTATCGACCGCTCGGTCCTTCTCGTACACGATTCCTATACGACGAAATGAGCGCGGATGCGAGAGGCATTCCCGACGCGGCGGTTTTTCCGCAAACGCAATGCTATATGTCACAAAGGTCCGCCCGTCACAAACTCATAAATTTCAAGTCCACCCCGAAATATCTGAACGCGAAAGTCAGAATTATATTTTTACAAGAGTTCATTAATGAATAGTATCAATATTTGATGAAAAAATAAAAATAATTTGAATAAGAGTCATCACGTGATACTGTAGATCATTTCAAGCTGCCAAAATCCAGGTTGTGCAATGTTTGTTCGGAATCGAGGTTCATCTGATAAGCAGAGCAAATATCGCGGCAGAAAGACGAGGAATCATTAAAAAAATAATTAAATATTCGTTTCTAACAATCGATACCATAAAATCGATACCGAAATGCGAAAGCGGCACACGATCCAGTGGAAGAAGGGCGACGTGTGATAAATAATTCAGAAATTAGATAATATCGTGCACGTTGCTCGTTCCACGGAAACTGGTTCGATTGGTTCGCCTTGTTTTTTAAGAGGAAACCGTATTACCCGACACGCCAACCTTGTTGTCCTGCACAATGCGAACGAGTTCGCCAATGCCGCTTGTCAATTAAGCCCACACGATTGCGTATCTCGTTCGACCTAATAAAATATGACAAATGTCTGCCAATCCGAAACAAAGCTGGTTCGAATTTCTTGCTGCATCCTAAAATAGTGTCAATTTCCAGACGTTCTATTTTTATCGTTCTCGGGAAGCTATCCGACTCGATTCAAACTAAGCTCAAATAAAACTTGAAGGTTGCGTACAACCTTACATTAAACGATACATTTATTTTTATCAGGACTCACAGATATTATTTAATGCTTACCTAATATAGGAACACCGTGATCCATTTAAAGCTTAATCAATCCTCCTCTAGAAATAAATCCCATATATATTAATGTTAATGATACTCGAGTCAAACTAAGCTCAGACAAAAAACTTGAAGGTTGTAAACGATACATATATTTATTTTTATCACAAGTCACAGATATTATTTAACGCTTATCTATTGTAATATAAGAACATGGTGATCCATTTAAAGCTTCATCAATATTCCCATAGAAATAAGCCTCATCATGTGCTGATGTTAATGATATTCGAGTCAAACTAAGTTCAAATAAAACTTGAAAGTTGCGTAAAACCTAAACAATACGTATATTTTTATCAAAAATCACAAATATTTAACATTTATCTAATATAAGAACATGGTAAACCATTTCAAGCTTAATCAATCCCTCCTCTACAAAATAAGGCTCACATGTGCCGATGTTAATGATACTCGGATCAAACCAAGTTCAAATAAAACTTAAGAGTTGCATAAAACCTAAACAATACATATATTTTTATCAAAAATCACAAATATTATTTAACATTTATCTAATATAGGAACATGGTGAACCATTTCAAGTTTAATCAATCCCTCCTCTACAAAATAAGCCTCACATGCACCGATGTTAATGATACTTGGATCAAACTAAGCTCAAATAAAACTTGAGTTGCGTAAAACCTAAACAATACGTACATTTTTATCAAAAATCACAAATATTATTTAACATTTATCTAATATAGGAACACGATGATCCATTTAAAGCTTTTAATCAATCCCTCAGAAATCCCTCATTCAAAAATTAAAACATATGTATCGATGCTAACGATGTTATTAGTTTACTGACTCTTATCGAGTTAGTGGTGCAGCGCGCGATCGGATTATAAAAACGAAATTAAAGCGTCACACAAATCATGGTGCTACGGCACGGCGCTAAGGCAAGATTCACTTTGACGATGACGAACGACCGACTGTGAGAACATTTCTAAACGCGGTACAACAAACTCGGCGATTACGCGATGCATTTTCTACATGGAGTCGGCCGGCGATAAATCCTTCATGGAGCCTAAGGGTTTTCACGTTTCTTATTTGTGAGTGCAACGCATCTTTCTTCTGCGAAGCCATCAGTGAAATCACTTTACGCACCACCCTCGGAGAAAGCGTAATTGCGAAAGTTGAAATTGGCGATAAAATTGTCGCAGCTTGTTAAAATTTTGCAGGGCAGTCACGGAAAAGTTGACAATTGCACAAACGCTCTTAAGAAATATAAAGTTTATCGGTATAAATGTGTAAATTGGAACTTTGTTGCACGCTTACGAAAGCCTCCGTTCATTAAAAAGTTGTAAAAAGTAAATATCTGTTTATATACGGACTATATTATCGATCTTGTCTTCCCTCTCGAATTTTTGTTTAAAAAAAGGCAAACATTCATCTTTATTTATTAGGAGATGGATGCTGCGCGGTAAACGATCCTGAGAAGAAGTCGCGGAAGTGAGTTGCGAAGAGACAACAATGCGGGATCAGTGGAGGTAGCGCGTGAAGAGAGGGTGATGACCGGAAAGGGTGAATGAACGGAAATCACGAGCGACTTCGTAGGGAAAGGGAGAGTACGTGAGAGAGCGGTAAGAAGACGCGAAGGAAGAGAGCCGGGAAGCGCGGAAGGAGAATTTATCATTACCCAAGATGCTCCGTTCCGTAGGCGTGAAGACACAGGAGAAAACCATGATGCGGCTCCGCGTTTTTCCAGCGGAAAAAGCACGTGGCGGACCTCGTGACTGCGTCACGACGAAAAAGCACGCACGAAGGAGCACGCGCGACGGTCTCGCAATTGTCGCGAAATGGAACGCGAGCAAAACGGGCGGCGGCGAGCCTGACGAAATTGAAATCACAGCTGCGACAGACACCAGGATATCCTCGGGACCGAAATAGACGCGAGTCGCTCGCTTGCTAAATTCGAAAAATTCCTGAACGTCCAGATTAACTCTTTAAGGCCTAATTTATACATATAATTATGTACATTTATTTTGAGCTCTTCCCAAATGTTTTATATCGATAAAGTTAATGTTTCTGTCGATATAATATTCTTGATCCGTCCTATATGAAGCTGATTCTCTGTCTCAATTCGTAAAACAATGGTGTTCCCGCTAAACAAGCCACTATTGTGATCGTTTGCAGAACAAACTCGCTGACGCTTAATTTTGTGTAACTATTCAATGTAATTATTCACGAAAATAGGTAAGTAACTGGTAATTTTTCATTTTCTTATCTATGTCATCTCTTAAAGTACAAGATTGGCTCTTCGTGTTTATTATCATGGTTATACGAAATATTCAATTCTAAAGCTGGGGCACACGTGTAACATGAATTATGTACATTCAGAAAATCGTATTTCTTGACGATTTATTTTATTCAACTCACAAAATTCTTCATCAGAGGGGTATCTTTTAAGATTACTTAGATACTGAATGAAGAAAAAAATTTTACTCAAACGGAATCGACGTCTGGACCTTAAAAGGTTATTAATGTTAATTTATTATTAACTTCAGCTTATTTACAATGCCAAGAAGTGTGGACTTGGCTTATATTAAATTCCTTATCCATTCGTCCATCCATACCTTACATTCTACATTGCACTTATCGTATTACTCTCTCCTACTCACGCTAATTTCTACACTATCGCCATTCTTCTAAAGGGTTATTAATGGAGACCGTACGTTACGCGATGATCGACGTCCGCTCTCCGCGTCCGAGCGAGGAATATCGCGCGGATACATCCGGTCGAAAATGGGACCGTCGAGTAAACAGCGTCGTAATAAACGAGTGGAATGTCCAGAGAGCGTCGAAGCTCTCGAAGCGAGCGGAGAAGAAGGATAGGCCATCGCCGGTCTCGTTCCCTTTCATTTAACTCGCAGTCCTTCGACACCGCGGTCCCAGGATGCCCCCGGGTCGTGAGAAAGATTCCTCGGATCGTTTTCATCCAGCTACGAGGAAGGCGAGTACGACCGCGCGCGCGAGGACTGTTTCTTTCTTTCTCTCTCTCTCTCTCTCCTCCGTTCCTGCTCCATCTCCCCACCCTCGTATCGACAACGATTTTTTCTAGCTTTCGAAACCGGCTCCGGCGCGAGGACAATGGTCTTCAGCATCGTGCGACCGGGCGTTCCACGCGAAAACGCTCCCATCGTTCGCGATCAAACGCCGGTAACCGCGCGGTTTCTTCGCTCCTCGCGGATCATTTCGCGCGAGCTGCTTTCGCGAGAAGTCCTTCTCCTCGGGCGGCGACGTTTTTTACCGCGAAACCTCCACCTCCGAAGGAATTTATTGCCACCGGTTCGCCGGCGGTTGCGCCTCTCGTAAACAGATACGACGGGATGTCGCAATTAACCCTTTCAGCCTTGAGTCGTATCTTAATACGCGGGCTGTAACCACGAAGATAATTCTATTACAAGTTTACGTCGAAAGTGCTCGGGCGAGTTGTACTCACGTTCGCGGTCTCCGCGGAACGTGCGCTTGCGAAAGTGTGTAATAAATCCGTATATCGCGTAATGCGCGACCGAGAAGAGAGTGATTTGTCCAGGGAATCAGACGCGTTCAGATTCGTTAAAAGTGCAGCTCATAAGTTACGATAGAATTTCGCGGCCGAGATCTTCTCGTCGGTACCGCCCAATATTTCTGGCACGCGCTCGCCATTGAATCGTGCCAATTCTCGGGTTTATTTTCGTCCCGATATGATATAAATACACCGCGAGACGATCAATATACACAATCTCGAGAAATAAGAAAACGTCATGTTTATAAAAGTGTTGGCAAGATCCGACGCGATTTTCATTTTTTTT
>NJRQ01000094.1:138095-175198 GCA_003063805.1 Aphaenogaster ashmeadi
GGGGGTGAAATCGAACGTAATCAACTGAGGCGAGGAGAGGGGAGTAGAGAATTACATGGTTAATTTATCGCTCGGCGAAACACAGTTCGCTAGTTACGGAAACAAAATATCCCGTTCCGCTCGTGAGAGAGGGCAGGGGGTGAGAAAGAGAGACGGAAAAGTTCTATTTTTCCGATATCTAATTAAGAGTTTCGCCATCCATCGCGCGCGAGATAGCGGAACTTCCCGTCGTTTTATTGAAGTCGCGGAGTCTTTCGCAGCGAATAAAATAAACCATTAATTTCCGCCTCCTCCGCGAAAAGCTAAAATTGTCCGAGACCCGCGTTTCTTCCCTCGCCTCTTAAATCTACCGGGCGCGGCGGTTCCGCGCGCGTCCGCATACATAGTTACATCCGCTAAATAAATAATCCGACCGTAATACAGGTACTTCCCACCCTTTTAATTCAATTTAATATCCGCTGAACCGTCGAGATACTGGAGGGCCCGAAATACCGCAGCGCCTAAGGGCTTCGGCCGATACGAGTGCTCCATTGCAAATTGCGATTGCAAATAATACGAATACATCCATCATCCTGCCTCTCCCTTCCTCCCACCTCCCACCTCCCACCACCTCCTCCTCCTCCTCCCATCTCCCACCTCCCACCACCACCTCCTCCTCCTCTTCCTCCTCCACCACCTCCTCCTCCCTCCCGTATCGATTACGTCGCGCGTGGGAAATAATCGACGCCGGCCGCGAGTGACGTCGTCCTACGACGATCCGTTTAGCGTAAAAACACAAGCTGGCTAGGCTAGATTGTAAAATTACGCGCAAGTGGGTCAATTCGCCGCCGTCCACGTGTTATTACGCGCGCGCGATGTCAGTGTTACGCCGACTTGCTAAGCGCTGAAAGTGCCGGACCTGTTTTAAGTGATAAAAGTGTAATCAAGGTTGACCAGCGGCGGCGGCGGCGGCGGCGGCGGTCGATCCCTTTGCATAAATCGTGAGACCAACCCGCGCGGGAGACTGCGAAGTAATCAAGGCTAACTGTAACGCGCGCCGCGCGTTTTCTCAAGACCTAGAATCGGGCGTACCTACGTGTTTGAAGTAACAACACCAGGCTCGCGCCCCGACGTTGGTCAATGCTAATCGCGGCTAACTCGGTTTCACCGTCTCCGTTTACCTTACGGATGGGGTTAAATTGAAATAACACTTCTCCACACGGGCGTTCTTAAAACCGAGACGTTCTCGAACGCGCTCGAAACGTTTCCGACAGCGGCGATACCGATCCGACGGACCCGACCGTGGTATCGACGCACGTCGGTGATCGTTACCTCCCTCTGCCCCCCCTCCCCCTCCCCGCGCGATTCTCTTTCGCGCGGCATGAAAATTCCAACTTGAAAAATATCCGACGTTAGCCGCGGGGGGCGTTAGCTTTGTCCGCGCACCTGCTATCAGAGGTCTGACACTTCCTCTCCCAGCCGAGGGAAAACAAATTCAACCTACAAAACGGGTAATAAAAAGAAACCTTGAACCATAACGATTCACAAAGAAGCACCGACCATCGCCGCCGCCGTCCTCCCACCCCCCCCCTCCCTCGCCCACCCTGCGCCCCGCCGACGCCCGCCGCCGTTGTTTTCCACCCGGCACTTAGTGGAAACAACAAAGTGCGTGTCCCAGGCACGCGCGCTCGCGTGCCGGACGGGCGTGTGAGAACGGCGTGTCGTGCGTGTGAATCCGCACGGCAGCGCGCGTGTGCCGGCGCGGCGACGTTAATGTTTGCAATCACAAGTTGGAAAGTTTTGTGATGGCAACCGCTCCGCCGGCCAGTTACCCTGGTAACGCTTTGTTGTGCCATTGTGTCGAGCGGCGGCAGGAGGGAGGGAGGGAAGTAGGGTTGGCAGGGTCGGGAGAAATCCACCCCCCCGTACGGGCGAACCATCGCCCGTCCGCCTGTCCCCCCCCCCCTCCTCATGCTACCTGCCCCTCCGTCGAGAAATTGGATGAAACGGCGGAGAACCTGCCCCCGAACACTTATCCCCTCGATTGCCACTCGGGGACCAACTAACTCGGCTTGACCTAGCCCAAACTATCCGTCTCTCGACTCCTTCCTGCCCCTTTCTTCGGCGACCCCTACGATGACGAACAAGAGGCTCGTGTCTCCTCTGGACCCGGCTCTCGTCCCGCCGTTCTCCGCGATCCTTGATTTCACGCAATCATGGAATTTTGAATAGGGACGGTTGAAGGAGGTCGGCGGAAGATATCGTCGGACTGGCGTAAGGAGGTTAAACTTGGAGGCCTATTCCGTAACCTTTAACGACAGTGCCATCATCGTTACGTTGTCGTTGCGCAGCTTTTTTTTCTTCATATATTATACCTGCACAGTGACAATATAACGACACTGTCGTTAAGAGTTATAGAATAAGCCTCCAAGTTTAAACGAGGGCCACCAGAAGGATTAAACAGGGTCTACGAACGTCTAACGGGCCTGCGAATTAATTAAAAGTAATTAAAAATTAAAAGCCGGTTTCGAGAGACTTGTCCAGTCCTCGATAATTCGACGATCTCGTACGATCGTCCAGAATCGATCGCTGAAATTTCACGTGTAATAATTTACATGCGGGACGAGGCCAAGCAGGCGAGCCTCGACTCGATCGAGTTTAAAGTCCAGTAGGCCTATTCTGTAACTTTTAACGACAGTGTCGTTGAAAGTTACAGAATAGGCCTACTGCGCTCGTTCAAATTAACATAGCATAATTATCGTGGGTACTATTGATATCGTGAAATTGTTGATACGAGGAATTCGGGTTACATCGCGGGGAGAAGGCACGTCGCTTCGCCAACGATTGCCCGCGAGGTAAAAATGTCTTCCAAATCGAACTATTAATAGAATTGTTGCCCAGGGAATTTTCAGCCGACGACGTGTATCCTAATATCAACGTATGACACGTACGTACAGATATAAAGCGGCACGGTGCTAAGTGTTATTCGATACTTCATAAAATTTTCAGCCACAAAATGCGACCATTTGCGATTTTCAACGGCCTATTTTCGAGGAGTGTGGTATAAGATTAACTTTTGACAAAAAAAGAATGCTATTTGTTGTTCGGATTTAACCCATGACTGGTACGGTCTTCTTTTATTACATACAAGATATCGTGGGGTCATCAGTGTGACCCCAATCTATTTTAAGCAGAAATAAATAGGAACTTCGTAATGATTTTATTGTATTCAGATAACTTTAAAAAAGTAAAAAAAAAACAATATTTTGTCTAACAAAAATGAATATTTAAAAGTTATTTAAATCAGTAATGCCGAATTGAATTATTACAAGGTCGAATTGAATTATTACATCTGTCGTTATTTAAAAGTTATTTAAATCAGTAATGCCGGTCTGGGAGAAAAACCAAAATTATACAAGCTGGGGTCATCAATGGCGGCATTACTGATTTAAATAATTTTCAAATCTCTATTCAGACCTGTTCTACGGAATCGTTGCCCGATTACGAATATCGCTCATAAGAATGCATGTGTTTGATACAAGTTTATTGACGGAAGAAACATGGACGTCCTGCACAAGCGTCACGCCAGAAATAGCATCACACTTCCCGATCTCAGCGAGGAAACCTCCAAGAAACCGTGAAATTGGCACTGAATCACCGCCCGATGATTCGTCACGTTTGTTCGCGTCGAATGATAAAATCATTCTCATTAGCGAGAGACAAACATTAATCCTCGACGGAAGCAAATCACACGTGGATTTGTCGACGGCAAATATTTCTTCGTCAAGTTACTTCGTCAGAACTACCAACATCTGCGTCGCGTCACGCAATCTTCTATTTCTACCTCATTTCGGGAAGTTATCCGAAGAGCGTTGTTAGCGGGTTACAATTAAAACAAATTTCCGATTCTCCGGGAGAAAATATATTCTCTGGGTTCCGCGCGAAGTTAGTCGCGCGTCATTCGGAGCGCTTATCGCGCGAGATAACGCCGCCGCAGATATCGAGCTCTCCTCGTTGCGAAAATAATGCGTTACGTTACGCTACGCGTTTTACGCTGGATTATAATATATACCCTTGCTTCCCTGCCGTATTAAAGCCCGTATCAGACTATGGATTAGGATTGGGATTGGATTGGAATTTGACCAATCAAAGCCAAGTTCACTGAACTTGTTATTGCTTTTTATTCTTCCGATTGGTCAAATTCCAATCCAATTCCAATCCATAGTCTGATACGGGCTTTACGGTACTTGACACAGTAAACAGATGTAAACGACAGTGTCGTTATCGTTATGGTTGTCGTTGCGCGGATATAATACACGGTAAAAAAAAGCTGCGCAACGACAATGTAACGGCAACGAGACGTCGTTAAAAGTTACAGAATCAGCCTACAGTAGTTTAAACGGTGGTTTAAACCGAATGGAGTATTCATCCTCGAAGGGAAATGCGTCGCGACGCGAGAATCGGTTGCTATATTCGGCCGTGGGATAATCGACCAAATATTTTGTTTATTTACTCGGTTCACCGACGCGTGGCGAAACTTGTTCCGATTTTTCGCTTCGGAATATCCTCGACAGCGAAAGCATGAAAAGATTCCGAGGTATCGACTCGGAGCTTCCGTAGCCGCGTGCAATCGCTCACGCGGCGCCGCGCCGCGCCGCGTCGCGTCGCATTGTCGCGGCATATAACCTCCAAAGGCAGCCACGTACCGCTCTCGGCAACGCGGCGTATAAACGCGCTCGGAATGTTACGCGTCAAAGAGACCAAAGGAATGCGAGGATCGAGAACGTCGCGGATCGTCAATGATCCGCGATCGGTAGCGGCCGCGAATGCGAGCGCGCGCGCGTGCGACGGAGGGACGCGGGGCCGAGCCGACACGTCGACCGCGACCGGAAATTACGGGATTAACCCCCGTGAGAAAAGAAAAAGAGTCGGGGAGCGTGTCCCTCCGCAGCGACGCGCCTCCGTGACGCGTGACGTTTCGGCCTATACGGCGACTCCGCTTCGCGACCGGCGGCGTCGATCGGCGCGCGTTCGCGCGACAGACGGCGATTATCAACTTACCTGTACTCGCGTAGGCCGTGGCCGGGGAAGTCCGACGTGGGACGCACCGGGACGAATTCTCACGCACGGAACGCGAAACGAAACTTCGGTAGGCAATCACGTCGCAATGGCGAATCGCGGGTGCGTTGTGATCACTGTGATCGTACGCTGCCGCCATCTCGCGGCG
The DNA here is from genome assembly GCA_003063805.1 of Aphaenogaster ashmeadi. Taxonomy (NCBI): domain Eukaryota; kingdom Metazoa; phylum Arthropoda; class Insecta; order Hymenoptera; family Formicidae; genus Aphaenogaster; species Aphaenogaster ashmeadi. Next base: position 143,302 of record NJRQ01000094.1, read on the forward strand.
CCGAGCGCGCGACGCCGAGCCATTGGCGGAGCGCGGCCAATCGCGGGGCGGCGCTGTTTTACGCGGGAAACGCTCCGCCGCGGCGGACGCCATGTTGCTCGGCCGCTTTTGAATCCTGCTGGCCGCCGCCGTTATCGGCAAAATGCTAATCGCGACAATATACGGCTCGCTCGTTTAATTTAGATTACGCTTTCTGAATTTAACGCGAGTTGAGTTTAATGTTTGCAGGGGAGAAAAGAGGGAAATAGATGTAGAAAATGCAATTAAGACTAACGGTTGCTATTTGACGAAATAAAATCATAGTGAATATCAGAAGTTATTTGGAGAACCAGAAGTGGTTGATAAAATAGAGAATTATGGGAGAGAGCATAATCGGAGAGTTAATTAATTAATAAAATTATTGATTAATAAAAAACGCAACAATTCTTTACATTAAATTAATTTCATTCACTTTAGAAGGACCAAAATCCATGGTCGAATAACGTCGCGATTCGCGATATATTAATTTTAATTAAATTGGCCAGTAGTGTCGAAACAAATCTCTTCTGTAGTTTAATATTCACTGGCAAAAAATATTCCATCTCTTGTTTAATTAATAAAAAAGTTAGTTAATTAATTAAATAATGTATATACGTACTTGGCAATAATTGCGCACTTGTTCCTCCGCCTTCGCTGCGGTTCGGAAAAATATGGAGAACGATTCCAATGGACTCTTCCGGGCCTACTGAACTGGATCGCCGAAATCATGATATTATTATAGCGATCGTACGCAATGTCCAACGAGTAGGGTATGGAAAGTTGCTTTTTAAAAATGACTAGTTACCGTTACTCGTTACCGAATCAAAAATGTGTGTAACTAGTTACAGTTACTAGTTACTGATTCTCAAAAGTAACTTTTTAACTCGTTACCGTTACTTAAAAAGTAACGATTAGTTACTTTTTTGATGCTAAAACGAGATTAAATAAACAGACTAAATAAAAAATTTACTTTTGTTAAAATATTAATAAAAGCAATAAAAATTTTTATTTTAAATTTAAAAAACCATAAAAAATTGAAGGAGAAAGATTTTATAACGCTCAAAATGCAATTTAAAAAATTTTAATTTTTATTAAATTTATAAATAAAACCAAATTTATGCTTTTGTACTTTCAACTTCATGTTTAAAAATTTTAATACGATAATTTTAAACTTAAAATTGTTCTTAATATGTATGAAACTACAAAGATAATCTGAATCTAGGATATAAGATTATTTGAATAATCTCGATCTGGATATAGGATTATCTGCATATGAAACTACAGGGATTATGTAGGATTACCAAAGTAACGATAAAAGTAACTGTTAAATTCGTTTACGTTACTGAAAAAAATGTAACTACGTTACCGTTACAGTTACAAAAAGAAAAAAATAACGCCGTTAACAATCCGTTACCAAAAAAAGTAACTGTAACGGTAACGGCGTTACAAGTAACGCGTTACTTCCCAACCCTGCCAACTCGAGTTATGACGAATGTCCGATCCTTCGCAAGATACTCGCAATTTGTCTTTGCGCGCGATATTTGTTTCCAAATAGCAAATAATCGTGAGAAATACGGAGCGATGCGAACTCGACTTCGCGGTCCGCCGCGACGCGTTCCAACACTGCAGAGGATTCAAGTTCGAGAACATCGAGATGTGATTCTCGAAGCAGCAAACTTCAGGGTAGTAATTATTTAATGCGCGTGGAACTAAAAGTTGAAATAAGTTACACTGCCGGCCAAAAGTTTGAAACCACATATAAAATTGAAGGAAATTCCAGTGAAACACTACTAAAAGTTCGATTCATGCCTTATTCAATACCTTTTTTTAATTTGAAAATAAATAGGCATTATATTTAGCACAGTGTAATTAACATAGCATTGTTTAATTACAAGAAAATGGATTACGATCATAAAATCTTTTTTCTAAATATGATGAACTTAAATTATAAACTAAACAATAAACTAATAAACTTAACTTATTAAATTTGTAGCTAGATTACCTAGATTAGTAAAAAAAATGATTAAATGTAAAGATGGCTATTTTAACGAAAAAAGTGTCTAATACTCTTTAGCTTTTCATCTTGTAAAAAATATTGGTTGAACTTTCAAACATTTTATATTATTTTTTATTCCATTATAAAAATATGAGTAAAATAAAAATATGTTAAATTAAATGTATAAATTTGATTTCATTTCATATAGTAGACATTTTCAATTAATGGCCTCACTTTTAGTCGGCAGCATGGTGGAATATTCTTCCACCATGGTCGGCAGTACATATATAATTCATATAGAATATATATATATATATATATATATATATATAGAATTTTTACATACATACATACAATTATTTATAATACATATTAGATATAATCGAAACAATAACGAAGCGATAGACTTCTCCCGTTACCATCCATTTAGCTTATTGCTTTCTACTTTGGCCGCGACATTTCTGGGAGGGCGTTAGTGCACGGTGAAATTATAAACTACTCCCGCAAGATCGACGTTTACGTTACAAACGCCATATTGTCGGATAACTTTGAATCCTTCGAACAATTAACAATTAACGTTGAGATGGACAACGATGAATTCAGTCGGAATTTCGGGGGATTTATTGATCGACACGCGGCTGGTAATCGTCTTACTCGTCTGCTTTTTCGTAAATAAAAAGCTTTGGCGCTATAAATTTTATTAAAAACCGAAAGCTGCATTGCTTTGTCCATTTTCCTATTTTTTCAGTTATCTTCATTTTTAAAAATTATTTTTAATTATTTTAAATTTATTTTAATGTAAATGCTGTTGCGCTTAAGGGGATTTATCCTTCCGTAAAAAAACGCTTAACTAAATTGAACAGAAACGTGGTTTACGCAGCATCTAGGGAAATCGGCGCAATGGACATCGACAGCGTCGATTTCAATAGCGAACTCCAGCAGATTGAAAGAGAGATCAATTGTTGTAAGCCGACGTTGCAAAGCTACCGCGACGAGCACGAGAATATAGAGACGGAAATTTGCGATGTGAAGCAACTGCAGCGGAAAGCACGGTTCGTCTTGGATAATGTGTGGTCGGAGGAGGTGGATCTTCAAGAGCGTCTCAAGAACATACATCTGAACTACGAGGCGTGTGTAGAAAGATCGGGTGGTTACGAAGATTCGAACGAAATGATTCGCGCGAAGATAAGTGAGCTGACGACGCAGAGAAAAACGCTGATGGAAGATCTGGCGCAGTTGAGAAGAAACGCGGACGATAACGACAAGAAGCTCGCCCGCGTAAAGGCCATGATCACGGAACAAGAAGTAGATAATTTCAACACTCGCATTAATCGCAAAAGAACACTTAGGCCTGGTTGCACCAACGTTATATTATTTTGGCTTTAAGCGAGACTTAAAACTAAATTTGTCGTATCAAAACAAAAGCGACACCTAAAGTAATTAAGTATTACTTTAGGTGCAAATTAAAAGGTATTATTTACCCTTTAATTTACGCTAAGATTAGCCAAAATAACGTTGGTGCAACTGGACCTTACAATTATAAAAGAAGGTTATGAATTATAAAACAAAGTTATAAAAAGAAAAATCTTTTGCTGTTTCGTAGGAAAAGAATGCGACACTGCTTCGAAAATTGAAGGAGATATCTGAGAGCGCCATATTCATTTCGTCAGATATTAAGAAACGGATAGATTCTATCCTGGAACATCAGGAAATCAATGAAAGCAACGATGCTATTGATAATACAATGCAATAAAGTTTTTCGTATAAATATAAAATATTTGTATAAAAATATTTAAAATATTATAAGTGTCTACATAAATATTAATTATATATATATATAATTAATAAATATATATATATATATATATATTAATAAATATATATATAATTAATTATATATATATATATATATAATTAATAAACGTACTTTTCACGAATCTATTATTTTTTAATAGAAATACATTAACATATATATATATATATATATATATACACATTATATACAGTGTGCTTCCAAGATCCATCTCGAAGTTATTCGTTGTCGATCGTTTTAAGACAAGTCGCTAGCTGTTCACACGTCTTCTCTAATCGTTGCAGTATGACTGGCGCGCGATCCAAAATTCTCATCACGTTGTCGTTCGTGGCACGTATCCTCGATCTACTTTCCGCGATCGTCCTCATTAGGGTTTCGTTCTCCCTTTCCATCTCGTTCACCTGTTTCTCCAATTCCTCCGTCGCCTCTTTGATCTTGTGCGCGTCCAGCGATCTCAGATGCGAGGTCACATTCCCTGGTGGACGCCTGCAATCAGAGGATGACTCTCAAATAAGAGATTACATTGAGCAACCACGAAACGATTTTTTAACGAATCTACCACCGACCACGCGTGTTCGTTAGCGGACGTCGTGCTTTCCTCGGACAGTTTGGCTATTTTGGTCAAGGTTTCGTACAAACTGCCTTCCTTCAATACATCCTCCAGATCATCGATCATGCCGCTGTACAGTTCCTTTATCATGGCTTTGTGCAGTTTCTGGGCGGTTTTGGGATTCGGCTTGAGAATCGTGAGTGTCTCGAGAAACTCATCCTCACTGGAACGAAAAATATAACGAAACGAATTTATTATCAAACACAAAATAAATGAATATTGCGCCACCGCGGCAAATCAGTAGCTCGTAAACGCGTAAGAATAGTCATCGTGGTCCGAAATAAACACGGCCTTATCAGATTAACGACATCCGGAAATATAATACAACGCACTGCTGCGTGGCAATTCGAATTATTCGCTTTATCTTGTTTCGCAGAAAGACGCCTTATCGACCTGGACGATATATATGCGTGGTTTACACGCACGGTATACATGTAAGAAAGAAGACACGTGCTCTTACTCCGACAGCTTTCCAACGCACGACCGGATGCGCGTTCCCCCGTATGTGATGCATAGTTAGTACGTGACGACTATCGCCGGGGATCGAATTTTTTCTTTGTCCCGACGCCAGACAAAGAGCAGCGGCACCTTCAATCACAGAGGACGGGAATCCGGACGGTTCTAATCGACTTCTCGCCGTGTTACAATAAGCATACAATAGTAAGATCCAATCTCCTTACTCAGCTTCTCTCCGACGTTTTTTTAAAAATACGCCAGGGCATATCACGTTTATTTCGACACACTCGCGTAATATTCGCGTATCATACTACCTGTAACATACTACATAAAACGCCACGCTGCATCAGACTTACCCTGGATCTTCGTACCGTATTGTCAGCGAGAGCGGCAACGTTGTTTCTCGCGTGCTCAATCAGGCCGGGACTGGTGCAATTTGAAATCAATGCTACATATTTGCATTAGTCCAGACCTAACTAAGCATGCTTCCGTTTCCGGTACTCCCGAGATCCATTCGCTCACCTGAACATACTAAACGCACTCGCATTTTTCTTCGAATCACGTGCACAGAAATTAAAATAAGGCAGATATGAGATTAAATTTTGTATAAAAGAAATATTTTCCTACAATCTTATAACATTTAGCTTAAGATTATTAAAAACGGCGATGACGACGACGACCAATATATGACGAATCTATGTACGATCTGCGGCGCTTGAGCAATGAAAGAATCAACCGTCTTCGCTACGGAGTACGCACGCACTGGTGCGTGCGTGCGTGCACGATTCCCGCGACACGCAGGACACGAATGACCATCGCCCCCGCGCCGGTCACCGTGGCAGGAGGCCTTTGTTTCCCCGAACGCTTCGTGGAATTCTTCGAAGGTCAACTGGTGCGCCTGTGTGGTGGATCCGCGCGAAGGAGGCCTTCCTGGAAGCGATCGCCGAAAGAGATCGCCGATTCAGTAGATCGTTACCGAGGGCTCCGACGACGATCGCGGCTCGGATTCGACACGAACATACGACCGCCACGTGAGTGGCCACGGCGAGTCGAGAATTAACATGCGAACCGCGGAGGCCAATGACATCGAGTAACACCGAGTAGCGTTTAGGTCATTGACGATGCCGATCCCTTCCACACACACACACACATACACCACCGCTTTCCATCTTGGACTCCCCGCCTCACTACATCAATAAATCACGAATCAGCTTCTCATAAAAGATGGATTGCTAGGCTATTCATGGAGGACAGTGTCTGAGTGTCCTGCAAGATGGTCTTTCGTATTTATTTATCTAAAACACAATTTCGAATTTTAGATATTACTGATATGTGTAAAAATATGATTTTTGCAACTCTCGGCATGATTGTAGTTATACAGGGTGTTCTTAAAATAAGAGCCTAAAATTATATACGAGTATTCCACTCACTATGTGTATGTATGTGTATGTGTATTCAATGCGTAGAGAATTCATGGAGTTAGGCTGGAGGAATATGATTAATGTGATCAGACGATTCCGCTTTCGGCGGGACAGTCCCGCTTTCGAGATGATTGTCCGCTGCCAATATGTCCCGATTTTAGCAAAAAGGTCCCGCTGAGAAATATATTATAATTTTATTAAATTGTGACGGTAAACCTAATACGTTACCCTCACATTAAATTATCCCGTTTTGGATTAAAAAAATATCTGGTCACATTAGATACATGATGTCTTTCTATTATTTTTTGGACTTATATAAGAGTCCAATATATTCTATTATCCGGTATTTTTAAAATTACAGAATCTTTAATCATTTCTTTATTAATATGCTAGCGTTTTCATTGAAAAAAAGGAAAAATACTGGATAATAATAAAGGAACAATCAAAAATCCCAAAGATCGTAAACGAGATGTTTGGATCCGAGAGATCTTCTCGATCACGTGACGTACTTGACACACTTCTGATAGCGGTACTGTTATTGCGTAGGCGTATACGAATCGTGATTTTTGTGCACAGCCAGACGCTGAAACTGGAAAGACGTAGAGACGGAATCTTTCCTCGGTAGAGTTTAAGAAAAAAAAAACAGATATAACAATAAATCAAGAGGCAGGGAAAGATTGTCATGGGACCTTTGCAACATCCTTTTTTTTTTGTTCAGAGAAGCAAAAAATTTCTGGTGAGACTGCCAGAACTGGCGATGACGTGGGTTCGCCTTGATTCCAGCTTATCAGCTTCTAATGGGAAGAAAATACGCGCGAATGGCGCAAGTAGAAGAGGTTAAGTTAAACGCGCGAAACCGAAGGAAGACGCGCGCCCCTCGGGCCGACATCACGTACCTCACGGACTCGGCTATCCTCTTCAGGTTGTTGGAGATTGCGATTCGGAACAGCCGCGCGTTGTTCGGACAGTCCGCTTCCTCGTCCTCCGCCATTTCCCCGGCAATCCCTCTCGTTCGCGCGGGAAAGGCGAGCCACGGCGAGGCGTCAACGCCGTCAACGACGCCTCATAATAACGGTTTCCGACGACCGGCGAACCATTGTTGGGCTTCTCGCGTGACTCGCGTCTCGTCTCGACGGGATTTGAATCGCATGAAGAGTGCGTTGCCGCGCGAGTTCCGCGTGCGACTTGAAGATGGCGCTTGGAGCGCGTCGCCGCGGCAACTTCATGTCGCTGCGCGCGTTGCCGCCAGCTTCATGAAACTGCCAGTCAAAAGATGAAATGCTCGAATGATATTTTTGTTTATTTCGATTCGTGTAAATCAGTGCTGGCCAGGATTTGTAGTTTTGGGCTTGAAATTGAAATATGTTCAGTGTTCATGCCTATTGCTTTGACTATAACACTGATATATTTAAATTTCAAGCAGGGGCGTGAACACAGAAAAAAAAGTAGTGTCAAAAATCAAAACTTATATACTCAAATATACTCATATTTTCATATATTTTTCTCAATTGAACTATATAAAATGACTTTATTCAAGCAAGTTTTCTTCGTTTAACGCAATATAATCTCATTTCAAGATTTCCATAGTTGAAACTAAAGATATTCTTAAATCAAGAATATTCTTTTTTTCTATGTAGCCAGGATTTTATTTCGGGAGGGGGGAGGATTTAAAAAAAATTAAAATCACAGAACAACTCATGACTTTTTTAATTTAATAAGATAACAATATTCGTCCAGGACATTTTCTTTAGACCTTAAAGCATTTACCATTTCATTTCTCTCTCGGCTTTCAACCTTTCATTTTCATATTTTTATATTTGGTTCTAAAATTTCAGGGGGGGGATTTATCCCCTTAATCCCCCCTCCCTGGTTACGCCACTGATTTCAAGCTCAAAACTACAAAATTTAACAGCACTGATGATGTAAATGTATACATGCTGCTTTTTACGCTTTCTTTGAAAATTCAAAAGATATTAAAGCGTCGGTTTAATCATCACCTATATCATATCTTTTAGATATTTTTGTATCAGCAATGCCTTCATCTCTGCGGTCGTGCATTAATAATGCAAAACAATTAGACTAGCTTGCAACTAATACGATTATATCACTGTTCTCTTGCTTGTATTGCGTTTCTACTTAATGCCAATTTTCCGGATCAAACAGCGATCACGGAACCGGTTTGCGATGAATGAAGTCTTCATAGCGAGCTATTTGCTAATGATTGTGGCGAAAGTTCTGTATTGATGGAGATATCGAAAGTGCGGCACGAATAGTTAATTAGTTCTCGTTGCGATTACAGCACGTCGCACGTCAATACAATATAATTGCTCTATGGCTAAAAGGCGCGTTCGGTCGATCGATCGCTCGACCGTTCCTTGCCACGTACGGTATTGTTCGAAGAATTCCGACAAGCTGTCGTATGCATGTCGCGCGCTTAAAAAGCAATTGTTAACACGTTGTCTACCCAGCGAGTTTTATATGTTTTACCATGTATGCCGCAGAATATTATCATAAGCATATATATGATAAAATATTATGTAATATGATTAAATAATATGATTAAGCAAATCTAATTGTTTGGCTCTTTAACATACAACTGTAGTTACAATTCGATGGCCAGCCTGATCGTCACTAGTGATCGGTATTATCGAAATTTTTTAAAACGCTTGTAAAAAATAAATGTCATTTAATATAAAATTTTGAATTATAAATAGCTAGATAATAACGTAAAATAAAGAGTATACAATTTAACACATTACCCATGAGGATAAAGTCTCATTTATAATCACTTGTAATCACAATTTGATGGCCAGTGCGAGCCTGGGGCGCGGTACATGGTGTTATCGAAATTTTTTAAAACGCTTGTAAAAAGTAAATGCCATTTAATATAAAATTTTGAATCATAAATAGTTAGATAACAACATAAAATAAAGAGTGCACAATTTAATACGTTATCCATGAGGATATAGTTTTATTTAATCATCTGTAGTTACAATTTGATGGCTATTGCGAGCTTGGAGCAGTTGTACATGCGATAAATCAAATTTTACAAACAATTATACTATGATTATAGTCACATTAATTATTTGTACTATAAAATTTTATTTATCGCACGTACAATTGTTCCAAGCTTGCACTAGCCATCAAATTGTAACTACAGATGATTAAATAAAACTATATCCTCATGGATAATGTATTAAACTGTGCACTCTTTATTTTAGGTTGTTATCTAGCTATTTATGATTCAAAATTTTATATTAAATGGCATTTACTTTTTACAAGCGTTTTAAAAAATTTCGATAACACCAATCACTAGTGACCATCAGGGCGCCATTAAAAAATCAGACGCTGATCACTGATGATCACCATGGCAGTCAACATGTTAATCAGCGGCACTTATTTTTGTTGGGCAAAAGATATTTTTAACTGTGCCATTATTCTTTTTATAAGAAATAGAACATATTCGTCGATGTGCATTTAGGCTCGATCGAATTCGCTGCGCTCATCCACGCGCTCATTGAAGCAAACTTCATTCGCGATCTCTGTTCACTCTCTGCTCGATCTAGATCCAACTTCAGAGGTGTGCGCGTTTATATTCGACCATATTATAGGACAGAGCCCGCCACCGCGACGCGACGGCTGCACCCTCGGGGTGCACGCGCTTATATATATATGCGCCTGATGCTTTCCAAAGGTCAACGATGACGGCAAAGAGAAGCTACTCCGCCTCGTAAAGCGCGGAGAGCGACGTTGCGACGTGCCTTGGTTATATTATGCAACCGGCTCTTTACCCGGCGGGCTGAACTATATTTTCTTTTTGCTCGGCTAACCTCGCGCTCCTCGCGGGAAGGCTTCGGCTACCGAGAGCCGAAGCGCCCATTCACTCGCTTCGCCAACCGGAGAGGAGCAACCGATCGTTGGTGCAACCGAGAGAGATCGCGGTAGATATCCCGCGACAGTTCCCTCTCTATCTCTCGCTTAAAGAGATTACATCGCCGAGCGAACAATAAATAATGCTTTGCCGTATCTCTCTCTCCGCTTCTCGATCGATAGGCGATATAATGATCTCGCGATCGCAGATCGAAATTCCGCGACACATTTTCGAATTCCGATGCGACGAATGACACGCGATTGCGCATTGCGCAAGCGCGCGTTGCTGAAGCGCACGTTGCTGAAGCGCGCGTTGCTGAAGCGCGCGTTGCTGAAGCGCATGGCGGACCGCGCTTTTTCTGCGATTCCATCGAACACATGGTCTGTTCTTTTCGCTGCACTTCTGTGAACTTGTGTAATAAATTAGAATGAAAGAAAATATATTTGTCTCATTCTAACTTATTGCAGTAGTTCAGAAGTGCAGCGAAAAAGAACAGACCAACAATAAATAATGCCCTGAAATAGTTCGTATATTTTGCACTGATTGATATCCGCACAAATACTGGAATAGATACAGTTGAAGAATCTGTGATAAGATGATTTCAAATTTTTTCGTTGTGGTGCAAAAAACTCTCATAACATTTCATAATATTTTTAAGAATTTTAACTTTATAAAGATTACTAAAAAAAATATGTTAAATTTCTTCTGATTTTATAAATTTTCTTCGAAAATTATAAAATGAGAGATCTTAAAATATTTTAGAATTCACACATATGTATATAAAGAATTCTAGAAAAGATGTAGACTTTCTCATATCTTTTCACATTTTCTCAGTATTTCTGAAGAGTGTTCCAATTCGTATAAAAATTTTCTAAAAAACTTTTAAAATTTATATAGAAATTCTGAACAATTATATATATAAAAAATTCTAAAAAAATTTTTTAAAGCGGTTTTGAATAATATTTAAAACAATTTATTATACGATTGAATTGTTTGAGAGCTTTCAGAAGGAGAATTCGAGTGCCCGAATACTACTGATAGATCCGAGATATCCTATACATCGATCATCGCGCAAGAAGCATTCATCATGTACCGTGGAAAGTACATATCGAGAAAGATGATCGTGGGAAGATGCTAGCCGCCAATAAAATAATGCCGGTCTATTTTGTAGCGATCTATAAGGAAGAATTATGAAAATGAGGCAACAGATACGGGGACAGTATTCATTTAATGACGGCGGAAGACGTCGTTGTAACGAAAGTTAATGGAAATTAACGGGGCATCCCAATTATGCGTCTCGCGAAAACAGCACGTCGAGGCGTCGAGTCGCAGTGACGTAACGGTGTCTTATACGTTTTCCATTAATTCACAAGGCGATCGAAGCAAGCGCATATTGGTAGGTATGTAATTAAGTTTAGCGTTCCATGCGTGTGAAGAAATCGGCTCTTGTCAGACATATCTACCCTAAGTTATTAGCGAGCATTCATGTCTGTGACGTCAGAAATTCGAATGAAAAATCTACGCTTTTGAAGTTGGCAATTAGTATTGTAATGCGTGAAGTTGCTGAGCTTAAAGCTTAAATTTTTAAATACGTACGTCTACATTTAGCGTGTATTAATTCTACCGAAATTAGTGGAACAATTATACTAAATGAGTGAACGATGATAAAATAAGTACAGTCTTTTTTCAGATTCATATCTTCTTATTTGTACAGCAAACGTAATTAGCGAGCAAAATGAGCTCGCGCCCCTAATTTGATCTAACATTACCTAAACTCATTGTCAGCACCGATATAGAACGCATTAAAACTCATCGTTCGAACTCATGTGAACTTAGCCGACTAATTAATGATTTCTTAAACAATTTCCTAATGAAATCGTTTGTATTTTGTACGAAGACTTTTAAAGTATAATTAAAAAGGTTTGCCAGTTAATTTTCCAGACAATTTTAATTAATTTATAATTCTTGCACTAACCTAGTTAACCGACATAAATAAATTAAAGTTTTTATTTGAAATCGTTTGTATTTTTTATAAGATATTTTTAAATATAATTAAAAGAAAAAAATTTGATAGTTATTTGGATAATTTTAATTAAACATTCTTAAACTTTAGAACTAGGCAACATAGAACTAGGCATCATGAATGCCGTTCGACTGCTTTTTAACCCTGCGCGAAGCGTAGAAACCCGCTCTTCTTCCCTTCTTCCTTTTTTTGCTACGTTGAGTTGCGTCAATACCGCGACGCGTAATAGAAAATCGCCGGAGAGACCGCAGTCTTTTTTTTTTTCTTCACCATCGACCTCCGCGACGCGGACTTCTATTCTTTCGAAATGGTACGATCGCGTGCGCGAGGTCGTGAGGAAGAGAGCGGAGGTAGAGCACACGCTCCCGCTTCTGCACAATCTCTTACATATATCGGTCTTCAATACCTCGGGATACTTCCGCGACACGCTGTCGAAACCTGGCCGGGTTCGCGCCGTCCGCGTCGGATTACGGCTGGCTCCCACAAGAATTGGACGAACCAGGTACGAGTTGGTTCCCCGCAAAGGCGATGTTTGAACGGCAAAAATATTGAATTTTTTTCAAACAAATACGCCATAATGTGTTTTTTCTTCCTGAAGAAAAAAATCTGCATCCAAGGAGCACCGCCAACCGGAGGCTATATATGACCCCGAAGGACGAAGCCTCTTGCGATCGATAAGATCTGGGGGACGCCGAAATCTTTGGGATTAATCGCGAAGAACCACGTTCGCGGTTCGATCCTTCCAATTATTCCCCGACACCGCGCCGCTCGGCGAACGGACGCGCGCATGAAATTCGATACACTTCGGGATTCACGTCGGGCTAGTTCCGAGAGATTTCTCGCGTAGATGAATCTCATCTCTGGTATAACACGAGCAGTAAGGCTGGCGCCAGACTATGCACGTTTTACGCGAATATTCGTGATTCGAGCATCGTTCATCCTTGTTTATTATTTGATAAACAACAAGCCCTAACAGCACACATAGATTCTGAGAATGTTTGGAGGATATCGCTACCCAGTGAGAAATGACACCTCGATCGACATCGAATCGACGTCGATTCAATGTCGAAAATAATATTTCGACATAGAATCGACGTCGATTAGACGTCGATCGAGGTGTAATTTCTCACTGGGTAATGTATAGGATATTATAGAGATGTTCTCAGTATATTCAGTATATTCTTAGTACATTCTATGATGTACGGAATACTATGTGCTATTAGGGAGGATTCTATTCACGAATATTCGCGTAAAACGCGCATAGTCTGGCACCAGCCTAAGATGGATGGATAAAATGCACAGATAGTGTGTCAAAGAAATAGGATCTAGTCAAAGAATATGGGTAATATTATATCGATACACCAGGGTTGGGAAAGTTACTTTTGAAAAGTAACTCGTTATATCGTTATTTGTTACTTATTGAAAAAAGCAATTCATTACTGTTATTCATTATCCATTGGAAAAAGTAACTGATTATCGTTATTATTATTCAAAAAAATAATGAGTCGTTACAATTTTCATTACCTTTTCATCAAATTTTGATAACTTTCTTTTTAGACACCCGATTGCCTATCTATGTCGTTAACCAGTTCCACGCAAAACCTATGAGTAGTTGTAGTAAATCACAATATAGTCAAACATAACGCTCTCTTTTTTAAAACTCGCTTGTGCCCATTCCACAGACTTCTATATACTAACTAAACTGCTCAGTTCAGTTATTTTGCATATGATAGAAAAAGACAGAAGCGCACCCGGCTGCCATTACTAGTTCCGATATATGCATATGTGTATACACTGTCTGTGTACCACGTGAACTGAGTGTATCATGTGAATATATTGTCCGTGTGATTTATACATGCATTAGTATAATCGGAACTATAATGGCTACCCACATTTTTAGCATCAAAGATGGCAACGGAGCAGTCTAGTTAGTATATAAAAGTCTGTGGCCCATTCCATACATATGTAAGGGAGAGTAGCCTAATTATTTGATTTGCCTCCTAATTTGGACCGCCCCATTTATTTCCTTTGTGGGTGTAAAGTACTGACATTTAACGCTAAAACCTATAGGGCGGTCCAAATTAGGAGGCGGTTCAAATTTGGCTACTCTCCCCTATTATACGTGTACAAAGCAACGATGCGTACGAAAAGTAACGATTATATTCGTTACCATTATTCTAAAAATGTAATTGCGTTATTTTACTAATATAGTAATAAAAACTATACTTTATTGTTACTAATAAAAAAATATAACGTCGTTACCAATTTGTTACCAAAAAAGTAACTGTGACAATAACGATGTTACAAGTAACGCGTTACTTCCCTACTATACACATTGCAGTCCGTTATTATTTCATAAGAACTTCGTTCGAGAACCGGGCGAAATTTGAAATAAAATGATGGAATTTTGAAATCTTTTTAGCTCAAAAAGTCATAACTATATAAAATAATTTGGTTGATTTCTATAATATACAATGAAAAATAAATAATATATTTATAATATCTTATTTTTCTCATTAAATTATATAACAAAAAATGATTATTACATGTTACAACATAATATTATATTATACATACAATATAGATATATTGTACAAATTACATAAACAAATATAAAGTAAAAAATAGTTTAGTAGTTTTTTGTGTGATACTTGCGGAAGCATTCACCAATATGTAATGGAATTTGACAACTTTTGCACATATATGCTGATAGTTTTTTCTTATTTTGAGAGTTAAACCAACAGTTGTTGAAACAGTTTGTTTCAACATTTTCAAATTTGTAATTTTAACAAATTTTAAAAATAAAATTTAATTTATTGTATTAAAAATATGTATGCACGGATTTTGCCTTAACTGTTAAATGAAATGCACACAATTATTTTAAGTGTTAAAACTTAACAGTTTGTTTTAATATTTTTAAATTTGTAATTTTAACAAATTTTAAAAACAAAAATTTAATTTATTATATTATAAATATGTGGAATACATAGATTTTTCCTTAAGTTAAATGAAATACACAAATATGTGCACACGGACTGTAATTTGTATATACAAGATCCCTCCTGAAGAGCAGACTGTGTGGAACGTGATATTTCGATACATTATCGTCATCATCATCATTATCATCATCATCATCTTCTTCTTCCGTATAATGGCACTCATTCCCCCAATCTGGGACCAATTCGACCAGCAACAAATTAATGTAGTTGATTCAAAAAAGTATTTGAGATTTTAATTTAAACGAAGCTGAATAACAAATGAATACAACAGACTACGTATTGCATCAGAGTCCCAAAAATATCCGGAAGAAACGTTCTTCCTCCAAAGCGCCAAACGCAACTTATACGATATATCATCGTATTCCATTATCAAGCTCGTAGCTCACGATCGCTCGCGATTTTTTGTCTCGACCGTACCCCTGCATCCGACTCTTGCGGAATATATCTATTTAAACACGGGAATTAGAACGTTGCGTAGGACGCACGAATTATCGCGTTTCCTCCTATTTCCACTTTGTGCACCGCTGAGAATCTCACGTAACGTCGCGGCGCATGATTTCAGCTGCGATTTCTCAATATGGATCCGAAGTTCGGCCGCGCTATCTCCCTGGGAATCTAGACGAGCACGTACGCTATCTTTCTCTCCATTACGAGGCGAGCGGGATGCCTATTGGGATGCGATCATCGCATTCGTCTACGGCGAAGCGTGAGTACGGTGACCCAAGGTGGATCGTTAACCGGCGAGTTACGTGCCGATCGGTAATACCTTGACGATTTCAAACGCGGTTCGGTTTACGCGTCCGCGCGCGGTCCCATTTTATGGAACTGTTTACGGCTGCACCGAGCCACGTTGGAGTCGCGCAATTATATACACGCGTAAGATTCGAACCGATGGGTCTTCGCGGATTAATCTTTTATAACTCGCCTTACGTAACCGTCGAATCTTCGGCTAACCGGATCTGATTCTTGACCGTATAATTATCCGAATATCCAAATGGTCTAAATAAAAAGTCGCGCGCGCGCGCGTGCGTGCGAGCTCTTGACGAGATAATAGCTCTCATTAATAACTATTGCTGTAACCGGCGTGGAAGATGAGCTTTACGTCACACGTGAGCACGTTTAGAGCCCGCGTTCCGCGGGGGAGATCATCCCGGGTTGCCCAGGCACTCAGTTCCCGACCTAGCGCACGATCGCCGTACCTACACGGAGAAAATTTTATATTAAAAATTACTATGGCAGTAGCCGTGGACCATGCTGGAATTATAAAAATTTTTACTATGTTTTCACAAAAGAGTTTAATAATTATTAATATAATCAAATGATATTAAGAATAAGACCGATGATGTTAAACAAATATAAATATGAAAGAAAGCCCCTATCGGTCACGGCGGATCTTGGTGCCTAATAATAATTATTTTGTGAATATTCCTGCTCATGTTATTAATATAATAACATAGTAAAAATTTTTATAATTCCAGCAATGGTCCACGGCTACTGCCATACATAGCAATTTTTAATATAAAATTTTCTCCGTGTAGCAAGAAATGAGGTTTGTTTTCTATTCCTGTATTGGCTGCACTAGTTCAGAATTTATCTTTTTCCTTCCAATATGGAGTAAAAAAGATAAACTCTGAACTAGTGTAGCTAGTTCAGCTATAAAGAACAGACCTATTATTAGTCGAATCGACGTCGATTCGACATCAATGCGTCGATGAATGGTCGATATCAAATACTAGTTGATATTTTTGTCATTTCTCACACAGCATGCATATCCAAAAGACGTCCAGAAGATATCCCGAAGATATCCTATCGCCTAAAGATGTCTTCGGGATATTTTCTGGGCGTCTTTTAGATATGCATGCTGTGTGGGCTCCGACCTTATCATAATTGTTTTTATGTTAATTGAACAAATGCGAATATTTCTATAAGATTTCTATTGTCTTTCCGTCAATTTTATATCGAATTGACGCAAAGTCAAAAAGCGCAGTATACACAGTGCGGTCCATAACTTTTGAGACAAGGTTCATAAATCATATAAAATAAAAAACTCATCAAAATAATATTTTAATTTTTTAAATTCAAAATAGGCTCCATTACAGTCAATACACTGCTGAGCTCTGGATTCCAATCGTTGCATCGCCGTTGAAAACTCCTCTTTTGTAATAGTCTGCAGTTGGTTGGTTACAGCAGTTTCGATTTCAGAAATGTTGTCGAATCTTTGGCCTTTCAATTGTAATTTTAGTTTTAAGAATAAAAAGTCTGGGGGTGACAAGTGAGGTGAGTAGGGTGGATGAATTAATGTTACGACTTGTTTTTGAGTCAAAAACTGCCGTACAATTGCTGCCGAATAAGCTGGCGCGTTGCAAAATAAAAAAATCACGTGTTGCAAATGCAGAAGGACGAACGCATTGCATCCGCTTAATAATGAGACGATCCATTACACCTTTGTAATATTCTGCATTTACCTTGAAACCCTCTGCTCTTCTTTCGAATCCATGACTCAAAAAACACGTTTTACAAAAAAGTAACGTACTCAAGATCAGATAACCATTGACAATTCAAATTATTCGTATTACACTTATAACGTTTTCCACTGGGAAAACTGGTGCAACACTGCAGGTACACACTGAGTGCAATTTTATTGTTCCACTGTGAAAATCAGTTGACATATTTTCAGTGTTTAATGTTCTACTGTGTTTAATTTGACAAATTTTTGCCAGTAGAACATTAAACACTGAAAATATGTGACTTGATTTTCACATTGGAACAATGAAATTGCACTCAGTGTGCACCAGCGTTGCACCAGTTTTCCCAGTAGAAAACGCTATTAGACGAAGGTTATGGGAACATATATAGTTCAAACGGAAATGATTACATGGCGCCATTAGTATGGTCGTAAAAATCTCAGAACTTATGGACCGCATTGTGTATATCGATGCGCTTCGGAGATGCTCTCAACGCACGATTGCGCAACGTGCCCGCTCGATTGCGGTGCGCGCGTTGCTCCCCGTAAAGCCGCGACGACGGCGTCGCCGATGACGGTGATGACGACGCCGCGACCCCGCGGGTATAATTCCCGCGTTGAAAGAGCCGATATAATTACAAGGGAGAAACGCGCGGCGAGTGCATGCCGGCCGCGTCATCGGCTCGGCTGCTTTTCCACGCTTTCTCACCGCTTCTCTCCTCGTCCTCGGGATGTGCACCGAGGACGAGCCGAATGGAATCTCATCTCGTTTAACTTGAGAAACTTGGGAAGATTTCGACGGCCAGACTGCAATGTCCATTTCAAATCGAATTTCATGTCTGCTTAATCAGTAATCTGTCTATAACGAAAGTGAAATGGCCAATAACTGTACCAGTGCTTTTGCAGCTCGTTGCCTCGACCCTATCGCTTCGCTTTCATGCCGATCCCATTGGCCGACCTTCAGATCCGTCTAGAGATGCCTACCGATCTGTATCAACCTGGCGTTGCGCAATCACCCCTCATCCTAGCTCGAGGTTCATCTCGACAGAGGCCTCCTCCGCCACTGCCACCCCCTCCGATGGCCCTCCCACCGTGCGCGTCTTCATCCGGCAGCTCTAAGATCTCTTCTTCTCTTTTCCTCTCCTCTCGGTACCTTTCGTCAACAAGGATTCGTTGGCGAATCTTCGAGCAACGCATCACCGGATTATCTCCAGCCGCGGTGCCATCCGCGGTTGCTCATTGGCGGGTGGGAGGAAGACGATCCTCGCGCGGGATCGGTATATAAGTATGCTGGATCCGACCTGGATACGTACAGACCAATTATCGTCATCAGTTTGGCGATACACGATTTGAACAACGCGACGCAGTAACATCGCTGGGATTTGATCGACGAGTATACGCGCAGCCAGCGAGATGAGACCGGTACGAGTCACCCGCAGGATGTAGATATCTCTGTACTTCCGGTCCTGAAATCTGGGATGAATCTCGGATCTGCTATTCGATCGCGACAGTTAATCAAAATTTTGACGATCTATCGCGCACGAATATTTCATCTTGGACGGTTCTCCAAGCCGGTGACTTCCGCTTCGCGTACGAAACAACCTGTGTCTGAAAAAAAAACGAAATCTATATCCGCTTGATTGCCTAATTTGTACTTTTTCATTTCTTATATCGTACAACTTTTGTCCCCTTCTGGATTGCTGGGTTTAATATAATTCGAATTGTTTGAACAGCTCGCCATTGCGTTGCTGGCTATCATTGGAACGTGTTATGCCGCAAGATTGGATACCACTTACCTTCCACCTGGTAGTGCCGGAAGTGCTGGTGGAGCAGGATTGATTCACCCTCCTTCTCCAGAATACGGTGCACCCGTTAAACATAGTGGTCCAGTTGGTTCTGGTGGTCCAGGTGGTCCTGGTGGACCAAGTGGTTCTGGTGGTTTTAGTGGTCCTAGTGGCCATGGTGGGCCAAGCGGATTTGGTCCCGGAGGTGGTGGCGGTGCTTATGCAGGTGGTAAGTTTGAACAAAAGAAAGAAGTATATATATATATACTTCTTTATACATATACAGCCTTGGCCAAAAGTACAAGGCACCTATATTTTTTCATTTATCTGAAATTCTTTTACCTGTATTGTTTCCTATTGGTTACCGGCATTATACATAAGTTTAAAGGGTTCTTAAAACAAAGAATAATTTACAGCAAGTGCCATAAATCAATTTTTTAACTTTCAGATAAATGAAAAAAATATAGGTGCCTTATATTTTTGGTCAAGGCTGTATACATATACAGGATGTTTAGTTTTAATCATCCCAGGCATATATCTCGAAAAATATAAAAGATACGGAAAAACGTTTCAGACAAAAGTTGTATGGCCTAAAGGGGGACATATGATTCTGATGTGAGTCATGTCGTAGATGTCGTCGTTTTCAAGAAATTTTAAAGGCGACTAATTTCTTAAATGGAACTTCATTTTTTCTTTGAGATAAAAGTTGTAAATCTCGTCGAGACGTTTTCAAAACACCCCCAAAAATTGTCTTTTGCATAAGCCGTTCCGGAGATATGAAGCTTCAAAGTTTACAATATTTTGACATGAAATATAAAATATCTCGTAAACTATTCATTTTTTGATAATTGTACCTTAATATGCGTACAGTAAAAATTGTACCTTTTATGCGTAGAATAGTGGGATGAATTAATCAATTGATATGAGGAAAATACATGGTTCCTTTTAAAAAAATTATGCAATTTGCAATATGCAATTACACATTTTTTTACAATTACACTCAAATTTCTATTTCTACGATTATTACGCGACTGAAATTCAAGTTAACTCTATCTTCTTTTAGAAATATTGCATTACTTTCCTTGAAAGCTAGCTAATTTTTTTCTGAATACAGCTTATTGTTAATTGTACGTCACTCTTAACATTTTATTTCGTATTTTAGGTGGCGGACTGGGTGGTGGTGGGCATGGCGGTCAAGAGATACCCATCATTTCTTATAGCAACGAGAACGCCGGTGATGGAAACTATCAATACAGCTATGAGACTGGAAATGGTATCAGGGTGCAAGAAACGGGTCATCAGCAAGGTAGGAGATTGCATTTTTATTTCTTGATTAAATTATTCTTGATTAAATTACTCGATTGCTGAAATGGTCGTATTTCAATCTCGTCTCCGTTTTAATTCGATTTCTCAACAAGCAATATCTAAACAATGTTCGCCTTTGAAATCATGGAAGTATCATGTCGCAACGCATTGCGTTCGGTGGCTGCGGGGACATTGCGTCAAAACGTGAGTGCGTGCCGGTGTTGCAGGGGAATCCGAATCGGTGAGTGGATCCTTTTCTTACACTGGACCCGATGGTATGCAATACTCGATCACATATACGGCCGACGAGTATGGCTTTCATCCTCAAGGCGCTCACTTGCCAACACCACCTCCGATTCCGCCAGAAATTCAACGAGGCGTTGAATTGGCACTCGCCGCTGAAGCCAGGGGAGAGAATCAGGACGGTGGTGGTGGAGGATATTCACATGGAGGAGGCAGCGGATATCCCAGCGGAGGTGTGTTATAGGACTTCAAACGTGATCAAATATAAATGAACGTTAAATCGTGCATTAATGTCTTATGCATGATCTACTCATCGAATTATCTTATTATCCCAGGAGGTGGTCATGGCGGTGGTGGTGGAGGATATTCACATGGAGGAGGCAGCGGATATCCCAGCGGAGGTGTGTTGTAGGACCATGAATATGATCAAATATAAATGAACGTTGAATCGTGCATATTAATGTCTTACGCATGATCTATCACTCATCGAGTTATCTTATTATCCCAGGAGGTGGTCATGGTGGCCATGGAGGTAGTGCGTATCAAGGACCAAGCTCGTACCAGACGAGTTCAAGCGGTGGCTACCAATACTAGGCAGCGGATTGAGGATCATCTACGTACATACCGTACGCAGGCATGCATATCATTTACCGTTTATCCGTCTTATGTATATATCATTCACGCAATTTTTTAATTTATATAAAGTGAGTTTTATTTATAAAATGCCTATTCGCTAATTTTTCTTTTCTTGAAGTCGCTTTTGTGAACTAGGTGCAATCCTGGTATCTCTATATTCAAACGTTTTTAAACGTTATGTCGACTTTAAGAAATATATGGTACTATCAAGTGTACACATTATACGATACTGTGTAATTGAGAACATGTGTTGCGCATTATTCTTTATGCGCTTTATATATATATATATATATATATATATGGTTATATTTTAATTTTGACATGTATGTTTTATCCTTGAATATATAAATAATAAATGGTGTTTTTACGCTGCGAAATATATATTGTGTAAATCATTTTACATGTATATATATAAAATATTTAATATATTAATACTGTAATCAACATTTCTATTTTTCTCTTATACCTACAAAATATTCTATTTACATGAAAATACGTATTATTGTAATAAAACATTTTCGTTGCAACAATTTAAAAGTAGTTTGCAAAATAATGACGCAATCGACATAAAATTAAATATAATGTGTACTAATACGTGTATTAATAACTCCATCAAATACGATTATGTAATTAAATTTTACAACACATAACTAACTTGTATTAATTCAATTTTCATCTATTTAGTACATTTAAGTATAGTTCTGCATCCAATAAGACGCATTCAATTTATACTATTTCTTGACTAGTAACATGAGTCGGAGACTCATCAGATTCGGTCATTTCAGCTCCTCTCGCAAATTGAATAAAGAGCTGTTCCAAAGTTGCAGACAAAACAGCATAATCTTCAATGCAGCTATATTTTTGCTTCAAATTCTTCATTGTATCATACATTTTTTCCCACGTTGTATTACAGTCAGTTACATGATAGGCAAGAAAACCCTGTAAAAAGATGAATAGAAATTAATAGTAAGATAAAAGAATAAAAAGTTAAGGCAATTAATCGTTGCAGGTTTTCTAAGCAAAGTACATTACCAAATTTTCGTCTCTAATGTCGCATGTTAGAGTAAATTCTATAATTTTCTTAATATTGTCAACATCTTTATCCGTTCGGCCTGGATTTAATTTTACATGAATATCGTAACCCGCTCCAAATCGTTGCTTCAATTCTTGACTTGCACCAATACAGACTAATTCACCCTTCACCATAATGACTAATCGATTACAAAGTGCTTCACACTCTTCCATGCTGTTGAACAAGTAGTTTAAATATTTCGTTCAATAAAATAAATTAAAATCTTAATGTAAATATTTTATTTCCAATACTTGGACTCTAACAGATACCTGTGAGACGTCAGTATAATTGCTTGTCCTGCTGCCTGACAAGATTGCAAAGTATTCCAAAGCGATCTTCTAGCTGCTGGATCGACACCAGTTGTGGGTTCATCCAAGAGAACAAGAGTAGGATTACCAATGAGAGCCATTGCAATGTTTAAGCGTCTCTTATTACCACCGCTATAAGTACCGCTTGGCTGCTTCATGCAAGCAGTTAAATCTGAAACATGTTCGTATTTATATTACATGTACTATTTGTATTCTTTTTAAAATTCTGCATCTATTATTGCACTTTACTTACTCAGTCTATTAATCCATTTATTAACTTCCAACTCTATGTTGGACTTTGGTATACCGCGAAGATGAGCAAACAGTCGTAAATGGTCAAAAGTGTTTAAAGATGGTATTAAAGCATCAGTTTGTGGACAATATCCCATTTCAGAAAGATACTACAAAAGGAAATCCTCTAATATTATAAACAATATAGCATTAAAGGAATTAAATTACTATGTTATTATAATTATTATTACTTTTGTCCTGTCTGAATGGATTTCTGCTTGTTTTAAGTACATTATGCCACTATTAGACATTTCTTCTCCAGTTAGCATTCTAAAAGTCGTACTCTTTCCGGCGCCATTTACACCGAGCAATCCGAAACATTCCCGTGGTTTTACTCGAAAACTGATCTCCTTCACAGCCATTAGCTTTCCGTAATATTTGCTTAATTCATATACTAAGAAGAGGCTGTTACCTTCACTTATTGGACTTTGTAATAATTCCACATTAATATTGTCTTGTTTTAATTCTTCTTTTGTAACATTTATACCTGTACATAAAGCCATATACAATTATGTATTACCATGTATATATATTTTATATAAATTATAAAAAGTTCATAAATTCAATTATCTATGCATCTAACTTTTATATATCAATTCTTGGAAAATACTAAAAATTATCTCTTACTTGGGCTATTAATTTTATTAATTTCTATCGTTACTGCAAGTTTCTCTTTCTTCACTTGATCATCCATTATGTCTTGTTCCTTTCTTAGTTTTGTACCGACCATCTTCGTAAATAATTTCAAAAGTAGCTTTTCTTCCAATATGATTAATAGAGCAAAATATAAAATTGGTGTTATAGCCAGATATAGTATACTTTCTTCGAAATTCATATCATCTGTAAAATCTTTAAAGTAAGACAATTGGTTTTTGCATATTCCATCTGCGCAGTCCATGCCTGAAAAGAATTATTATTAAATCATAAATTCTATCATTAATTTAAAATTATATTTAATGTAAATATATTGCACAATCTTACCACAACAAGGATCACGTGCTGCAAAACAAACTACATCGTGAAGGCTATTTGGTAGACGACGACATCTTGCATTTTGTACCGCTATGGTGAAAAACGATAGTTGACCGTGGAACAAACTTACATAAGGAATTAGACGGAAGATTCTCTTTTGTAGAATGTGTAGCGGATTAAGCCAATCAAAACTGTGTATTACTTCATGTAGAAGATACTGTATTAAAACTGAAATAATTTTTCAAGTTTACTCTTCTTTGTACATTTATTTGCATTTTTTAATAGGGCATTGAATTTATATCATTTAATATATCCATTGAAATTTTTTATATCTTTAAGAACAAATATTATAGTAAGCTTACCAAGGCCAAGAGGTGCAAGACCCAATATGGTTGTTACAGTACTCCTTGATTTATTCATAAAACTAAATAGATATATGAAAAGTAGAACATTAATACCGAACAACTCCAGAATCAATATTGTGCACACTGTAAAAGAAAAAGATAAATATATAAAGAGATTAAAATATAATGTTAATTAATATTGAATACAATATAGAATATAAACTTACATATCTCTATTTTATAATATAGACGAAGATCAAGAATAATATCCATGATGTAATATGCTAAAGTAATTATCAATACACATATCGTAAATATCAGAAAATCAAAAGTAAACATTGTACTCCAGTATGATATCGATGTGACACCGGTCATGCGTTGAAGTTGCTTGACTTTCGTCGCTGTTTCTTGCAAAGGATGCGCTATGAAAAGTGCCACAGTGGGAAAGAAGAACGAACAGAATATCAAAACGCGCGAGAGCGATTCTGCTTCCGGCATTACTATTTTACTTGAAAATAGTGTATTCGGTAATTGTTGCCTGGACGCAACAATCGAATATTTATCGCCAGCGAAAGCTTTGATGAACGAATTACTTAAGAGATTCACTGTTAATGGTACGCTGTGAATTGCTAAGCCGGAATAAAAACCGTTAGCCCATGTCATGTTTTCAGTGGCATTAAATTCAGCAGATACAATAAAATTGTTCCGGTATTCCACAATATTCTTCATAGAAGAATTCAGAAGAGCTAAAAGAAATAATAAATGAAGAAATTATCGTTCAAACAAATTTATTATACTTGATACAAAATTACATAATAACAATACACTTACCGCTTGTAACACTTGTATCCGGAGCTACACGCTCTGCTTCGCCGAAATTCTGGACAACATCTCTGTATTTCTGGCCAAAGAGTTCGTTGTCCGACGAATATAAAGCTTTGGGATATCTGTACATGTCAAGTCTTAATGGAACAATATTCGTGGAATCGGTTGGTAAATTATAACTTAAGGCCATTAGAAGCACTGACAAGAGAGGAAGAATTAGCTAAAAATGTTAATGACATGTTAATAGAAGAAACCTTTTGATTTCTAAAGTATTACAAAGAGAAATATCAACAAAATATGATGCAAACATGATAATCTTTGTATTAGTAAAGCAATTTTAGAAAGAAATACATACAATCATCAGTAAGTTAGTTAGGTTCTTTCTCGTATATGTGAATTTCTTGCAAAATAATGCAAATATTGATTGCATGGCTAGCTCATTGCCTGTAACTTTCTGTAATGGTGCTGTAAATAATTCATTAAGGTGTTTCCCACTATCTTCTTTCTTCACAATCCTATAACAAATAATAAAATAAAGAAATAATAATAAAATAATGATACAAAACACATCTCAACAAACATACTTCAAAAATACTTGTTCCAAAGTTATCAATGACACGCTTATTCCAGTAACTCCTAATTTTTTCTTTTCGCTTTCTACTTTGTCCAGCGATGGTGGTAAAGAATCGGTAAATGGTACATTTAAAACAATCTTTTCGCTATCAACACTAAGTTGTTGCGTTCTTGAATCAAATTTACTTATGACTTTTTCGGGAGTACACCAAGGCTTTGTCGATAATGTAACTTCGATATGCCCATGACCTAAAGCAGGAAAGTTATAATTTACAAAACAATAATTTAAATTATATATTTTATTTAAATATCAATAAGCGCAATAACATCATACCATACTGTTTCTTCAAAAACATTGCAGTGCCATAACTTCTAAGACGACCAGCATGCACTATCGCGATTCTATCACCAAGTATATCAGCTTCTTCCATATTATGTGTACTAATTAATATTGTTTTCTCTCCCCTAAGTTTCTGTAAAAAGATATTAATAGATGAAATGTGTAACACATTGTAAAATATATTAACATTCTTGGAAAAAATTGAATTGAATTTGCTTACTAATAGAATATCCCATGTATCTCTTCTGGTTTCAGGATCCATTCCTGATGTCGGTTCATCCAAAATTATTATCTAAATATAAATTTATTTTGAGAGATCGATATCATATTCATGTAATGCATATTATACTTTTATTTATAGAACTTACACTAGCATCGCCAATAAGTGCCATTCCGAGGCATAGTCTTCTTTGTTGTCCACCAGAAAGTTTACTAGGTAGAATATCTTTTTTTTCGGAAAGCTTCAACTTAGAAAGCAAAGTATAAACATCCTCCTTGACTTCGTTTCTGGTTTTATTTTTAGCTTTTAGCTGCCATAACATAAAAATTATATACGAATAACCAATATATTATTGATACGATTGCTTTTATTCTACAAAAATTATCCTCACCAAGCCAAAGAATTCTATTTGTTCAAATACATTCAAATCTGGGAAAACCATATTTTCTTGAGGACATAGACCTAAATCATTTCTAATAGTGTTTAAGTGCTTTCTTATATTTTTGCCGTTTATGAAGACTTTTCCTTCTGTTTCGCTTGTCACACCTATTAAATATAAACACAATGAATACTCCCCACAAAATAACATTCTCATTAAGAACTATCTCATGACACAATATAATACCTGTTAATATAGACATAAGTGTAGTTTTGCCTGCTCCATTGTGTCCAAGCAGAGCAGTAATTTGTCCTTTGTAAAAGTCCACGGATATTCCTTTTAACGCATGGACTTTCTAGAATATAATAATATGACAATATTTAAATATAGCAAAAATGTAATATTCATCTTAATGTAAACTTACAGATTTTCTTAACCAGCTTGTTGTATAAGACTTTTTAAGATCACGTATTTGTATTCCAGGTGTAAGTGCACCACCTAATACTGGCTCAAAGTCTTCGTTAGCCTTATCGTAATCAAATTCACTAGCTTCTTCATCAAAGGATATTTTATTCTTCTTGATACACTATAAAATGCAATTGCATAAAAATATTTTCCACATGCATATATAGCTTTTCTTTCATTCTATCTTTGATTTTTGTATAAACTTGCCTTCAAAAAATATAATGGATCCTTTCGGACCCCATATTTTCCAGGAAGTACAGCATTTATATATACTGCAAGTGTAAAATGTATCACAGCACCCAAGATTGAAAAGAGAAATATAAAACCTGGACTTCCTACAATACCATATTCTGTTTTTCCAGGAACAAAAAAATTACTCCACTGTATACCAATCACTAAAAGAAAAAACCGCTTAGTGAGATAATACACGTAAACATAATTCTTTAAAGTTTGTATACCAAGCTATTGATATAACTAATTAACATAAATAAGTTAAAAATTATTACTTACATTCACTTTCATGAGCGTTTGTTTCTTCAAAAAATCTATAAAGTAAAATATTTGGAAATATTATACCAAAATATGGTATAATGCCAAAAACTTCTTCCCTTGCCATGTTTTCATGAAGTGAAAGTGCTGCCACATAAATAATAGCTAAGGCAGTTGTCACAAATCGTGCTATAAAGAGATATTAAGAATGTAATTTATGCATTTAAATAAATTATTATCCACTTTACAAAAAGATATCTACGTTTTGAAAAATATGCTCCAACGTGCATGCCGAATGTTATAAGATGAGTGACATGTGCAGTGAACAAGAGCCAAAATATAAACCCATTTCCATATTGCAAATAGGCCTCAACATTGTTAGAAAAAGTATTCTTAAATAATATGATTGTTGGTACTATATAAATATTGCTGAATATTATTCCTGTAATTAACCAACTAAATAAATTGTAGGCCAATTTGACTCCATTCATTGCCATTAAAACCTGAAAACAACGAAATATTTTTTAGTGTTAAAAAGATAAATATTTTTCAGTGTTTAAAACATACGAAAAATAGAAAAGAATAATACTAACATTTACACCAATAAACTTCTCTTTCGATGAATAGCCGGCTTCTATACAAAGTGGAATCACAAAAGCTATAACTGCAAATGTACAAATTACTTGGCGTACTACTACGTCAGCGTCATCTATTTTGACATATGGTGGGTAAGGCATTTTTTGTATCGACATCTGAAAAATACATGTATCAGAAAAATAAAAAATAATCCGTCATATCACAGTGATATGTTATCTATCAATCTGTCCCTACATACGACATAAATATTCCTATTTTTAAAAACATTTTGATAATGAATTATTCATTATTAAATTTATTATATATTTAGTGCTTTTTAAAAGAAATTTATAATACCTTTACGTTAGAACCTGGTGCTGCTTCGTTTATCAGTACTTCATCTACACACATCTGAACTTGCGTAAATGGAATCATGCTGAAATACATCGAAGGTGATGAACTTAAATGTGCACCTTGTATTGCGGTTTGGTACAAATTATTTGGAATCTTCCATGAATGTCTAATTTTATATTTTATGGTAGCTTCGTTATATTGTTCAAAAACAACTGCCACCGCAGAAAGTATTGGATTTTGTGCCTGAGAAATTGTGTAAGCATTTACCATTTCAGTCTCATTAACAAAACCCTTCACACCTATACAAAAACAGAAAAAGTATAATTATATTAACGTCATTTAAGCATTAAAAAACACTAGTTATATTTCACAATTGCCATTTCAAGCAATGCTTACTGTCAGGCAAGAGCCTAAGACAACGTCTGGCAGACTCCATGATCTTCTCTGTATAAGCATTTTTTGGTACGTAATATATTTTGTTTAAATCATTATCAAGTCTGCTTATTAACTCGTCTTGCGTATATGCAGGATAGTATGTGCTCTTGTTTACCACAACAGGAGACTGAACGCTGAAATCTCTCACAGCTTGCAGTAACATGAATAATCCAATAGGTACTAAAGCTTGTAAGAATATTGTCATACGCCAATGCCTTTTGCGTACTATCAAATTCTTGTGTAGTAGCAAGCCAAAAATTTTCCATCCGCTAGTCATTTTTATTTTAATTTGGTGGAAAATACTTTCAATAATTTATTAGCGGGCAGTATATTCAAATATCTAGAAATATTGTGTACACTACTTTGCCATTGAAAGTACACGAAGCTTCCTGAATAAGTTATTAGAATTGACGTATATGTTGGCTTCAGCTTTGGAGCATATGGCATAAATGTGCTACACAGCCTTGGTCATCAAAATATGGAGATCTTCAATTTAATGCAGTATATTTCGCTATATCATATAAAAAGCTGCTGTTTATTGTTTCTTCCTTACGTATAAAGTCCCACCTCTGTTACTGTTGTCATAGCAAATTTTACCTAAACAAACATAGCTTATCACAAAGTATAACGGTGAGTCAAGGCAAAACGGTATAAAGCATTATGTAATATTCAACAAGTCTTGACATTATATTTGTAACTTTAATAATTATCAGTAAATTAAATTGTAACTTTAATTTAAATTCAATTTTCATTTAATTTAAATTCAATTTTAATTTAATTTAAATTAAATGAAAATTGAATTTAAATTAAAGTTAATTTACTTACTAATGCTTTATACCGTTTTGCCTTGACTCACTGTTACATATTGTGATAAGCTATGTTTGTTTAGATAAAATTTTCAATTGAATTTAAAATCAATTTAATTTCAATAACCATCAATAAATACAATAAAATAGATTACTCAGCAGTTTCTAGACTAGATAAGATCAAATACATTTTGACGTCATACTAAATACTGGGATAGCTTATCACAAAGTATAACGGTGAGTCAAGGCAAAATGGTATAAAGCATTATGTAATATTCAACAAGACATGACATTATATTTGTAACTTTAATAATTATCAGTAAAATAACTTTAATTTAAATTCAATTTTCAATTTTATTGAATTTAAAGTCAATTTAATTTCAATAACCATCAATAATACAATAAATAGATTACTCAGCAGTTTCTAGACTAAATAAGATCAAATACATTTTGACGTCATACTGAATACTGGGAACTGTATAAGAAATATGGCTGTGTTCCAAAATTCATTACCAGTGCTGAAAATCTATACTGCATGTAACGTATGCTATAGATTTTCAGCGCTGGTAGTGAATTTTGGAACACAACCTATATATATGCAAGATATTTGTAGGACTCGTGAAGGACTCGTTCACGATCGACAAAGAACAAAGCCTACTTTAATCTTTTCCCTTGAAAATTCGATCGTTTACAAATTTAAAAACAATTCCGAACCATTTACATAACATTTCACTATGTCTATTTGGACGTGACAAATTTGGAAATACATATATGCCCGAATTATATGTTCAGTTTATAAATATTCAACTTACTTGAGTAAGACAAATGCACTCCGCCAAACGTAACGTAAAAGAATGAACTTGCATTTTGCATATACGTCGGAATGGACGAACGCTTGTTTATTTAACTATTGTGTCCTTATCAGTCAAATTGCCCGGAAAGATAATATAAACGGTGCTATTACACGTGTGCGATAATGATATGATGATACTATGTATAGAATGTACTCACGAGAGCTGTCACATTTTAACAAAGATATTTATCGGAAACACATTCAGAAGCGAGGTTGTTATCTGCCTTATAAAGCTTTATCTTATCATATTATCAAACCCGATAGCGACGTCGAATTTTTGCGGCGCACTATGTATACACAGTTAATTACAATGCGTCGTGATACACTGCATAACGTCAATACCATTCCTCGTACGCAACGCACTCGGCGTCATTCCGTGAAGCGTGAGACTACTGTCAAAAAAGCGAATGCGATAACGTGGAATATAGAGGGGAAACTGACTAACCTAACGTCCGCCTTCGATTTCACGTATATATGTGTGCAATGTGCATTCTATTGGCTTCTGCACACAGGACGCGGAAACGCTTGCCGCGCGGCAAGAAGCGACGCGGTAGCCAATCAACGTGTTGCTTTTCCGTAAGAACCAAAAGTTTATTGGCTACCGCGTCGCTTCTTGCCGCGCGGCAAGCGTTTCCGCGTCCTGTGTGCAGAAGCCATATGGTATACATATACAGGGGCGTGGCTAGGATTTTATTTTAGGGGATTTAAAAAAAATAAAATCACAGAACTCATAACTTTTTTAATTAAATGAGATAACAATATTTAACTAGAAGCATGCGTCTAGGTTTTTTAGATAATCTATCGAGTATCTCCTCTATGTTAATCAAAGAAGTCAAATTTTTGTAAATGTACATTTGTGTCAAACCGTTAAGTCTTGGTTCACTCATTGTATTCCCAAGGTAGGTTTTAAGAATTCTTAATTTCCATTAATAATAACCATTAATAAAAACCATTTT
>NJRQ01000094.1:185258-202624 GCA_003063805.1 Aphaenogaster ashmeadi
TTGCAAAATGCCTGTTACAAATTTTGTTGGCAGAAAGACTACAGATTTGATACAGGACCTGATACAAGACCAATGCTGGTGGTAGAATAATGCCATATAAATATAGCAAAGTTTGTCCAACAAAATATGATAGTAGATTGATGGCAAAAATCAAGCAATCTACCTGTTACACAATTTGACTCGGATTGGTGGCAGAAATACAGCAGAATCTGCGCTTGATAGATTCTGTTCAGTTTCTGCTGCAAATCTACTGTTACAAGTTCTGCCGGCAAAACATGAGCTTAATGCTGACCTAGATGATACCAAATCTGATGCATTTTTCTGATTTCTGCTGCCAATCTGCTGGCATACTGCAGACAATTTGCTTACTGGGCTGTATTCCATAAAAGTTTTTTACATCTATTATAAGATGTATTTTTGAAACATCTTGTATTTGCTGAATAATAATATATTATTCTATAAGAGAATTTTGTTCTCATTTTGCTGTTTTCCAGTTGAAGAAGGATAATTCAGATATTGCTCCATTTCCACCAAAGAGAGTAAGAAACTCGCAACCGAAAGTATTGGAACAACGACGAGCTGCTTTGGAATTGTATATACAGAAAATGTTAAGTTTATTATCAACAAAACAGCAAGTCCTCAATTTTCTGGGTATAGAAAACCAAGAAGCTGCTTTCCATCAAAGGTATTTGGTTATTGGATTAAACTTATAAAGAAGAAAGATAAATAGATTATAGGCACAATATCCTTTTCAATAAATAAGTGAGCAGAAAGATGTTGGAGATTGTTATAAAGCCTAAGCAACTCGATAGTTCCGAATAATCGTAAAGTAAAATGAAAATACTCGTATTTCTAATTTTTAACGTGGTTATTCTTGCCTAATATTTTTTTGTTCAAAAGCTTACATCTTTCTAATTTGTAGAGAAGTCATAACAAAATAATGTCATTTTATATAGGTTGTTTTATATCTATTACAGTAATAGTTATTAAACATGAATTATTAGAATAAATAATAAAAAGACTCTTGACAATATAAATAACAAACAGAACAAAGGCATATAAGAGTCAAAGCGCGGATGAAGGTGCGCACAGATAAAATGAAAATGAGTGGTACTCACATTAATTAAATAAAAAATATAATATTAAGTATATCCTCCGATATACTTAACATCTTCATCCGCGCTTTGACTCTTATATGCCTTTGTTTTGTTTGTTATGAATTATTAGAATAAAATTTAGCATTTAAAACATTTTATTAAACTTTTTATAAACGTAGCATAGTTAAGTTTAATAATAACGATTAATTTTTCATTTTTAACTTTTCAAGAATACATAAAGCTGCAGACAGTTTAATGCATACTCATCCAAACACTTTGGGACATCATCCAGTCTTGACTTTTCATTGTGATCCATATGTTCCAGCTGACTCGACTAACAGTCTTTCAGATGTTGTAACTAATGGTGTGTTACTAGGTATATATAAATCTTGATATTATGAATGATTTGCAAAAATGTTGAAACGGTAAGTCTAATAGCGAATTCGGTTGGACTCACTAGTGCGCACTGGTGCACATTAAAGCCGTCGTACACAATTGACAATTTTATATTTATATTAAACACACATCTTTATGTGTGTTTAATATAAATATAAAAGCGGGTTAAACTGCGTAATCTTTAATACACTTTATTGTGCTATTTGGTAAAATATGTATTTTATGATTCGAGATATTTGGATTTTACTTTTACACTCAGATTAGATCAGTGTACAACGGGTTTAATATGCACCAGTGCGCACTAGTGCGTCCAACCGAATTCGCTATAAGATGCACTTTTGATAACAATAAGTATATACTTATCTTATTCCATTTAAATGGAATGTAAGATGTAGCAATATACAAATAACAAAATTTCTGAAGATATTAATTTTTTACGAATAAGATAATATACATCAAAATGAAGAGAACGAGAAATTTAATGCTTTTATTTTATATAATAGATAGAATCTCATTTACATAATATACAGCATATTATGTAAAACTCAGCATCATATCCGACAAATAAGCAAGCGTAAGAAAATGTCGATACAAAGCTCAGTGGTCTAGAATAGTGCTGGAGAATTTAGTTGTAACTTTTGGCCCAATTTTTTAATCAACGTTCAATTGTTTTTCTCCTTACTGTTCGCGTTTTAACAATGAACCTCAGAGGTGCGATTTTGTAATTCGTTATGCCGTCGTTACGTGTTCATAACGACAGTTGCGCAGCTTTTTTATATGGTAAGAAAGCTGCGCAACTGTCGTTATGAACACGTAACGACGGCATAACGAGTTACAAAATCGCACCTCTGGTAATCTTATTTACCGATAATCTTATTTTTCACTTTTGATAATATTTAAATATACATGATGAAATTGTATATAAAATCTGATCATAGATAAGTACATATCCAAAGTCTAATCATGTTTTAAGGTCTGACTACGGTCGATCACTAAAAAAACGTTGTACCGACTGTATCTTCTGATATGACAAATATGTAATATGTATATGTACGAAATGATATGGGGGAAATAAAATTAAAATTATTAATTATTCTCTGAACAGTTATTCAAATAAATTAATCTAAATAAATTTTTAGTTATGATTGTATCAGATACAATGGATTGTACACTTGTGGAGAACAATTCATCCTCTCATAGATCTAGTAAAACAAGTCCAAAAGATGTGTGCCTACCCTGTTTCATCTACAAGAATCATACAGTCATATGTAGACTCTCACATATACGTATATGACTCACACATGTATAATTCTTGTAGGGAACAGGGTAGGCATCTTTTGGACTTGTTTCACTAGATCTATGAGGAAACGAATCATTAGGTCTGTTCGTTTTAGCTGAACTTCTTGCACGGTTCATCTTTCTTCTTTTTCTTTTCACGTTGGAGAGAAAAAGAGAAAAGATGAACTGTGCAAGAAATTCAACTAAAACGAACAGACCTATAGCTCACGGGTGAATATTCTCCTTTTTCTTGCAGGATTTTGATAAAATTGCATGACTAGACTCTGTTATATAAAGTCTCTAATACAATATCACCTAAAAGTCCACTCTCTCAATTGATTGGTGATCTGTCAATGCGCTTTCCAGTTATTTTAGTTTTTATAGTTCAGTGTCGTGCACAGCCAGGGACGTAGGAATATCAGGACGGAGTATGTACAATGGATATGAGGGACCAGGATGGTAGCAGCGAATAATTTCACGGAACAATCGGAAACTGAAATCGGTGCAATGTCTCGAGCAATGCCGTGCGACGTGAAAATAGAGAATGCTAAATATGAGATACCAATTACTTCGTGGTACTGAGCCCTCTTATTTGGGCCAGATATCCATTTAAGGAATAAGAAGATGAAGTACACTAAAATAGAGGCGACGATTGTTCCTCTCAGGCCGGTATTCATAGTCCGTTCTTATTTTAAGACCGTCTTAAGTAATGTCTTAAGACGCTAATACGGCTCTGTGATTGGTTTAAGGCCGGTATTCATAGTCCGTTCTTATTTTAAGATCGTCTTAAGTAGTCTGAAGACGCTAATACGGCTCTGTGATTGGTTTATGACATCTTAAGATTGTACTTAGGATGATCTTAAATATAAAAAACCGACTTATGAATACCAGCCTCAGACTTCGTTTCTCGTGTTAGCAAGGCTACTTTGTGCTCCGTCCTGTTATTCTTACGTTCATGTACACAGTACTGAAATATTTGTTCTGATATACAATGTCAGTCATACTGGCAATAATGCACTATCTTCGGAATAATTGTGGCAATGTACTGTTATGTCAATGATGTTACGTAATGACGTTTATCGATCGCCAGTAAAAATGGAGCACAGCTTAATAGCGTTTTCGATTTGCTGACTCGACCCCGACCCGAGTCAGAAAAGTTAGATCAAAAGTTAGATTTGAACCTTGATGTCTGCAAAAATCCAACTTTTGATCTAACTTTTCTGACTCGGGTCGGGGTCGAGTCAGCAAATCGGAAACGCTATAAATGTTGCGTACAGTGGAAATAAAAGTGTTGTTCTGTTGAGGTGTAGAAAGTAGAACTGCACCTGCACCGAGCTTTCTCTTTTCGAAGGTGAAGCTTCATCGTGCCTTCTCCTCCAGTCACCAGTGATTGGTCGGTCGATCGCTAGAGAAGACGGAGAAATTCGGTGCGAGTGCAGTTCAATCGCTACACTAGACAAAACAACATTCTTATTCTCAATTACATATACATTGGACATCGGCAGGTGAATCCTCGATATCGCGTAGCTCAATGCGGACGCGACTAAAAAAGTTGAAGGGACATATATCGGAGCTGATCGGAGTTGATCGGAGTCGATCGACTCTCGCCGTCCAACACCCGAACAACTATCGGTGATAGCTTCGGTGGCACCGAGCTGCCGAGCTGAGAATGTGACGCCAGCAAAGCGGATTGTGACTTCCGTCTTTGTCTCGCGCTTTGTCTCACCTCGCACAATGAAAGTACGCGACGTGGAGTGAGTGGGGACACGGTGTCGGCGAAAAAGAAGAGGCGAAGGAAAGAGCGAGGGAAGGTGGGAGAGGAAAATCGTCCGTTTCACGAGCCGTCATGGCTGAAGAATCATTGTGAGCGACTCTCGTAGGGGACCGATAACAAATGACGCCGCGGGTGATTCATTAGGGTGGTGAAAAAAAATCGCGATTTCCATCCCGCGGCACAACGGCGCGTCTCGGCCACGGCATCAGCCCGACTGCCGCCCGACCGACTCCATTTGGCTCAGCCCAGTGCAGCTCCGATCATTCCGATCGCTGGACAGCTCCATGCCGAGGCTTCGCGAGAGGGAGACGTGATAATAGAGACGGTGTCCTCGGTGCGCGAGGCCGTGCCCGGTGCTGCACGATGAACGGGTTAAGCCTGAGTGAACTGTGTTGCCTGTTCTGTTGTCCGCCCTGCCCGTCCAGAATCGCAGACAAATTGGCCTTCCTACCGCCCGAGCCCACGTACACGTTCGTCGAGGACGAGGGCTCCAAGTTCTCCATTTCCCTGTCGGAGCGCGCCGAGTGGCAGTACACCGAGCGCGAGAAGGAGTCGGTGGAGGGCTTCTACGCGAGGACGTCGCGCGGCAACCGCATAGCATGCCTGTTCGTACGTTGCTCGGCGACCGCGCGCTTCACCATTCTCTTCTCCCACGGCAATGCCGTCGACCTCGGCCAGATGTCGAGCTTCTACCTCGGGCTGGGCTCGCGCATAAACTGCAATATATTCAGCTACGACTACTCGGGATACGGGGTGTCGGGCGGCAAGCCGTCCGAGAAGAACCTCTACGCGGACATCGACGCCGCGTGGCACGCGCTGCGTACACGTTACGGCATCAGTCCGGAGAACATAATACTCTACGGCCAGAGCATCGGCACCGTGCCCACGGTCGATCTCGCCGCGAGATACGAGGTCGGCGCGGTGGTGCTGCATTCACCGCTCATGTCCGGGATGCGGGTTGCCTTCCCGAAAACCAAAAGGACTTGGTTCTTTGACGCTTTCACCAGGTAAGCGGAAGGGATCCTCCTCGGCCGAGTAATTTCTTGAGGTATGGGACTGGTGGTTCGAGTCGCCAAGTGTTTTATCGGGCGAGACCAGAGATTCACGCGCATGAATTTATCAGACGTCAAAGTCTCTTTTTTAAATGTATGTGTACGACTATGCACGTGTACCAATACATTTAATCCTTTTTGACTTTAATTATTTTTCGGGTTTAAAAAAAAAAAAATATTTATATATGTGTTTAATACGTAAAGATAAATGGTATATATAATAAAGCTATCTTTTTCTAAAGACGCTATAAATGCCTAGAAATGGTTTCCATATTGTAACCCAAAGGTTATAACAGTTGACAAGCGTAAAAGAATGACAATACGAAAACAATCAGAGCTGGCAATTAGATAATCATATTGATCGGTAAAGATCAGTATTATTTAAATGCAAAAAAACACATTTTTTATTATATTTTGTTTTAAGACAAAAATTAAATAGTTTATAAGACATTTTGCTTTGATCTAACATTTTAACATATTCTAACATATTTTAACATTTTTTACATATTTTAAAGTACGAAATATTTCACAAAATATTTACTTTTTAATGCATTATTTTAACAGCTTTATGCACAAAATAATGAAATTAATCAATTAATGTAAAGAAAAGTTGTTTAAAAAAATATACAATTTCCAATGTACAATTAGACATTTCTCTTATAAACAACTATATAGTACAACTGTTAATATTGTAAAAATACAGTGTTTTAAAATTAAATATAGAAAATATTAGAAAATGGCAGTACTGCTGAAAAAAATAAACTAATAAAACTTTAGTTTTACACGATTAAAGCCAACGATTTGAAATAAATTTATGGGAACCATTGATTAATTAGCAGATTTCATTTTTTGATGATATTCTCTAATAGTAAGTAGATATTTGGTAACTCTTGAAAATGTATTTTTCATTCAAATGCTGAATGGTACCTGCGAGGTAAAATCGCTATATCTTGCCGAGAAGCTACACAAGTGTACAGTCAACAAATGTATATTTGTGTCACATGTGTACTTATGAAACCTACGTGTTGCACGATTTACGTCGCAATGCATCTCTCTAATCGGTTTTATATGGATTTTACTCTTACGATATCTATCGTTATATCTGTATAATCAAATATTAATCAGATTCATTTTTCTTTATGATACAAAATGCTTTATTATAAATAACATTATTATTTTATGTATTCACCTTGAAGTTACAGGCATTTTTTAAATTTGAGGAAGTCTTTCTTCTTCAAAGAAGATTCTGGATTGCATATCCAATTTTGCACATTGATTTTGCCATTCCTTTGATGATCGTCGTGAATAAAACAATGAATCCAAGTTTCATTCGTAGTCATAATAGACTTTAAAAACAGGTCTCTCTCTTTTCGATAGCGTCAAAAGTTTTGTAGCTACTTGTATGCTTGTGTGTAAAGTTCTGTTTTCATCTGTCCAGGCTTGTGATATATCCAACGAGCATTCACTTTAGTATTTCTCTACTAATGTGATCATTTCAATACTTTCAACACTAATTTGTAAAATTTTTGCAATTTCACGAACCGTAATATGTCTATTATCCTACAAGCTTAGTCACACACATGTTCTACATTATCATCAGTAACAGATGTTCAACGAGTTTGCGATTTGTTTTCGACACGTTCTCGTCCTTGTTTAAAATTGTTGCGCTACTAAAACATTTAGATTTGCAAAAGACAGTTATCTGTAAACTGTTTTTTAACCTTTCGTAGATTTCAGTCGATTTTAAATTTTCATTCATTAAAAATTTAATAATAATGCGTTGCACAATTATCGATGGTACTTCTTGTTCACTCATCTTTTATTTTTGTAATATTTTTGGTTTCTTAATGTACATAGATTTATATAATTTATATAGACATATTTTATGTAAAAATATATTTTAAATCTATATATGCTTAATGACAATTTTTTTAAGTTGGATATGATTTATCTTTAGAGAAAAGACTATATTCGGAGATTAATATATTGATCACAAATTTTAACTTTTTATCTAAAATAATTTTAATATGTCTGCAAGTAAATTTTCAAATATATGGAATCTATTTGACATTAACTAGAAAACAGAGACGAAACTGTTTAACAAAAAATATATTGTATGTCGATAATGGCAACAATGTTTAAATGTTATTTTTTTATGTTCCTTTGCAGCATAGATAAAGTGCCGAAGGTAACATCTCCTGTTCTGGTCATTCACGGTACCGAAGACGAAGTTATAAATTTTAGCCATGGCCTGGCGATTTACGAAAGATGTCCGCGAGCAGTGGAACCACTATGGGTTGAGGTAATTGATAATATATTATTAAAAGTGCTTAATATTTTATTTTTTTACTTATATTATTGCATTGTTACGCACTTTGTCTATACTTTCTATAAGCTAAATTAAAGACTGCTGCACATGAAAATATCTAAAAACAAATATGTACTTAATAAGTACATATAAGTACGTATAATTACTTTGTTTAATAAAATATCCAACATATGTTTGGTTAAAAGTGTGATAATATTAATATTGGGCATTTTTCAGGGTGCCGGGCACAATGATGTAGAGTTATACAATCAATACCTCGAACGACTGAAACAATTTGTAAGCGTGGAATTGATAAACTGACGGCGACTCAGCCTCTCCCAGAGTCAGGGGGGACAGGGAGGGGGCCATATGCATGCAAGCAGTCAAGGACGTACCGTTTCCAACAACTCTAATACCGTCAGTTCCATTTCGACAAGCTCTCCAACGGAGAAGCTTGTCTAGCAGTCGCCTCCCACAGGGGAGAAGACACCTGTCCTTCCCTGTGACGAAGAATCATCTTTCGCCTCTGTAGATGATGTATTCTTTTTCTGCGAACAGCAGCAGACTGTAAATCAGGAAACTTATTATTCAGAATCATTCAAGAAAACGCGTTCCAAAGACGAGTATCCAAATGCTGAAGGCAATTCGAAAAAATCCAGTGTGAGATCGGAGAATAAGAACTCTAAACAAAAAGATTCTTCTACATGCACAAACGACAAAGGCCAGAGTAAAATCGCCGCCACCGAAAAAGTGACTGACTGTCACAATTTTCAATTGAACCATACTGGAAAGATCGCCAAGAAACATAGCTATCTACCAAAAAATTTAAAAAATCCCTTTGCTCACAGTCAAAAAAATATTGTTCACAGAAGCTTAAAGAATTCATTTGGTCAGAGTCAGAAAAAGACAGACAGCCAAAGAACTCACACGACTTTAATTGATATACTTGTGGAGGACTGTCGACAATGTACGATTGGAGAGAAATCGGCCGCATCATTCTCCAATGTTTCCGGTGATGTTAAAAAGGATATTACCGATTGTAGAGGTACTCTTACTCAGCCCACAGAGAAAAAATCTCCTGGATCTCGATTTAAGTACAATTGCATAGAATCGGCGTTGGACTCGATTAACACTAATAAAGACAGCAGGCAACGTTATTACAATAAAATATCAATTGTAGACAACATTACAAAGTTTAAAAGACCCGATACAACACACGCAAAGACTACAGAACTTACAAAGAAGTTTCCTTGGAATTGCACGTGTAGTAAAGCGAAGAGAAATCTCGACAAGTGCAAAGAACAGGAGAAGAACGATTCTATCGAGAGCTTTGATTCCTACAGTGACGCAAAGCAATTGAAAAAGAAGAAACCTGCTTGCAGTCCATTAAAAAAATTCGGCCGATCGTCTTTGTCAGTGGGAACGGACAAAATCGCGATAAATTTGCCAAAGTATTCTCCTTGCGCGAGCAGATTAGCCGCGAGCTCAAAAATTTTGTCGTCTGATCGAGCGGTAGATCCAGAGAGTCCGCTTCACGTTCCACGCTCGAGGAGTCCATCTCACGTTGATGTACAAACCGAGAACAATCCTTCGAAGCATTCGGAGAAAACGTCGATGCAGGCCAGTTTATCTCTGAACATACAACAGTTCCAGAAGACCCGATATACTCTGCGTAGTAGGAGTGTGGGTGACAGCTGCGTAACGTCCCCAACAAGTGAAGCGACTACTGTGAGCTACTCGCCTACTGGCACAGAAATATTATCCCTAGAAGAAGTCGGGCCACATACGTCGCATACATCGTCGGGCGAAGGCTCGGGTAGTAGTTATTCAGAAGTCAAGGAGAAACTGGATGCCGAATGCTCTGACAAAGTCAGGAGAGCGACTTTGGAGACGAAGTGTTAATGAAACGTGGACTCTCGACGACACGCCAAACACGTGTTTTATGCCATTCTCTCTTCCACGTATATACACATATACGTATTTTACGTAAAACGATCACGCAGTTCCGTATGCGCGCAGTAAACCCGTTCGGGCTGTAATCGTGCTAGTGAGAAACTGTACACAGAGGCGAATATATACGACATATATTTATAAAATTTATTATATTTCTAGAAACGCGAGAGTATACATACTTGTGCATATTGAATATTCTTATCTACATATATACACACTCAAACGCACGCGTGTTTGCGTACACGTGTGGATATTAAGAGCCGTTTTTGCAAAATAGGCTACAGAAACGTTGTTGCGACAAATATGTCGAGTATTATTATTTTTATTATCCTTCTAAAAGTTAGGATATCCAATGGTTCCCGTGTGATTGTCGAAACATTTCTTTGTCTCGGAAAGTGCGACGAGCGTTGATAGCATGCAATGAAGAGATATCTCGCTGAATGTCCGAATTTTCTTAATTTATTAAAAAATTAATATCATTATATATAAGTTTTTATTTAGCTAAAGCTTTTAATCCTTTAGGTTTAAAAAACATATATATATATATACGTTCTAAGAAAATGTCTTATTTACGGAAGGCATATATATATATATGCTCTCGTTAAGTGTGTGTATACACACATACATATATATTGAAATCCACGTCCGAATTAGATCCACGGGGGGGAGAGTGACGTCTCCCGAAATTTTTAAAAGTTTTTTTTACGTGTCAGGCAGATCTGATTCAGCGAGAAAACGCGGATCTTTTCAAATTGCATGTTTTTGCGAATGATTGGTATTTTCGATGCCAACGATAGTTGTAACAGTAATGAGGGCATTTGTTCTTATATCCATGAAGACCTGTAAGAGGAGAATTGGAGATCTTCCAAGCTAATAAAGATTTTAGTACGCGGTGGTCACACAGCACAGTTTGGAATTAGCAAGCTGAAACAAGAAACTAATAATGAGCACGCAGTGCGTCCCGTAAAAATGTCTTTATCGAAAACTGAATAGGATAAAAATCTTGTCAACAACAATAAGAATGCAAATAGCTAGGGACAATATTACTGCCAAACTTGACTATGAACTAATTAATTTCTAAGAAAGTGAGAAAATGCATGCGAAGGACCTCGTCTATATAGGTATGTTTCTCGTTAGTATTTTTATATCTCGGTAATGTAAATACAATACAGTAAACGATTTTTTCTTTATCGATGTATGCGACAGTATGAAACGGTTGCGTGGAATGCCA
This sequence comes from Aphaenogaster ashmeadi, assembly GCA_003063805.1. Taxonomy (NCBI): domain Eukaryota; kingdom Metazoa; phylum Arthropoda; class Insecta; order Hymenoptera; family Formicidae; genus Aphaenogaster; species Aphaenogaster ashmeadi. Next base: position 196,348 of record NJRQ01000094.1, read on the forward strand.
ATTGCGTAGATAATCGTGAAATGCACTCTTTTGCGCGTAAAGCAATTTTTCTACTTTTAAGGCATTCTATAAATTGTTGATACTTTTTACCTGTCAAAATTGTTTATCGGATATCGCGACGCCAATGTACGCGAAGTGAAAAAAGTTTTAAGACGATCGATTTTACCTACTAAGATAGGAAGTGATACATCGTAAGTGTAAGTCGGTTTTTACCGTTCAGGCTACTTGTGCCACAATGTCCTCGTAACTTGTTGGAAATGTTACAAACGGAAAAATAACAAAACGCGACAGACATACGAAGAAGAGAAGAAAATAATGCAACTTAGTAATGTAAAAACAAGATTTTGCTACGCTTCGCACGGCATCCTTTTTTACAACAAAGCTTCGTTCAATCTACACGGTGATTCAAATATCTGTAATAGATCTGATGATGGAGACATTCAAGCAAGAATAGATTAGTAATTTTTCAAATGTTGAATGATAAATATACTAGGCGTTACAAATCTACCGAAAGACATTTCAGAGACAATTTCTTTGGCAAATTTAAAGTTGATTTCTTTTTATCTTTGGAGGAGTTGAGAAAAATACAACGGAGAATCTTGATCAGAAAATTAGTTCTGAGCTAACAATATGTAAGAAATAAGAGTTTCATGTGTCGAATAATGCACATCATAAAATTGAGCGAAACATGTACACTGTGATACTAAGGTTTAAGGATCTTAGCAAGTGAAGCTCAAATTAAATCTTTATTAATTCTTGGCAAATACCAAGTTTTGTTACGCTTTTGTTACAATGAGCCTATATCAACATATTAAACTTATTCGTTAAGTTAAAAAATTCATGAAGGAATAATTTTATAATCATATTATTTTATGCATAAGATTTATTTTTATATGATATTAATGTTTTTATATTTAGAGATCTAAATGGGGTATTTGGAAATCTCATGGTATTTGTTGAGAGCTTAAAGTAAAGTTGATCTGTAATCATTTATAATTCAGAAATGCTTAATATTTCAACATTTTTGTTAAAGGAAAATCTATTTGAAATTGGCCAAAAAAATCTAACGTTAAAAAATAATGCCGAAAGGGAGGTACAACATCCTTCTAATATGCATGTAACGTTTATGGATTCAGGCATTTAAGTCTGACGGAATAATACTTTCTCTTTGTATTTCTCGAAAATGGCACTATTTATTATTAGATTAGTATCAATATTGAATAGCGCGCCTACTCTCATATATAAAATCCCATTTAAAGCATTCTTTGAAATTAATATTTTATGGGAAATTAATATCGCATCAGTATCATACTTTACACGAACTTATCTTCGTTGCAATATATATTCACATGAATATATATATTCATAAAATTCTTACTTGAGTGTCTCCAGATTTCGTTTTCACGATCGACAATATCCTGTATTTATATCACATACTTAGCATTAGATGTAGCCGTCGAATTCTGAATCCAACTTATTTAATATGAAAAATCGATTTAACATTGTGTGGCGGACTGACATTTATATTATCACATTTCAAATGTGATAATATAATGTTGAATTAGGTGCCAATAAGTCAATGCTTACTTTAGAACCACCATTCTGTTTGTGTTGTCCAAATTTTCTTCGTTTTGCATGGAACATATATATATATATATATTAACAGGGCCGGCTGTAGAAATGAGTAAAGCAAGTATCTATAAGATATGCTTGTGATATGCCAAGCAGATTGAAAAGCAGACGTAAAAAACGAATATGTGTTTCTTGTGAAATCTAGATATTGATTTCCGATAATGAAAGTATTAAAGCATTAATAGTTTCCGAATTTCAAGTCATTGTGACTTGTCACGGACTTTTTGCGAATTAAATTACGGGGATAAATAGCGTTATTGAATAAAAATTAAATGATTAAACCAAGTAATCATCTGATTTATTTCATTATTCGTTTAGTTTCAAGTGAACTTTGCTTTAAGAGAATTTTATAATTTAACTATTGAAAATATCGAATGTGGAAATAAGAAATATGAAAATTATCTTTGTTCAGCATTTTCACTAAACACATTGCCAGATTTCACAAGAAATACATAAAGATTTCATAAAAAAGCGTATTCTCTTTTTTCCTATTACGAGACATTTTATGATCGGGCGACAAATTTTCAAGCGCAGCACTTCGATTATGTGTTCTGGTAAATTTTTACCAAAATCTGCAGACATTAGTGCAATGTATAGGTATCGATAAAAATCTACAAAAATACTGTTAAAGGTAAAATAGGAATGGAAGTAATGGAGGAAGTTAAAAATGGCAGAAAATTGTTCGAAGCGGCAGAAAACTTAGAGCCGGTCTTGTGTACTAGTTCCTGTTATCACAGTTTATATTGTCCGAAATGTACTCCATACCTTGTGATACCATTGTGCATCAGTTTTTATTTCTTTTACTCCCAAACGATTTCTATATAACTGTAGCTGTTTGATCGCTATTTTTATTCGCGATCTCGATTTCAGTGATGAATTTAGAAGGCTAAGAGATGAAACTCGCAATAAGGATCGAATTATGTTATTGTTGTTCAGAGAGATTTGTACAATACGCTTCGATTTCGATATACTTGAATTCTCTCCTACTTTTTTTCTTTTAATTTTTTAGCGTAAACTACATCTTTCCCTCTCTCTTCTTTTCCTCTCTCCCTTTCTCTCTTACTTTTGCTCGCGTTTCTTCGCTGTCCCTCTCCTTCACGCGCTCGCAAGTGATCGACCGGTTTTGAACAGTACTATCGTCTTTCATGATCGCGTCGTCCGGAAAGAAACTGGTACTCTCGACGCTTCGAGCTCGTATCGCGGATTCACGATGCGTTGATATTCGTAACTGTACATAATAGCGTGTAAACTAAGTAATAAAAAAATGCAACGTTACGTATTCGATGTTCTCTTCGGTCGTGTCTAATGTACTTACAAAAGGGGAGAATCCGTTTAAGGACAAAAACGCGTTTTGATAGCGAAGATTATAACTGTGATGTGATTGTTGAAGGTAAAAGTAAGGGGGAGACACATTGTGAGAGAGAAGCTATATATAGATGAATGCGGGAAGCTTTTTACTGTAACGCGTACGTTCGAGAGGAAATGGAAGATAGAGAAGGAAAGCTTGTCCTCGAACAAATATCGGAATCGTCGTTTATTTAGCGCGTAAGAACATAATTAGGGGAATAATGACATTTGTTTCTTTATATAAGAACGCGTAGAAAGCGTAGAAACACCGCTAGATACATACACCCGAATAACAAGAGGTCATTTTAGAGTTTTATACTTCCATCGCACTTGACTTGGGCGTACTATCATCGCGCAGTACTTTACTAATCTTGTGAAAAACGTTAACACAATGTATAATTATGATGTAAATTACATGTTTAAGCACATATTATCAATGTAACGTGTTTTATTTAACCAATGATAAAGACCTGGGAAGGATGATGTCTACGATTACTTAAAAGCCACAATTGATGATTTTTATATTGAGACTAATTGTAAGGAAATATCAAATTTAAAAGTGAAAAGTCCTCTTTCACATGCCTATGTTTCTAAAAAATAGGGATGATGCATAATTTCTATCAAGAGCGTCCGCAGGATTTTTTCCAGAAGGAGGGCGCGATTCAAAATGTAACTTTCAGAATTAGAATACTTATAATTTGAAATTTATACACCTTTTGTTGAAAATTATAGCGTTTTCCACTGGGAAAACTAGTGCAACACTGGTGCACACTGAGTGCAATTTCATTGTTCCAATATAAAAATCAGTTCACATTATTCAGTGTTCACATAATCAGTGTTTAATATTCTACTGTGTTTAATTTGACAAATTTTTGCCAGTAGAACATTAAACACTGAAAATATGACTTGATTTTCACATTGGAACAATGAAATTGCACTCAGTGTGCACCAGTTTTCCCAGTGGAAAACGCTATTATACACCTAATCCTATAGATTATAGGGCACAAATTTGTCCTTTCCTTATTCAAAGGGAAAGCAAATGCTTAATTTTTTGCTGATTCCAGGTGGAAGGGAGCAAATGCCCTTTCTTGCACCCCCTGTTTCCACCCCCTCTGGACGCCCTTGGTTTCTATAATTTTTTCCACAGTTTTTTCTAAAATATTAAAAATGGCTTGAAAATAAACTTTTCAATTGATAAATGAATGACGAGGAGAGACAACGCCAGACTTCGTTGCAGATTTGAATCGTTCAGATAGTATATGTCTCTTCTCGTTTTCGAGAATATAACATATGTCTGCGCGCGGATTGTCGCCAATGCACTACTTTGTCTCGAAGGTCAATGCGTTTCTGCGACGAAGAAGAAAACGTTGTGCCATGTATATAAGCTGGTTCACCACTCCAACCAGCACCTCCGCGACTCACCTGCGCTGAAACCTGATGCCGACGATAAAAATGAAAACAGGTTACACGGCAGCTCGCGCTCGAATGGCCACGCTGTACCTCCAAGAAACAGACCAAGTCGCTTCAAGGAAGAGGCCAGCTTTTTCGTTATCGCATGTGTCCCAAATTAACTGTACTTCCCTTCAATTGGGCATCCTTCAAACATTTTCAAGTTGACTTTTTCTTTACGAAAATATCGAGACACCGATAGCTTTCGAATTATAAATGATTGGAAGTGGGGGGAGTAGATCTTTATAAATCCCATTCCCGACATGTTAATAAGCAACAAAACTTTATTTCTCAAACGATCTTAAACACACTTCAATAAAAATCTTGGCTGAAGATTTACAGTTATTGATCGAAAAATAATAAAAATAATACCGAGATAGCAAGCTGACGTTATTTTGATGACATTAGACGTATTTTAACGAAAAATGACGTCAAAATGACGACAAATAACGCTTGCTACCTGAGTATGTTCTTACGAAATTTTCGGTGAAAAAAATGACTTAAAAATTGATAAAAGAATCCGCAAATGAAATATTATATATAATTTAGAATACTTTGTATATATTGACTATAGAATCGAATTTTAATTGTGCGCTACGTCTATTTCCTTTACTGCGAATAATTTTTCTCGTAATAAATCGAAATTTACCCTCGGTAATTGGGTATAAGCATTTGATTGTGTGTGCATTTGATTGATTTCTTTTATGTCATTAACTTATAATCAATATGCATAATAGCCTCATAATTGGGGAATATTATGATTTATTGCAGCATGATGAGCAAATAAACAAGTTAGAGGCTATGTGAACGTTAAAAAAGATGATTTTGTGCCCTCAAAGAGAAAAAATATTTGAATTCCTTGTGGAATTTTTCTAATTACTATAGGGGCTTCAAGAAGCCAAGAAAAATTCTTGAGAGACCTGAGACGACTATCCCTGCATCCAATCATTTTATTTCAATTTAGCACATAATAAAGAAGTAATTTTTCCAAAGTTTCTTTAGCGTACAGAAGACCTATCCTATTGGATAAATTGGTTTATGTATCAAAATTTAAAAAATAAAGGGTGTAATATCAAAAACTATGACTACGTTTATACATCACCATTAATCGAGTTTAATAATACCAGTAGTCAACGTCGGTCTACGTTTACATAAACAGCATAAAAACTGATGTAATAATTTCCGATATTTTAACTATTGGTGTTATGTGATATAAACAAGTTATAAGTGTATGTATAACACACATACTTGATATCAATATAGTTAAAACATAAAAAAAATTACATCGGTTTTATGCTATTTATGTAAACGTAGACTATTGTAAACAACTGATGTTACTAAACCGGTTTTAGGTTGCCGTGTAATAAAATTCTATGTTTTTGTAGGATTTGTAATTTTTATCCATGGCAGAAGTAATTGGCAGTTTTAAATTTTGTATTTTTGAATTTGTACTTTTGATGAGATATCCATGTAACAAGACGCAATTATAAGATCGGTATGCAATATATTGATCAAAGAATGGGATAATAAGGGACAAATTTGTCCATTATCACCACGCCCCAATCATACAGTCTTATACTTGCACCCAATTATTTTGTTTTAATTTAGCATATAATAAAGGAGTAATTTGCAAAATTTTTTTAGTATACAGAAGACCTATTATCCTATTAGATAAATTGGTCTATGCATCAAAATTAAAAAAATAAGAGGTGTAATGTCAAAAACTGATTTTGTAAGATTTGTAATTTTTATCCATGGCAGAAATAATTGGCAGTTTGAAATTGTATTTTTGAATTTGTACTTTTGATGAGACATCCATGTAATAAGACCGCAATAAGATTGATATGCA
>NJRQ01000094.1:209017-229107 GCA_003063805.1 Aphaenogaster ashmeadi
TTTTAAATAAAAAGAATTTTTATGTAAAAAAACTTGGCATTGCCAGACTTCGAAAAGCTATTGTAATCTTAATGTAATATTCAAATAACCTAGATAGCAAAGAGAATCCAAAAAGAATTCTTTTTGAATTCCCGAATTATGAAAAATGAATTCTTTTTCCACCCCATTTCTGTTCTAAAAACATTCTTCAGAGTTCAAAAAGAATTCATTTTTATGTCACCAATTCTGAGCCCTTTTTCAGATACAAAAGGAATTCCTTTTATATTCTATAAGAATACTATTAAAAAGGAATTCTTTTTGAATTCATTTCGAATTACCCTAATTCATAAAGAATTTAAAAAAGTGAATCCTTTTTGAATTCAGAACGATCACCTGTGCTATCTGGGAATTCATTACTATTTATAAATTGTTTTTATTGTTTTCCTTATTCAGTCTAGCAGCGCCAAGTTTTTTTACATAAAAATTTTTCTTATTCTAATTAAATTCTTTTCATTTTGTACTGTTTATATTTACACTTTGCCCCCCTTGAAAAAAGTTGTAAGAGCGCCATGATCTAAACGGTCTGAACGTAGCGGCGGTGCGCGGCGCGCCACGGTACCAGAGGGCGGCAGGGAAGAGGAGGGGAATGATTACATTCTCCCGTGCGACCGCGCGGTGGCGCGGGCGTTCCGTTGCCGGCGGCCGGCGCGGCGCGGCGTCGCGGCAGCGACGCGGCGGAAGGGGGGAGCGGGGACGAGAGAGAGGAGAGGCGTAGAGCCGCCGCTGGCCGCTGGCGGCAGTTGCGACTCGAGCGGCGAGTGGTGCGTGTTGTCGTTCCGTCCCGTACGTGTTTTTTCGCGCCGCGTTCGGAGACTCTGCGTGTGCGACGCGCCCGCGTGGCTCGCGGTTTCTCTTTTCTGTTTTTCTTGTTTTTTATTTCGCGCGGCCGCGGCGTGAGCGCGCGCGCGCGCGCGTAATCATTAGCGGCGCCGCGCCGGATTGTGAAGCGGATTGTGAGCGCAGCAGGTGACGTTGCCGGACGTTGCCGGAGTGACGCGTTCGGCAAAAGGCGGAGTGGTGTTCTAGTGTTACTTTATTGTGCCAAGCATCGGAGTTTCTTCCCCCTCCCCGTTCGACGGCTTCCCCTCCCCCCTTCGCCCTCCGGTTTACAATTTCTCTCGGCGGACTCCTTCGTCGCACGACGAAGTTGGACCCTGTCGAAAACCCCCGCACGCGGCCGTAAAGAGCGTTTCTTTGGGGACTTTTGTGGCGGACGATCGGCAACCGATCGGATCGGCGAGGATAGCTACTCGGCGTTAACTCGACGCGCGTTCGTCGACCAACCGATTGCCTCTCTCTTCTCGGTAAGTCTGTTCATTGTCCTGCAGGAGTACTCGTCGATCTTTTCGCGATTCACTGCCGACTTCGATTTAAATGAAACGTTATGCGACAACAAGGCGAATGATATATTTGTGCTACGTACTACACTTTTTACACTTTGCGCGTTTAACGGACGCATTTTGTTATGACTTTCCCCGGAAAAAATTTTTTTATATAAAAGTATAAATATATATAATTATATATAAAATATGTCCATATATGCTGTTTTTCTCTTGTATAATATGTATCTGTACACTGAGAAAAAAAAAGCTGTTGCTTCAATTAAAGTGGTATCACGGGGTGCCAAAAACATAAGTAGTAGTTCATTTAATTGTATTATTAATAGACCCAATATTTGGATTATTAAAACAATGATTGAATTATTGGTTTAAAAATGCAGACATTAGGTCTAATAATAATACAATTGAACGAACTACTTATGTTTTTGGCACCCCGTGATACCACTTTAATTGAAGCAACAGCTTTTTTTCTCAGTGTATACGCTCAAAAGTTTGGAGCATGATCTAAATTTTGAAAAGAAAGTTTTATCAATTTTATTTACTAACATTGTAAATATACGAAAGTTTATATTTAAATCTTAAATTTTATTTCAATAAAATACGTTCGAAAATAAAAATCGATTTTTTCTATAATATAATTGTATCTGTAAAGAATCGTGTTTTTTTTATCTAAAAACTATAGAATGCTCCAAACTTTTGGGCGGTACTGTATATAGAAAAAATAATGAGAATAATTAAGAAATGATTAGAAAAATGACTTGCATTGTGTTTTGTTACAAAAAGTAAAATTGCAATTAGATTATAGAATATTTTATATATAATTTTTCTATGCTATTATATTTATATGTTTATATATTTTATATATTATATTTATGTATTTATATGATTATACATACAGGGTGGATCAATAACTGTGACCATCTGAAATATCTCCTCTATCTTTAGAGATACGAAAATATTGTAATTGAGAAAATTGTAGGCACGTATCGAGGGAGCCAAAATATGCTGGTAATAATTTTTTTGTGGGTGGAGGCGCTTCGGAGATTTCAAGATCACCTCCATTTTTTAAAATGGTACACTATACTTTTTTATCTTTGGTGTAATGTTGTCCTTGGCGGATGTTTAGACGATTTCAACGAAATACAAGATCATTCAGCATTAAATAAAGGAGTAAAACAATGATTCTTATGTCATAAGAGATGTTCGAAGTGATGTCCGTTTGTATCGTTACGGTAAGAAATGTAAATATTTACATATTTCTTTCTATAAATTCTAGAGGTCTAGAGAAACTAAGAGTCTTAAACTTTAGTATCAGTGATACTAGCGTTAATGATAAAAGAAACAAATTTTGCTTCTATTTAACATGAAAAGTATACCGAAAACAATCTATTTTAAAAAGACCAGTCAGCTGAAAGGGTTCTAACGGAACAGACATCGTACGCGGCTACAGCGCAGCAATGTCAAAAGTACAGGCGCGACGCGACAAATTTAGAATCGCCCGGTTTTTAAACGAGACTCGGTTTTAAACGGCGCGCAATTTACGTTTTATTCTCTCGCCATAACTTGCTCCAACTTTCATAACGTGATCTTTCGTTTCGAATCGTTTATCCGTCGTACGCGTCAAGTTATGCAGAGTTTGTTTGTATACAAAGTGAGATGATATCGCTGTTATTTAAAGCCCACTTTACGCGATCTATAATTCGCGACAGAATTCGAGACGGAATTCTATTTATAAGTTTATGTATTAAATTATAAATATATATATAATTATAGATGAGAAAAAATTCTTGTATTACACGAACCATAATTTGATTTATAATTGTGTATAGAATATTAAATTGCTTCTTTTACTGACATGATTAGGTTATTAAGAAATACGCATTGTTATTAAGAAATACATGTGTATATATAATAAAAATATATTATAGAGAATTCTTTAATCATAACGGACCATAGTTTGATTTATAATTATAGAATATTCAATTGTTTCTTTCACTGACATGGTTAGGTTATTAAGAAATATAGCATAGTTATTAAGAAATACATATATATGTAAATATAATAAAAGTATATTATATAGAGAATTCTTTAATCATAATAGCATCAGTTTTTTTTGTAGTTTATATATCATTATATATGGATGAGCTCCGTTTGCCTATCCGATTGGACACGACTATTTACAACGCTTAAAAATCTTCATTACATCAGATATAATTAACCAATCACGGGTATTTATGTACTGCGCATATTTGATGCGTCTTTTCTATTTAAAATAGAGCATTTTAGTTATAATTCTGATTGTTCACATGTTTTCTGTGTTACACGATACATAAAATTATAAATAGAATTCTGTCTCGAATTATAGATCGTGTAAAGTGGACTTAATATGAATCTTTTTATGTATTGAAATCGGTCAGTTTCGCTATCGTTGAATTTGCCTTTATGTCCCATTGTCAGCGTTATCGATATTCAATTATTTTTATGTTAGCGATTATTATTTTGTTAAATTATACAAAGTGATCCATCATTTGCGGTCTTACTTTTAATGGTATAGGTTCCCTGTGGATTTGATTTTTTCTTTATAAAAATATCGAGGTAGTTTTCGAGTTGTAAGTAAAAAGTGATGTTAACAGAAAGTTGCGATAAATGATACGTATACGTGTGAGTTCCCTTGATATTTTTGTTAAAAAAACTTGACTATGTATTTCTCAGAGAATCTATCATTTAAGATAGTTTCGAGTTGCGACAAAAAATCTGTATATTATTATACTCATGCATGACATATTGTGATATATGATATATAGTGATATAAAAAGCTCATTCTTTCCCTTTCTCGAAAAATTATTTCATCACGTAGGTATTTCATAAAAGGGATAGGAATACGTTATATAGATTCGCTTTAGTTACATGTTAAACTTTATAAAATTTTTCATATCTCTGCTCCGAGTTAAAACATCTAACAGCCTTTCGATTTATAATTCTTCACAATATAGAACTTTAGATAATACAGGTCTGTTCTTCAGTTACACTTTCTGTACTTTCCAGAAGATTTTCTCTTTTTTTCTCCCCCTCTCTTGCAAATCCCTAGCATAGAATGTATTTCGTGTTAAATGAAGGTGCAGTGCGCGGTTGAAAGGAAATAGAACTAATAATTTGTCGGTGTACTGCTAAGGATGGCTTTGACAATTCCGTTTAATTTAACTTGCCAAATAACATGTACGATATTTATGGATAGAATTATCAATTCTTTGTTTCTCATTATTTCACTGGTTATTGCGATAAATATCACCACATGCCTCAGTCAAATCGAATTGGTAAAGACGCCCGTCACGGAATGGAGGGAGTTTCCAGGTTCGAATCCTGGCTGAAGTGATATTTTTCGCAATAAGTTCTTTATAGGTTTTTGAAGATCTTTATTAACATCGTTAGTATTATTAAATTGATTATCAACTCAACGTGATATTACTACTTCCAGCTCTAGCTAAAAAGACTGCGTTTCAAGTCCGAAAAGTAATCGGCGCGTAGTTGGCTGAGCTATGAAATATATATAATTTTACACAATAAAAATATTATTAAACTAAAAAGATCCAGCCCGACCGTAAAGAGTCTATATTTCTATATACTGTGTTGTTAATTTCTCTTATTCGGTCTATATTTACTTATTAATTATTAATTCTTTGTGTTTGACATGAAAAGATAGATTGGATATTATGAACAGCGGATTATATAGCTAGAAATCACGTTGTAAGCAATTTTGTCTCTTGAATTAATCGACGATTAAGTTAATCGAAGTTTGGTCGAAGTCATCCTAAGGGTCCGCACGTGGGGCCCCGTTGTCTCCCGCAATTAGGAATGCTGGTAGCGTTGAAAGCAACGCACGATGCAGTATTACTCGATGCGGCAACGAACGGCCCGTTTATCCTCGTTGTCGCGTTGTTCCTAGTTCCCTTTGTCATAAATAAATACACGCACGCAACAACGATGCCCGATATCTCGCGCGCATATTCCCGCTTTTTTTTATTTTGAGTGTCATTTTTCGTTTTCCTTCTCTCTTCTTTTTTTTCAACCAACGCGTCCATCGATTGCAATCGTTGTTCCGACAAGAGCAATTTGTCAAACAAAAGTTTGACCTGGGTGACGTTGTAGGCTTTTGCGAGCGACGCCAGCATATACGATAAAAGTCGAGTCAGGTTGAAAGAAGTTGACGTTTAGCGAAGTTTCCGCGTCGATTCGGAGTAATGGTGATTTTAACGCAGGTGAATAGGTCTCTAGCTTTTTAAACTCAAACAAAAAACACAGAAAGTAAAGATTACATGATTGCATGATTTGGCGTGATTTTATGATTTGGACGAAGTTGATTATACAAAAAATTAATTAGAAAAATTAAATAATTGTAATTTTTTTGAAGCGATGTTTGCAAAAAATAAAGTGAGAAAAGCGAAACAATTCGTCATTTACTGTTATAAACGAGAATTGTAGTTATGCTATTATAATTGTGCGATAACTTTTTTAAACAAGAAATTGCAACCACCTTTAATGCTTAATATGACAACTGTCATGTAGAATTTATTGTACGTTTTTGATTAGTTTATTAATACACAAGAAAAATATCAGTAAATAAATTACATATAAATGTGTGAAAATAGAACTTAAGTTACTTTAAATAGTAGAAACGAAACGCATATATTTTCCTTTATTAATACATCTAATCAATAAAAGTATTTTTATAGTTGGCACATTTTTGAATGGTATTTTCGGATCACGTCCTTCGATAAATTTAACATGGATATTTTCTTAAGAAAGGTGCATTAAAAAACAATTTAAAATTAAAATTCCGTTAAAGGAAAGGGAACTTATGTACATTGAATAACATTTCTCTCCTTTTTTTCTTTTCTTTGCACTTATGAACATTCTGAAAAATCAATAACTTGCGGATAAAGAAACAGCTAACGCGCGGATCGGCTTTTCAGTTAAAGAAAATTTGACACCTTTATGAAGAAGTCTTGCCATGCGATATAGCATGCGTATTTGAGGACACCTTGTATACGATAGATATAGGAATATTCTTTATCATCGAGATGTTGATAACTGTAACAGATATTTAGATGCCGCGATACGTAGAGACGTAATGAATGAAGACGTTCAGTTAACGAATACGGTGGGGCGAACGCGCTTGTTCCAATGGTTTATGAAGTTTTCTTGCGTCGCGAGAGCAGCCACGCCGTGACCACCAGCTTATCGTTCTCGAACACGCGTCGTTACGTTCGAGTCACGGGGCCCCTCCGGCGAAAAGCTCGGAACCGGTTTCGAGCGTATAGAATCGTGTTGAGTAGCCGGTCGGCCGTATGCGCGCACACGCGCGTGACTCGCTATGACTTTCTAAATTTTCGTCGTGCGCATTAGGTCCTAGGATCGGCCGTTGCATTCCCATCTAGGATTGAAAAAATATGGAAAATCTGTAATTTACAGGGAGCTATTCTTTGTCCCAAACAGTTGCCATGACATTTTTGTTTAAACCGTCTTTTCGAAAATTTTCCTTTATATTATTACTGACAAGGGGACACTCTCAAGTGTAAATCGCAAAATAATGCCAAACCTATACAAATCTGTTGTTTGGTGAAATTCAAAAAGTGAAATTCACCATTTATAAGCCCAATCTTTGCGATATAAGCACAAACAAATCATATATATCGGAATTTTACGGATCATTACCTGTGTATTATTTTGTCAGTTCTTGCTTTTCTAGTAAAATGTTTATGTTTGTATTAAGATTTTGGATGATTTCAAAATTTGTGAATTACACAGATGAAAATGGTAGAACTAATATGTCGGACATGAATCTAAAGACTGCTTTCCGAAATGCACTGAAAATGAAAAGTACTGAAAAGATATAGTTTATGTTATATATTATAGATTTTCTGTATATTGTGTATTGAAACATATCCAAAATGTTAATACAAACATAAACATTTTACTAGAAAAGCAAGAACTGACAAAATAATACAGATGATCCGTAAAATTCCGATATATATGATTTTTTTGTGCTTATATCGCAAAGGTTGGACTTATAAATGGTGAATTTCACTTTTTAGTTACCCAAACAACAGATCTGTATAGGTTTGGCATTATTTTGCGATTTACACTTGAGAGTGTTCCCTTGTGAGAGTAAAAGCTAAATCTTTGTTCGAGATTTTCAAATTTTTAGTTATTCTCGTTTAGGATTATAATTACTCACAAAGATAAAGTATATTTTTAATTTTTGTCTAGAATTGATATATGTGGGATTTTATTTAATATTATTGCAGATTAAAATAAAAATGGTCAAGATATTGGTTAAAGTAATTATGTAAATAAACGATAAAAGATTTTTCTTGGAAAATTGGTATCTCATATTTTTATTTAATGTATTTCTGCAAATATCCAATAGTACTGTTTGCTCTATACTTGTTTGTTATCTTAGAACGGATCTCGGAAGATATCAGATCGAGTTTTGATGTACATTGCGTTATTTTTAGCGCAATATTATCGCAAACGACGGAGCATTTTCGCTATTTTTAAAAGATAATAGAGATAAGAGAATTTCGAGATAAAGATGAGCTTGATTTCCAATATGCAAACTATGAAATCTCATTAGTGCGCGATGCCAGCTGCAACAATGGCTAATTAGGCGGTATCTGTTCTTTAAAGTTCGGATAAAGACCAATGAAGGATATAAGAATCGATCCTGCGCAGGCCGGAGTATTATCTAAGTTTTCATTGTTTCTTCCAAAGCCGAATTATATTCTTTCGTGTGTTGGTTGCGTTTGATACTCAATTGAACGAGTTGTAAGTTACCGACCTTTCAACTAGCGTGGTATAAGCTGCCTAATGGTACGGAGTATCGTTCGTACACAGGCGCTTCATGACATTCCGTTGAATTTGTAATAACGTTGCAACGCGGTGCTGCGAAACATCACAAGAAGACGTTTATCTGCAGCACACGCGTTTCTTGGAGATACTCAAATAGTCGTGATGCACTTACTAACGTCTAAGGCTGTGAATAGTTAAACTCTTAGCGTTCTCGATTTTACGAATTAATTTTCAATGCACTATTCATGTTTGCGAATAAACAACGATCTTGGAAATTTTTAGTCAACGGTTTGTATGGTATGTGTTATTCTAACAGTATCTAGTCTTGAAGATATTTAGATGGATTTATTAACGTTGATATTTATTTCGTAGATATTAATTACCTGAATCTTATCTCTTTCATAATTGCATAATTAATTGCTACACGGAAAAAACAATAAGGTTGCCACAACCACAATAATAGTAACATTTGGTACAGCCACGTCCTGCGGTTGTGACAACCACATTGATGTGAAGGCAACTATATGCATTTGGTACAGCAAACATAGTGAATGTTGAGACAAACATAGTGAATGTTGAGACAAACATATATAGATGCACTACACAAAACAATGTGAATGTGACAACCACAGGACGTGGCTGTACCAAATGTTACTATTATTGTGGTTGTGGCAACCTTACTGTTTTTTCCGTGTAAGATTATTATAATATGGCATATACATTTTATTCGTAGATAAGGTTCATTACTTATAAGATGCAGATATACGTATCGCAAAAAGCCTACTCACTACGATAATTCTAATTGCATATGGATTAATCAATATTAGTAAATGTTTGATTATACAAACACGCGTTTGTATAATATTGTAATCCTGAAGGGGGCAATAAAATGTCATTCAGTAAATGTTTGATACATCTCTGCTCTATGAATTTAACGAGTAAGATGGTGTGCATTTATCTTGAGAATGTGTTGAATTTAAACCTTCGTCGAAATTTAAATATTGCAAAAAGATATTGAATCGATTGAATTAAAAATTGATTCGATTGAAATAAAATAGGAATAAAAATTTATTTTTTTCAATGAATGGAAGATGGCAGATACAGCAATATGAATGAGTATCTTCTTGGTATTTCAAAGCGCAAAGGCAAGTTGTCAGTGAGACAAGAGTGTGCGCGCGCGCGAACGCTCTAAGCTCGTAATATAATTTCATGAAAGACTTTGTCAAAGAAATTTGCTATACGATAGACTGTCGTGTGAAACTTGTGAACTTGGCATCCTGCTTTTAATAAATTAAGTTTTCACTAAAGTAAATGTTAATATTTCGTTCGTAGTGTTGGTTATAATAATAATTTCGTTTATGATTTAAATTATTAAAACATACAATATTTTGAAAAAATATCCAGCTTTGAGACTAACAAATTCGCTTGTTATTTTTATTAAAAAGCGTTTGTAATTGTCATTTTTTTCCTTTGTAGTTATAGCGTTTAAAAATTACAGCATTAACAAACCTATGTGAACCTGGCACCCGACTTTTGAAAAATAAATTTTTCGATACACAACAAGTTAGCATTTTGTTTGTAGTAACAATAATTTCGTTTGTAGTTTTATTCATTAAAACTACAGAAATTTAAAAAGTGAGTCGCACCCGACATTGAGATATCTCAAATCTGCTTGCGCAGTCTTTTTTAGTTTGTAGTTGTTTGTAGTGCTTTCCGTTTCGTTTGTAGTCGACCGCTCAAAAGTTACAACAATTTAAATAAATGGCCAAGAGCTAACTTTGCCATTTATTGAGATATCTCAAATCCGCTTGCGCAGTCTTCTAATTTTTCAAAAGTCGGATGCCAGGTTCACATAGGTCATTAATATAATTAATAGAACTGAAATGTAACATTGCCAATTTTTAAGATATCTTAAAAATTCACGTGAGCTATGTTATTCATTTGTAACTGTTTGTATGGTATTTCGTTTGTAGTTGCTCAGTTTGAAAGTTATAATATATTAACAATCAATTAAAAACGTAATTATAAACTCGAAAATTAATTAATGAAATGGAAATCATTACAAACAATTACGATGAATTTTAAATAACAAGATGTAAGCGGATTTGAGATAATTTAAAATTTGGTTAACTTGTGTTTTTGATTAGTTGCTAATATATTGTGTAACTTTTAAGCGATGCGACTATAAATAAAATTACTACACTTAACTAAAACGAAGTACTAACATTTTTTATTAAAAATTTAATATATTAAAAATTCGAATGCCAAGTTCATAAAGATGCGTGACTATCGTTAAACTCCTATTCGCTTCTGTGAAAGTGAAAAAATAAAAATGATACGCTTGATTACGCTCATGGAAATGCGCGCTCCATGTGAGAATACTTCTGCAATTTCACTGTCGAAAGAGAGAAAGCATCCGAAATACTTGCCACGATAGTCAAGCGGAATTTAGGTTTACGTTCTCTTGATATGTGAATTCTTTATTTCTCTCTTATCCACTCTTTTTCTTTCGCACATTTTTGCAAGAGCGTATGTCAAGCTCGTGATATTATTTTCTGCGCACGACCGATTACCGTCCTTCCTACGATTTCCGGCTAACAATAAGTATATTATTCAAAGCACAGCGTTGTGTGTCACTCGGATCATTAATTCTTCATTAATATGAATATAATACGTTTGCCACTCAACGATTTACGTTATAACTTTTTGATAATGTGTATTGCTTTATGCGGTTGTTAATATTACTCGAAATTTTAATTGGCTAACACGTATATGTTTATTCCACTATATATTAATTATTAATCGTTTTAATTTCCAAAGATGTTTTTTTAATAGATATAATTCAATATAATTATTTCCTATGTGTCATATATATGCAGATATATAACGAGTGTTCCATTTTTAGCAATAATTGTATTTAACATAAAAAATAAAAATTTGTAATAATTATTGGAGAGGTGCTTTTTTAAACCAATATGTATCGAAAAATAGGAGAGAGAGAGAGAGAGAGAGAGAGAAAACGCGTTTATATTAAACAAATAAAATAATTTGTGTGAAAAGGGATATTGATGCTAGCTCGGATGTAGTCTGGATACGTTGATATCGATTTTATGTTTAAATGATGTTAAGAAACGACTGGATACTGTTGCACCGTAAAGAAAATCTAAAATGTCAAGAAAATAGGTCGGGATTGTCTTGTCTCTAACATTTACACCAGCAAACTGTAGGTTGGAACGTAGTGTTGGCAGAATGCTACATTGCCTTGCAAATAGTCCGGGTAGCATTGCGGCACGCCATAAGTAAACGCATTCACACGATTATATGCAGGATTTGACAAATAAAGAAAAAATACATGTTTATTTAACTCGCTTTATTAATTGCTTTTCATGCTTTTTGAGAGATCTATATGAACAAATATTTAATCTACTGATTATACATTTTATCTGACATTTAAAAATCACAAGTTGATGGTTCGCTAATCATATTGTTGTATATTTGTAAAGAGTTTTAATGGTACTTTAGATTCTAATGTCTTTAAAGTTATTAAAAAAGAATACTTGGTACTCTTTGCGCACAAAGTATCATCAAATTTTATAGAATTAATATTCATTTCATTATTAGATGCCTTATATAATTACTATACTAATAACTAGTAATTAGTTACACTGGTCTAGATTAGATTATGACTGATGCACATTCGCACGAAAATATAACGTTACGCGTAATTAGTACATCATTTTTTAAATTCTCGTTATGTGAGACTAGATGTACATACATCAACAATACGTGAGAAACTAATATAAAACTTAAATATTCCAAAATTATTAATATTACTTTACTTATGAATAAACAAGTTATTGCGTAGATAATTTTCATTATATTACTTGTTTTGTGTGCCATTATATATCTGTAATGGAGGAGGTAATGAAATATTTGTTGTTACATTGCCTAGATGATGTAATTTCGCAGCATTAATGTTTTAATTCCGTGCGTATTCAAGGGATCACGCTATTTCCTAATTCGCTTAATTTTTAGTTTTGCTTGACTTAATGCTTTTAGCGTCTAGCATGTTTATGGTTACAAAGTATAATTATAAATTTTATAAAAAATAAATATAAAATGTATATATTAATAATTTTAAAACATTAATAAATAATATCCTGCAACTTTTTAAGTATTAGTTTTAAGTATTACAAAAAAATTTGTCATTTTTCGTTTAAATTTTGTTTTAAAATTATCAAGTCGAGATTTCTAAATTAAAAAGCTTTATTTTAAACAGTAAAAGTGTACTGAAAAAAAGATGATTATTTCGATTAATAAAAAGTACTTTGCCACTGTGTAATTAGTTTAGCTAGTTTTCAACTTTAATTGGCACAAATACAGTCAATTTTCTTGCAGCATTTTAATAATTCGTGAAATTAAAAAGTTTGATGTTAAATAGCTCCATGAAGGATTAATGTCACTGGTAACAGCTGATCCTAGCGACTCCGGCGTGTGCGATTCGTGCAGTTTCAGCGGGTTGCGTTCAGAAGAGAAAGCGGTTCGTGTTTGGTTGCCAATGAAAAATACAAACTTTACATCGTCGAAACTTTTCCTCTTCTGAATTACGGAGCCACCTAGACAAAACAGTGAAGTTTTGTTTCCTGCTTTTTTTCGATCAACACATTGTTGATGGAAGAGCGAAGAAAAGCAGACGACTCGGAACGGAGCCAATCGGATATTTATAGGATGGTGAATAGGACCATCACGTTGGTGCCTACCAAGCGCCGCGTTTTGTTTCTTGCTTTCCTTGGTTCTGTTGAATGATTGGCAGATGAAAAACTTACCATTTATTTACCATCAGAGATTGAAATCGATAATTATTTTTTTTGGAGAAAAAAATCATGTCATGACTTTGATTTTTATTTTCCATTTTTAAAAATCATTTCCTGACTTTCATCAAAGTGTAACTTTTATTTTCTAGTCAATCGCTTAAAAATCACACCGTGAGAGTTATTTTTGAGAGAAAAAAAATCATTCAAAAATAAATGTTATTCCTTAAGCAAAAAATATTTCCCTCAAAAATTATGTAACCCTCGTATTATGTAACTACTAACTACGATAAAATGAGTACTTGAAAATTATTCTATCCTGAGCCGTTGGGTTGGAATTTGGAACCTTAATTAAAAGAGGATAACTAAAGAACGGCGTGAGAGGGCGTATACATTGGCTGAAAACGTCCTGTTACAAGTTAGCAACTTTAGAATATCGTCGTTCGGGACCCTCTTTCGATAGGTAAACATAGAAATTAAGCACGCGTGATTTTTATTTTTTGAGAGAAAAAATAAAAATCGCAGAACAACTCTTACTTCTGATTAAAACACAAATCGCTTAAAGGTTAACAGTTAATTTTTATCGAAATGGGAAAAAGGTTAACCATTTATTTTTACTTTTAGATAAAAATTATTTATGATTTTTAAAAATATTAATAAAAAATAACTCTTATTTATTGACTCGGAAAAATAAAGATTTTTCGCGAAATTAAACTTCAAATTGGTCAGTTGGTACAGGGTTGATAACTCAAATGAATTTTTTGTTTTAAAAATAACTCTTATATTCAATCCCTGTTTACCATCTTTGCTGTAAAAAGATTAAATTATTTAAATATTGAAAAAAGAAATGAAGATGTGTATATATATATATATTGGCATTTATTTAATGATAAATAAATATATATATATATATATATATAGAAGTTGCATTAGTATTTTGAGCAAAACACTGTGTTTTATGGCTTAAATTACGAATAAAATTGTAGGTAGTATATTGTATTATACAGAAATATATTCCTCTTTAAAATATTTTGTTGTAAAAACTGAAAGCGATATTTTAGCATTTAGTAGTATAAAAATTGACAATTAATTATAGGTATATTTTAATAATATTATGCAGCGATTCAGTTTGTTACGGTATAATTGTGAAATATGTGGGATATACTTTTGCAATTCTATTTTATCAAACAATTTATAAAATTTATGTAATGTTTTATTTGATATAGTACTTAGAAGAGAGAGAAAAATATTTTTAACAATATTTGATTTTTTAATCTGCTAAAATTTACACAAATGGACACATAATTAAATCTTCTGATTTAAAAGTGACCTTTTCCGAAAAACCGATTTATAAGGACAGTCGTTAATTTAAAACGGTTATACCGTTTTAACAAGTACGGTCATACCGTTTTAACAAGTAGTGACAGACACCAATTACTGTGTTAGAGCTATTACTCTTATTTTTGGCTACGTCCTTGATACCGGCGTGGTCATCTGCTTTATCGTTTTGTCGATTTCGCTCTCACCGATGAGGTTATTGCTCACGTCACATTTCCACTTTCAAATATGGGATCTCGCGTGCTTGAAATTCCGTTGTCGATACCTGAACAAGACGTCGATTTCTTTCTTTCACTTGACACTTCGCACGGCGCTATCTTCGTTGATATCTGATTACTATTTCCGTTACAATCTATATTTCTTTCTTTCGCATCTGTTATCACGAGTGAATCAGGATGAATTAATTATGCTTATCTAATGCACTGAAACTTGATATCGATATCTTCTCAAGCACAAGTATTTGTTTTCTATTTTTTTTTACACTAAAATACATTCGTTATCATATTACACAAGAGATTGCACGTTCTATTGTTTATCTTTTCTTAGAAGTCATGTCTATATTTGATATTCAAAAGCGAATGCTATAAATTTTTTGAGCTGCATTTCTTATTATTCATGATTGTATTTAATTACAATTCACGTTACATAACTTCTTCAGCAATGACTGAAATTTTTTTCGAAAATCTTCAAACAACTCGATCATATAAAGATTTAAATTGTTTTAAATATTATCTGAAACTGGAAATTCTTGAAAATCTTGAAAAATTTTTAAAGTTTTTGTCTTGAATAATGTGCGTTTATTCGATTAATTTGTAATATTTTTGTTTTAGTATTCTAGAAATAATAAAGTGTAGAGTCAAAGTTAATAGAAAGGTTAATAGAGAGGAGTATAAGGCAGCGATCGATTGATTCGAAGGGAGATGCAGTAACGGCAATGCTATTGTTTGAGTCGTGCTCATATTTGATTAGAATTTCTATTATAGCATAGTTCAACTTTTTCTCCTTTTGCGACTCGCCTTCGACTGATCTTGCGAACGAATCGAACGAACGAGTACTATTACTGGCTCTGTCGTCGGTTGCCAGAACGAACGAGTGTGAAGGTAGTAGAAGGGGAGGCCAGGGGAGGTTATTACCTCTCAAGGAGTAAGAAACCGGCGTGGGCCAGGTACACTCTGGACGAGAAGTCCCGCAGTGTAATACAAAGAGTAAATTATCTATTTTCTGAGCGTGCTCTATGTTTCTTTCTTTACAAATTTTTTGAATCAATTTGTTTCTTAACATTTCGCTCGTAAGACGAGTTTTTCAACAATAAGCCAGTGACCGATTTGGGAACTGTAATTCTATCTACAGCAGATGATACTGTTCAATCAATTTACCCTTTGACTGACTTTAATTTGAATTTAAACGTCGATTATAAAAATACACAATGTTAAAAATTATAGAGACGCAGTAAACCTATCTGTTCTCTAAGCGTACTCTGTTTCTTTCTTTACAAATATTTTAAGTGCTTCGAAATCGATTTGTTTCCTAATATTTCACCCGTCAAGCGAGTTTTTCAATAAGCCAGTGACCGATTTGGAAACTGTAATTCTAGCTAGAACAGATACTGTTCAATCAATTTACACTTTGACTGACTTTAATTTGAATTTAAACGTCGATTATAAAAATACACAATGTTAAAAATTATAGAGACGCAGTAAATGATGTCTTATCTCGACATTTTTGCTAAGAGAGTCGTTTCTATATTGGCTAGAAGCCACGCTTAAAAAGACTTCCTATAGTTCGGGAGTCTGCGGTGGTGTTAAATACGACTTGAGTCTTTTAAGGGTTCTTTTTTTAAATTAGTTTTTGCTCGTATTGTTTAGCGCAATTGGTTCTAGATTTTTAGGTTTTTATTGCTCCGGATAGTTTAGTATCGTGTGCGGTTATGTTAAGTCGCGACGTTCTGTATATTTCGGTACTTTTTCTTACGTGGACGATTACGCAATGCGTATGAAAATGTGAAATAATAATTTGAGCATGAATTTATTACGCCCGTGACTGAGCGATTATCGGCAGCGTACAGGTTGCTCGTACGTAATTGCGTGATATATAGATGTATATAGGTGAGTATGAAATTATGACGTACGTGGTGAACCGCATACCGCGTGCTTGAAAGCTATAACGAGATACGTGGCGCGCTTACATTTGCACAGGTATAGTCCGGCGCTCGTTTTGCGACTTATACGCGCGAGGAATGCAATCCACGTGTAATGATAAAAACATATTAGATGTATGGCGTGTCCTAGACAGATTTACGTGCTGCCTTTTACCTACGAATTTTCTCAATTTGAAGTTGATTTTTCTTTGAAAAACGTCGAGAACTGTTTACTGATACGCGTTTTAGATATAACGCACTAACTTGTAATTATTCATCATGGAAATTTATACGTGTACAATGTTCCTATAAAATCATGCTTTCAACAATAAATATTACATGACAATCTATTACAAAGGCTGATTTGAAATGATTGATGAATATTGAAAGGGGAGGACTAAAATGAAACATGCATAATGTAATATTTTGAGTTGTGTGTGTGTGTGTGTGTGTGTGTGTGTGTGTGTGTGTGTGTGTGTGTGTGTGCGCGCGCAAGGGAACACTATTGCTTTTCTATGGCAACTATGTGAGATATGCGATATGTGATGATATATATACATATCGCATCATACGGCGTATTTATGTCCTCGATGACTCAAAATTATTACGTTAGCAGTGATTAATTATAATTGTCGTCCATTAAAATAGATTATTGAATTTCTGTGCATTGTTTCAAACGCATTCCTGTATAACTATGCACGAGCTCGCCATTCGTATAGAAGTGCGTTTGATGAAATATACATTTTATGTATCGAGCACACCATTTTTATCGCGTTATTTTTTATTAATAATTAATTTTTTTATCATCTTATAGTCAATTTAGTGATGGTATCGAGATAGTTTTCGAATGATTGACGATTGAAATTTTTTTTGGCAAACTCGGTTTCAGGAGACATGAATGATGAAACTAACTACATTTGCAATAACTTTAACAGAATCGTTGTTACATATGTATTGTTAAAAATTGTTTCAACGTTGGTAAAAAGTTTGTCATTTAAAGATAATATTGTACTAGAATACCGGACGTAATTAATTTTTTTAATGTACAAAATGTATCCAGACGTTTCGTTTAATACGCGTAACGAAGAATAAGTGCGAAAATAAAGAGATTAAGGTGTTGCGGAGCCGGCTTTTGGACAAACTAAAATTTCGTACAGCTTGTCATGGTTTAATGCCGCTATAATATACTGCGGATACCAAGGATTTAAACGTGCGCAGAAAAGTCGCCGTCGACTTTCACGTTGCTTTATTACGCGTAATTGGCTACTACATTCGTTCCATGGAGTTTCACGACATCGCGCACGTGAATGGGACTTGCGTAAAACCATTACGTAAGCCATGATTCCCCTACTGGGTTATTCCGCTCTCGTGTTTTTGGCTACGTATGTATATTCCCAGGCACTGATGTGTGAAGATACATTTCCGGCAGGACGGGACTCGTAAATTATGATAGTATAAAAAAAGGGCGTGTAGAATCTATATGATTGACTTGGAATTTGCGATTTATGTCCAGATCTCGAAGTTTGAACTTTGTTTCCTGACTCTTGTTTGTGTAAAAAATGAATAAGTAATTTAAAATATGTAGAAGTCAAGCTCGTTATATGCAAAGCAATAATATCAAATAAAGTGGCCAGGAAAACGAGTTTCTCTTTTTATATAGTGTAAAAAAAGGATTACAAAATTGTAGGAGCGTATAGTACTCGCTAAGAGAAGTAAGAAATGTTTAAATGGCATCTGTGAATCGTAGAAACATCGGGACATTATTATAATTATAATAGGGGAAATATCACGTAAGCATCAGTACCGCTGCGGTTGATATTCCAGCGACTATGATTTGCGTTAATAATACATAAATAATTAATATGGCAAAAGTATGTAAAAATGTTTTTAAAATATAAACGTTAATCATATAAAATTCTATACTAATTAAAATGTGAACAATTAAATTCTTGTATAAAATAACATGTGTTCACGAGAGGTCATATCAAAAGCTGGATATAGGTATATAAATAATATAAATAAGTAATATAATGTAATTACTTCAATGCAATAATCGTTTTTCTTTTTATATAGTGTAAAGAAAAGAATCAAAATCATAGGAGTGTATAGTACTCTCTAAGAGAAATAAGAAATGTTTAAACAGCATCTGCAAATCGTAAGAACATCGAGACATTGTTATAACTATAATAGGGGAAATATCGTAAGTATCGGTACCGTCGTGTTTGATATTCCAGCGACTGTAATCTGCGCGCGCTTATAGCCATCGCGAATCAGTGTGCGAATAGAATATCTATACCTAAGTACAAAACAACGGGCTTAACCAGGCGCTACCAGCTATGCACGGAGGCTCCGTCGAACGTTAAACTTTTCCTCCAACCACCTTGCGCAGCCGGCAGCTCTCTCGCATTCCAACAGGTGCGAAACGCGTCACTGCGCTTCGGCGGAGGGAAGACGCGCTTTTATCGCATAGAATGCAGGCGCGCATAGATTGCACGACGAAAGCAGGGACGAGGATGTTTACGTAGCATCCCATGTATATGTATGTGTGTGTGTACTTATACACACCGTGTATACGCACGGTGAAGGACGGGCGGCCGAAGGGGAGGAAATAGTCTGCGGGGGTGAACGCGGGGGTGTTGCCGTAAATCCCTTCCTTTGTATCCGCCGGCACGGAAAATTCGCTAATCCTTCGAGCCGTTACTCGTAAACGACATGCTCGTTTCGACACCTTGCTGCGTGCTGAAAGGACGGGAAATAACTGCACGATGTGCATTTTTCATGAGCGCGTTATACACTTTATGCAGAAACAGTTTAACGTGACGTAATGACACGCGATTTGACGTAAGGTCCCTTGTCGTGTAATTGGAGCCTCGAAATTTCAACTCAGCGAAATTATCACTCCTCGATTGTATCACTCCTCGCTTCATATACATGACGGTTTCTCTATTTATGACGCTACGCTTTCCGGACACCCCGTACATCGACGAGTAGGGCTGATCGTGACGCTCGAACACGAACGTCGTGTTCTCCAATGTAACGTGGCAAACGGCCGATGGTAAGAACTAGCCGCGTTTATGCTGCGGACTGTACACGAGCGAATGGTTAGCCTTGAAATCGACTATGCTCAGGACCGCGTCGATGCTTTCCACTGTCTCTCGTCCAGCCGAACCCGCGTTGTGTAACGTGGGCAGTCACGATGCGCTTTCGCTCCGTACTTCTCCTCTATCGGTATATATCCATATGCGTAATGCACGGCGTCGAGATATATCGGTCCTTTCCCTGCCTTCTTGTTCTCTTCGGGTGTTCTAGATGACATTGACCTACGATACGTGTACGCGAGATATCCTCGATATCAGGAATATTTGAAACATTAAGTCACCGCGAATGACTTTTCTATACATTTGTTTCCATGTAAATCAAAGGTTATTGAAACATATTACACGGAAAGAACGGTTTTGCTGAAATATCTCAAAATTTGGCCAGATACAGATCTGAAAATAATTTTGTTAGACCATCAAAAGTAACTATGTAGGACACTCAAACATGATGATAATATAAACGCAAAAAGTTTTGATA
>NJRQ01000094.1:235593-278197 GCA_003063805.1 Aphaenogaster ashmeadi
CATTATGCCCCGCCTTCCCCTATATATATTTTGCACTTTATATATATTTGTGTTTATTTCCTTATTATTATATTCAATTAAATCAAAGTTTGGTTTACACAATATCATTTGCAGTATGATTCATTGATAAATTACAGTTGGCCTTAATTTTATTTGTATCAGATTGCTTTTAGATAGTATGAGCGTTTTATTTATTTACGAATAGCATGAATAACGCATAAATATCTAGATATGTTGCACTTGTTCGAAAAATATCCATATAGGTAGATGGAAGCATCCATGATTTTGTCATCGTGTTTTAGTCGATCGCTTTAGTGATTGTTAGGTCAACGATATTGGCTTCAATTTTGGCAAGCGTCCAACGTGTCAGGTCTTTATCTTTCTGTAGATTGAAATGTCTGAGCTGTTATCGATAACAATATCTAGCTGAAGGAATCATATGTATTTATATATATATATATATTTGTTTGTAATATATAATTTTAGCAAAATTAAGAATGCTATAATGACGTGAAACAAAATGAAGTATTTGTTTGAGTGCAAGCCGCTCTAAGAGAGGAAGAAAAGTGTTTTATTTTTTATATGAAAAATTAAAAAATAGATAGATGAAAAATCTGAATCTAGTTTATGTAGGATTTCATATATAATGAGAATTAATAACAAAGATGTATTTTTAAACAATTTTCAGATTAAATTATCCCGCGGCGTAAATTAGCGGGTAATGTAACGTTGTTATAGAAATCTTGCGAATTAAATTTTAATAAGTAATTAAATCTTTTTCTAAATTAATTTTGCACGGGTCTTTATTTTAACAGACTGATTTAATTCGAGACTTAATTATCAAGATTTAAGAGAATGAATTATCGAGAAATCGTTACTAGACAAAAATAATCGTCGAATTTTGAATCGCTGTGGACGTTTCACTGCTGATATTCTGCTTTTTGTAAAGTGTACCTTGTATGCATACCAGCTGGCAGTGCTACCCTCTATTCCTTGCACACTCGTCCGACTCGCCCTAAAGTAAGCCCTCCATCCGCTCGTATTCGTTTTCTCTGTCTCTCTCTCGCTCTCTCCTGCTTTCTTTCTCTTTCCCCTCTCTTAGTGTTCGTTTTTTTTCTCATTCCCTCGATTTAACGGCTGCGTGCGTATCGTGCTGCAAGTACGACCGCATGTATGAAACGCCGTGCACTGCGAAGCGGCTGATTGTTGCGCGCGTGTGCGCCCTCGTGAATGCACATATGTGTGCGATTCTTCTCACCCTTACCTTCAATGAAACCCTTTGAGGTCAGATGCGCGATCATCTCTTATGTATGCCGCGCATTAGCCGCACGTACTAATGATTTTAATGGTATTAATATATTAATCCTAATTGTTTGCGAAATTAAATATTTTTATATTCATTGTTGCTAGAGGATGTTATAAATATTTCAAATTTATTAATACATTTTGTGAGTTTGGTGTCAATACATATCAATAAGTATTTGTAATATTTGGTGATATTTGTTTAATTTTATATCTTCGTATGTATCGATATTATAATAAGTATGTCATCGATATTAATAAGTGAGTCATCTGATTAATCTTAACCTCTAGTCTATTAATAATTGTGCGGATCGCTAATGATGCGGGAATGATATAAAAAGCTCGTAATATTTATAGATAACTTATTCTCAGACAAAGAAAAAAATATGAACAATTATTTCGGCACGCATACTGGAGCTTTAGTGTAAAATTTCAAACGTGCAAAAAATTCTGATTTTTAAAGAAGAAAAGAGCATATAGAAAATAATTAATTTTGTAATTAATTTAATACATAATATGTATTAAAACTTTCCAAAAACATTAAATATCCAGTTCTATGGGCAATTGGAGATGATTATTATTGCTTAGCAAAAATATCGTGGAAGATTATTATTGCACTTTTTTATTTTTGTACTATTTTTCACATTATATGCCTTTATAATTAAACTTTAGAGTAGAGAAATTTATAAAAGATTCTATTAAAGTTAAGTTCACTTGAAATGAACTAAGGAATATAATTTTGTCATCTATTTCCTTTATGATACAAAGTATTCGATTCTATTTTTAATTATTTATTAATCAGAGACTATAAATATCATTTTAATTAATGAAGTTATTTTTAAATCCATTTAAAAATTTTTTAATGTAAATAAGCAACATTGCTTATTTGTTAAAAGTATTAAATTAAAAATTTGTTTATTATTAATATAGAAATAAAGCGAAAA
The DNA here is from genome assembly GCA_003063805.1 of Aphaenogaster ashmeadi. NCBI lineage: Eukaryota > Metazoa > Arthropoda > Insecta > Hymenoptera > Formicidae > Aphaenogaster > Aphaenogaster ashmeadi. The sequence continues at coordinate 237,840 of NJRQ01000094.1, forward strand.
CATATTTTAACCATTCCGGTAAATTTACGTCATATTAATTATTAATTTTATACTACCAAGTTGTGCTCATAGTTGAAGTACTAAGTCTGCGCGGATAAATTACTTAATACAGAATTACTGGAGAACCATCGCCGGTATTTAACAATGCACGATCATTGTGGTCTAATATTTAATACGCACGTGGTTAATAGATTTCAATTACAATGCGCGATCGATTGTGCTATTCGACACGCCAGCTATTAAAAGGAAGCTGAGGCAAGTGGAAAAGGGGGGAGGGGGGAAAATCTAATAGATGCTTTAGCATTTATTATTATTAAATTTAATACTCGTAGAGGACCACAATCCGTATGGTTGATACGTAGTAATAAATAGAATACCATCTATGGCCAATCAAGTCGTCTTACAATTTATTATATGTTTATTATTTACTGGCGATTTAGGAAAAATTAAAATGGAAAAAGGTTATTTTAACAGACTTTAAAATAAAAGTCTTATTGATCAATTTATTTAATTTTAGTATAAATTTTCCACAAATGTTTAAATAAAGTTCAGTTAAATTCCTTTATATCTATTATATTTTTCAGCAATTTGGCATTTGAATAAATTCTTTGTTTACCGCTTTTTTAAAAATCAGTCTTTTAAGGATATTTCTTTTTTCGTATTTTGTGTACTTGTTAATAAAAGATAATTGAAGCGATGCATCCAGTTTTGTTGAAATTTAAGGAATCAATTTGATAAAATTTCAATTTTTTTGTAAACTTGAAAGAGAACCAACGATAGTCTTTACTTGCATATTTGCGGTAATCAAAGGGTTAATCAAGATTGATTTACCGTTTTGTTCGATGTATTGTAGTTAATATTGCCACGCAAAACTAACCGTCCATGTCGAAAGTTACCCCTAATTCGAGACAATACGTCGGCAACGCGATTCCTCCCTTCTCCTCGAACATTCGATTTGTCTCGTTGCAACCCCGAGCGATCATGCACCCTCGAGCGTACATCCGTTTAAATTCAGCTGGGTAGGAAGAAGCAGGCGCGGCGCAAGTCCGCGATTATCCCGCAGGCATGTAACCTACAGAATAACGCATCGCGGATCCCGACTGCGCAGGGATCGGGGGAAAGGAAGGGAAAGGGAAGAGTGATATGTGCAAAGTACCGGGGATTCGTCCGACCGTATGAATATTCAGGGTTCACCTTCGCGGCGATGAAAATTCGATTGCCCCGTAGCTACGGGGGCTCGACATGTGGTGCATTGCAACGCGGCGCTGACGACGACGTTGACGACGACGACGTTGACGACGACGACGACGACGACGACGTTGATGACGACGAGCGTGCACCATGTACCGCAATGTCGTCTTCGCTTGTGTTTCCGTTGCGCGTGACGCCGTACATTACCGGTCGATCGATAGTGATCGTGAGCGTAAGGCACTTCGAACCAGACGATTCCCTATATCATGCACACGGACAACAATACAACAATGTTCTCTGATGTATCGAATAATTAAATCCTGCGTTTAATGTGATGTGGATATCTAAGCTATCTCTTTGTCGTAGCGACAGTGTTTTCTGATAAAGAGATAGATCCGGAATGTCATATATTTTTCTACGGTACACATCGAGAAAGAGAAAAAGAAAAAGATGGAATATTAGATTTTGTTCAATTTATCACACAGTTCGATTAAAAATAGCTTCTTTCCAAACCCAAGGAGCAATCGTTCTTTGTAGTTTTCTTATGTTGAGTACAACTTCTCTATAAAATACTTCATATATTTTACGATACGATTAAAAAAATTTTAAATTAAAATAATAAGAGAAGCTATTTTAACGTATTTTATTACATTACAACCATGATACGTATCGTATTGGAAAAGTTTTATTCCATTGAAAATGAAATACATCGTTAGAACTTTTAATTCACAAAAAAGGAATTCATTATACAGACTAGAATTAATATTAGTCATACATGAAACATTTATGCTAACGTTTAAATTAATTATTGTCGTGCAAAGAACGACTCTTGGTTTTTGTGAAGTATTTCTGTTGGACGAAGGTTTTGTCGGGGTACAAAGTTGTTCTACCATTTGGGCATGTGATTTATATGAAATCGTACATTATAATTAGCTGCGTAGTCATGTTTATGCTGTAAATAGTCGTACACCGTACACCGTAACGGCTGTATTACGCGACATGTACAAGTTACGCAACTCTGTAATGAACTCATCAAGTGCAGCTAAAAAATTAACGCTAGGACGCCATTTTAGAAAGTTGGATAATAATATCACACAGAAAATTGAGTAATTATTGCATGGTGTATCTTTACTCTATCGCGAAAAAAAATTACGACATACCACTTTCCATCATTCTAAAAATGATGCTTTTTAGATCATACCTACTTTATACAATACATGTAGAAGAAAGTATATGAAATGCTAAGATGGAATCATAATCCAACTTGAACTGGAAATCAATGCAAAATTTAATTTTAAAAATATTCTAATTTTTAAATCCATTTACATATGTTATATATTTTTAATACTAATTTCTTATGATTTATTATTTGCGAAATCGTTTAAGGTGGGAACCTACTTTAGAACGCCAAAAAAGAATGTGATTTTTTGGGGATTTTTCTGAATACAAATAAAAAGGCTGATCTTTTCAAAACTTTAAGGATAATTTAATGAGCATTTAAAGAAATATAAAAAAATTTATCGAAATGTTTTTAACAGGCAGTTATTGATAGGCACCCGTCGTGCCTCGCCAGCGGAGTTGTGTCCTTGTGTACAGTGTAGCGGGCCCAATTTTCGCCTGAATCAAAAAAACAAAACAGATTTTAAATTTTCATGAAATTTTGTCCTAAATGAACTAAAAATATTGATAAAAAGTCAATTTAAACAATTTGTTTTGCATTAAGAAGTTGAAATTTCTTCGTGAAAATCGTAACTTTTTTTTCAAAGTCCCACAGAATTTATATTTTTATACTTTTTTATAATTTTTTTTAGTTCACTTAGGACAAAATTTCATGAAAATTTACAATCTGTTTGGTTTTTTGAATTCAGGCGAAAATTGGGCCCGCTACACTGTACACAAGGACACAACTCCGTTGGCGCGGCACGACGGGTGCCTAACAATAATTGCCTGTTAAAAAAGCATTATTTTGTAATAAAAATTTGTTTTTATAATTCTTTAAATGCTCATTAAATTATTCTTAAAGTTTTGAAAAGATTAGCCTTTTTATTTGTATTCAGAAAAATCCCAAAAAATCATCTTTTTTTAGCGTTCTAAAGTAGGTTCCCCCTTAACAAAATTGATGTATATGTGTTATAAAATATGAGAGACAGTAATTTTTAATCAATGCGACAACGTAAATATTAGAATTGCTAGATTTAAAAATACTATGCAAAAAGTGCATGACAATAGATGGTACAATTTTCTTTCATGAATTGCATTAAATAAATAAGAAAAAACAAATATTGCGACAATACTGAAGTGTTAAGGAAATTATTTTGTATAGTAGGTATCATCAGAGATTTTGTAAAAGTACATACATATCATATCTTCCATATCATGTACCTTCTTTCACTCTGTTTGATTGCGTTATACCGAGAATCTGTTAAGCACGGTTGTCCTTAGCTTCATTACGATATGAGTAAAACAGGGCGCAAGTATAACATAGCGTATGCGCTTAATTATCGCACGTAGATACTATTGATGCAGGAAAGCTTAAGAAACGAGGTCTCGCGCAAAAAACGTGATTATTAGCTTTGTTATATGGAAGGTATAGACCTACCATTGCGAATTTGCATGCATCTTGATCAATGTATTTCTGTCTTATTATGTCACGGCCATTGTAGATTGAATATCTGCGACATTATTTAAAAAAGTGAAAAAACATCTTAACTCATTAAAGTCATTCATCGTTTATCATATATACTACTGTCGCCTACTCAAATGGTTAAGGAATTAATTTATGTTCTACTAAATTTCTTTTTCAACACAGAGATTTTTTGCACGGAAAGTTATATTGAATTTTAATGAGTCATAATTCTTTTAGTGTTTTTTTTACGAATAAATTCAACAATAAATTTTAATCTGCTAGATAAACATTCTATTAGGTGTAAAAGATTTAGATATTTAAATTTTTAGTATTCTAGGAAGAAGATTTCTAAAAGTTATACGATATCTTTGCGGTTGACGTCTATATATACGACTTTGCGCATTTCTCTGGCAGAAACTTGAGATACGTATGTAACGCTGTTATGCGCGCATTGATGCGCCGGTGTACCTATCCATGGACACGTTCTCTCCCTCCCTCTCCTTTCTCTCCGTATGTAACCAGCTCTATCTATTTATTTCATGGCAACGCCGATTGCAATTTTCTCGCCATTCCTTTATTGGATTGCGAGCTCTCACCGAGGACGAGATATATCGATCTGTCGCCATCAGATGTATCTCGTCGCAATAAGATGAATTCTGTAGCGCAATATACAGGGAGCGGGAGGCCGTGACGATGGCTCGAGGGAAGAGTGCAAAAGAGAGACTGAGGTCGCAAGACGATGAAGGGCCGAGAGGCGAGAGCCGCGCGATCTCGATAGCTTTCTTCCATGGCGAAGAAATATACCGGTGGGATAGAATCGCATCTCGTGGAAACGCAGAAATTCGAGCGTTTCGCCGATGTGCTTCTATAGCGGTTCAATCGTATTATCGTTCGATCGACGCCATCGCGTCTATAGGTATTGCTCGAGCTTGTCGCTCGAACGAATTGACTAACAAGGAACATACTTCCAGTATTCGAAACGAATTTGATTGAAGTATGTTGTTAGATTCAATAATTTAAGAGACATCATATCTTTTATATATACTCGTTTGAGTTTTAAAGATCGAAAAAACCATCCGAATATTTAAAAAAGTATAATCCGAAAGATAAGTCAATCATTTTCCTTTTTAATAATCAGTTTTGATCATGTATCAGTTTTGTAACTGACACGCTTTCATGTAAATGTATAGAAACAGTATTTATAAAATATAAAACAGATTATAGGATATATGTATATTTTTGTTTATTAAAAATATATCATATATCTAGTATATATCATTATAAAAATGATGAAATCTATCGAGAAAAAAATCATTATCTTTATAAATTTAAATATTCAAGGAATTCTTTCAGCTTTTAAACTCTGAAATATGTATAAAAGTCATGTCTCTTACAATTAGATTTTAGTGTTCAACAATATATTTTGTTCCATTCTATTTATATGTCTCTTGCGAGAAGAAAGAATCCACGATTATGGATTCTCAATATATACGTTCTTATATATGACCATCGCTCTATAATGTTAGAGCATGTTAGATTTTTGCAAGTAACGCTAAAAAGCACGTTAGATATCTGCGAAATATATTGGCACCGTGTGTATCGGAACTTCCAAATTTGTGTAGCATGTCATACTGATGTGACATGAATGGATTATAGGTGAATCGAGAGGTATTGATGGTCATAAATCTTTTTAACACTTAAACATAGTATTTTCGTATTATATATGTTGGCGCAAACAGAAATTCAACATTTAAATAATTATATCGAATATCAAAGAGCATACATGCAAAAGAGATCATTTTATTTATTTTAACATTTGTGCAGTATTTATTATTTATTTTCGAAGTATCTTATAATAATTTATACAATAATACAATTATACAATGATTTGAGAATGTTTCATGTGAAGTACCATCGATATACTACTATCTATTAGTATTTAATTGATAATTTATTTGTCCTCTCGTTTTAATTGTAGAGGATAATTCTAAAATAATTAGAACTTTACAGGCATATTTTTTAATCAATCAAAATAGGGATAAATAATTTTAATTTTACATGTCGAAAGTCGTCGTCAAGAATTGGTAAAGTTTACGAGCACGTTGTGTACAGTGACAGTACACATTGCCAATTTCTATGCTAATGTTAATTGCGGTCGGATAGTGGACGAAAAAGTATGGACCTCACGTACGAGTAGTAATAGCAGCGGCAAAATGGAATCTGATATCTGCGAACGTATATTACACCGTACGGGTCGCAGGGTTACTCACGAAAAATCTTTTTCACTGCTTGTTTGCTTTTGAAAATCTTGCGAGTCCAAGTGTGTATACAGGATGTTCCCAAACGAAAGCACATCAACTTGAGATTTGATAGGAAATGCAATTCTGAGTAAACGTTCACAGGTGATTATTACTTGGAAATGTCTGGAAAATCTAAAGTTCTCCAGAAATTGTTTTCTGTATATATCCAAGAATTTTTAAAATACATTTTATCGTAATTCAAAGAGTCAAGTTGAAAGGACTGGTGTCCCTTCGTTTCGGATCATCTTGTATATTCGCACGCGCGCCTTGTTTGTTGGCTGAGGGAATTTGCTGATGGTGTACCGTCGTGGTCACTATCAGAACGCACGCGTGCACAATGCAATCTGCAAATGGTATCGCTACGCGCGTTCTCTCTCTCTCTCTCTTTTCCGCTTTGTCTCTTGTTCACGACGACGATTCCTTTTCCTCTTCGCACACCTCGTGCTATTTTACAGTTAACCAAGCGGACTTTATTAATCGCGCCGATTATACGCATGAATCGGCATTGCGTGGCTAGCTCCGAAATGCGGTGAAATCGCGCGAGCGAGCGACGCTCCCGTTCGTATACAGTCGGGATTCTTCCCCGAGGAAATTACCGGCGGTCCGCAAATGGACCTCCGCCATATAGAGTTCGTTCCCTCCGACGCTCTCGTGCGGTTCTCCGTGAACGCGTGGTATTCTTGCGCGATGCTTTCGTGCCGATGAATCGAGCTAATCCCGCGGGGCGAAAAATCAAGAGCGTTACGTCTCTCTCACGAAGCGCTCACTTTCGCGAATTACTCGCGATACGAGGAACGTTTGTACGTCATTGATACCGATAGCGCGTTTACACGAGATGTTCGGTGAATTCTCCCTTGTTGAGAATGATTAACTTTCCACATCTCGAATTTCAAAAGTGAGAAAATTTTTATGCCACCGCTCTCATTCATTGTCGCGCGTACTAAATTATCATTCGTCCATTATACCCGGCAATTTCCCTGGTGTGCAGTTCGCCCTGCACAAAATTTCGGTACCTCTGGTTTTTTCCGAGCTCCAGCTGTGTCCACTCATTTTTATTGCATGCGCAATACCATCTGGCCATTTTAATGACAGTCCTCTTCTTTTATTTCTCGCCTTACTGGCATAAATAATATTTGGAATAATTTTATCAACTAATTGATTATTTGATTATCAGCTAATTCAGCTTGTGACAAGATATTTGTGTAACTATTATATGATAGGAAGTAAATATGTATGTATTTATTCACTTTAGCTTACATGCCAAGAAGGGACTTGGTTTACAAATACTTAACCACACACATCTATTTATTCTTTACAATTATGACTAACTACCGTCTAAACATTCTGGTGTCGCACAACATAAAATAATATTTCTCTTCTTATCTTTTTCTTATTTCTATCTTACCTAACACAGCCTTTTATTTCGAATCGTTTCCTTGCTTTACCCTTATTTATACAATGTTACTTATATTTATATACAATGTTACCTAATTACCTACTTCTTGCAGAGCTCCCCTATTTTTTTAGCTTTTCTCCTTACAATCCTTACATTCTTTTATATCTGTGCCTATTCTTTTTTCCTATCCTACTTCACTAGCTTTATCATCTTTCTCTTTCCTCCGCTTCAGCTCCTTTCCTCTCTCCACAACTTTTGTAATACGTTTCCTTTAACTCTGTCTAAATTTTCATCCTATATCTTTCTCCATTTTACTTTCTTATCACTACCTAGTTCTTCAAATCAGTCTCTTATTCTATGATATTGTTCCATATAGTGCTTTACACAATTTTGACCAATTCCACAGAATATACATTTCATATGTCTCTTCCAATATTTATTTGCTTCCTCTATATTCCCGCATCTCAATTTAATTAAAGCTCTAATCTCTTCTCCCCCATCTTTAATTTTTCGAAATTTTCTATCTTTACGATTGGAAGTAAATACAAAAGTGGTCAATTTTAATATGGATCTACTGTATCGTCATTGTGTGGCTCTTCTACGTTATCTTCTTTTGAATTATTTAAAAGCTCGCAAATTACTCGTTAATAACACATACTAATTCCACCATTTTGAATTTGTCCAATTTTGACATTGGATTCGTATTCAGCGATCTAAAATAGTTTAAATAAAAATAATTAAAAGCTATTTGGTTGTCAATGTTCTAACTCACAGCTTTTTCGTAATAGATCCCATATTTAACCATGAATATCTTATTAACCACAGCCGACACAAAAAATTCCTTTTGAGGGCTGAAAGTCCTAACAACATACTTAATTTTGATTACAATAAAACTTCTCCAGCACGTCACATATCGTAGCTATAATATGACGTATATAATATAATACGTAAAAATAGCCCTTTTTTGCAACTTTATCTGCAAATTTCTCAAAATTGTGACGTGATGGAGCAATTTGGAAACCGGATTCATATTTAGTCAAAAAATTATGGGGAATGACTAGTTGTCTGGTGTTCTTTTTTTGTTGAATTGTGTAATATGTAGAACGACTCCATGGCATTACACTGTTGTTTTATTGCCGTTATTAATGACAATGCGTCGGTTTATCGAGCCAGAATTCAACGGAGATTATTGCGTATGCGAATCTCTATAAAGTCCATGCATCGTGTAATAAACCTGAGCGCTTTTCTGCATAGAGGAAGATTGCTCCGCAGCGTAAGACGGAGGGAACTGTTTCGCAGATATAGACGGGCGTTCCGCGCTATATTTTGCCCCGCGTGCTCCGCTGTAACTAACCGTAGCTTTGCAATCCGAGCTGCAGCCCTTACGGTTCGAGTTGCAACGTCCGTTGTAACCTGCAGCCACACTTGGCGCCTCCATCGCGAGCCCTAACGACGAGCGAAAACGACGCGGGCTGTAAAACGCCCCACGGACGCACACGGAGATTATTCGAGCGGTAACGACTGCGATTCTCGCTGCGAGACCGTCGGAAACGTCGCTTGCAGGTGCCGGGGGAATATCCGCCTGCAGCTGCGTAGTATGTACGTATATATGTATTTGGAGGCTGGGCGAAATTATCGCGAAAAGTGGTTCGCAATATTTACTGTTACAAAGGAGGGTATCTGGAAGCGATACCGCTCGGTTTACGATTTCACCCGAAAAGCATAGCGCACTCTACTCGTGTTGCGATAAGTAAATCTGATCTCTATTATAACATGTTATTGTATTTAAGTACAGTTTCCGAACTTTAACATAATATACATAATCGTACTCCCTGACAATTGACTGAAAGCGTAATAAACTAATATCTTTAAAAGCTTTGATTTTCGAGAAACAAAAACTGCGTGTTATCAAGAAAAACGTTTAGTAAGCGTTATTGTTCTCAAGGCGTTCTTCTCGAGAAATGATAACGATGACCATCCGCTTTGTATGCGTGTCTGATGTGTGAAAGACGATTGCTTTGTAATTGCTTCCAACGATTGTGTTACGTGTCAAATCACTTTTTGTAGCCATCTATATTCGCCTTTTCTTAATAATTCAATAACGAATCGTGTTTCTTGGTTGAAAGTCTAATTGATAGGAAGTCTAGTGGATAGGAGATGCGTGTGTGAGACGTGAAATTATTAATTACTGTGGCTTTCAATGTGTGTATGCGTAAAGGATAAAAGAGTCACCCTCTCCGAGCGGTAATTCCACCCTCGCGAATACTTATCCGGCGAACCGCGATTTTCCTGCTGACATAACTTGCTCGCACGGCTGCGGTCGTGATCACACGTATACGTAATAGGAGTAATTCGCGTAGTGGCGAGGGTGAAATCTGAATATTCCCCGTGATTTGGACCATTTCACCTGGCCGTTTCCACGAGAGGTCACCCGGGGCACCAAGACCACGTTCCCCGCAGTTCTCGCACGCTTCTGAATATTCATTCACTTGAGTGGAGTTGGCTCGGGCACGGTGAGTTGCTTTAAATCGCCCGCCACGTTCACGAACTACTCCTCCTTCAGCTCGCATTCCTGACTTCGCCACTGGACCGAGTTGCCATTGCACTTGGTCCTGCTAACGTGGCATTACGATGCTCCGGTGACTCTGTAATTCTACGATTTCGAAGTACACCTGAACGCGACACTCAAAATTTGTTGTGCGATCACAGGAAAACGTCAGTGCCAGTCGATATAGATTTTTTAAGTTGTAAAAATCGTTTGCTATACATTACATAAATCTGAGAATGCACTTAAGCTTCCTCAAGTATTAAATCATCGATTTTTAGACATCCTTTGCAGTTTGTCAGTTCTAGTTTAGGAACTTTATATCAAATGTGGCATTTCTGCAAGAAGTCGAACTAACGATAAACTTTATGTTACTCGGGATTGCTATAAACCTGGATTTCAAAGTCCAGAAAGTATTTGAAACGGAGAAATCAAACGTCTCTGGAGCGTAAACAATATTGCAGTGAAACGAAGAACTCAACAATTCATGCGAAACCGGATGCGTCGAATTTAGAACCTATCACAATATTCTTTACGATAATTACAGTGGATGGTGAAACTGTTTTCCTTTTTATTACTAATAGAATTTTTCTGCTAAATTGTTCACACATACACAGTTTTATTGAAAAAGTCTACATCTTTGTATTAAATTTAACACTATCTAATCAAAAGTTAAAAAGAAAGCCTATGAGAGTCAAGCAGAAATTAGTGCGTAATTATTGTGTGTGTGTACACTTACAATAATTTTTATATACATAATTGTATCATATTGCAGATGTTTCGACCCAGATTTGGGTCCTCTTCAGTGCGCATTTACTTAACATAATAAATATTAAATTGTGAAAAGCGGTTACGAAATTAGATCCATTATAATCATCCATCTAACAATCGAAAAAGTGGAAAAGTTAAAATAATTGAAGTCATCAATGAAAATGTTATAGGTCTAATTGTTAAAATTCATTTTAGTTGACTGTAAATTTAAATAGAAAGGTGTGTAAATAATTTAAATTTAATTAATTAGACTTTAATTTAGTCAATGATTAGAAGATTAGGAGAACGTAAAATCGTATGAATTCGACACTTAATTCGACTACATAAATAAATGGAAAACTCGATCTCCGATATAAGGTAGTGACGACTCTCACGTTAGCATTATTTAGATAATCGATTATTTTATTCTCGATTTAATTGCTCAATCTGTTTAGTAGGAAGTCATAATTATAGTGCAGAAGATTAACGTTACATTAATTAGTTACTATCTAGTTATTTCGAGATGGCATAACAATTATTTTAAATATCACTGTTTGATGAATGCTGGTATTTATTAAACGTTATGTCATATAGGCAAAAATAAATAAAATATTGCTTGACATTTCTGAATCTTTAAATGTTTTTCGATTAGTAGATATTTATATATAGAATGTATAAAGCATTGAATTAATAGCGTGTTTTAAAAAATATTGAGAAATATTGAGAATATTTTTACATCCCGTAAAAATATCTTGGAAATATATTATGTTGCTAAAATTATATATTTCTCAATATTTTTTAGGATACTAATTTTAAAACGAAATGTTTTAGCGACTAATTTTAGATACTTGTTTTTGCGATTTCTATGTTTCTTTTAGTACTGCGCGCGAAGCAACATAGCGAAATAAATATTATATCATTTTAAGTGGCTTAAAACTTTCTGCAAAACGTTTACGTTTAGCTAAATCGGAAATAAAAAATTTATTAATATAAAAATTGCACGAAATTTTTGCGACAGACGCATATTTCTTGGTAACTTAATTAAGATACGTAATATATTATTTACGAGAACTGTTGGCTGGCCCAGATTTGCCGTTTTCTCAGAATAATCACGACTCATTTATTTCTCGAAATATTCTATTTGCACGCAGTTGTTACTGCGAGAACCTCGGGATGGGGATGCCCTGAGCTTCTCCGGCGCGCCGCACTTTGAACGAGATCGACGTTACTTATTAATCATTGCCTACCTGCTGGCTCAAAGACCACTGGTAGTCTCATTCATCCGCTCTGTCGCGGATATCTTTTGCTCCTTTTTGACGTCTTTCAACTGGTAGACTTATCTCCTCCTACGCTACTCTTTTCTCTCTCTCTTCTTGTCGTTTTCCTGCTGTTTTTCGTTTTACAATCTGTACGTTCGAAAGGGATTTGGAATGGGAATAATCAAGCAAAGCTAGATCAAGCAATTACAAATGTTATTCCCATTTCAGCTAAAAACAACTAAAAAATGGATCATGTGATTAAAAATAAAGCAAATATTTTTAGTAAAGTAAAAAATATTTGTTTTAAAGTTAAGGTACGAAACGGAAGTATATTTTATTATTTGTATAAAGAATCTTTCTATGCTACGAAGCATTTGAAGTATTTGCTTGTAGACATTATGGCAGGTATATAATTTAGACGAAGCATATATGTCATTATAATGTACATAATTTGTATTTTTTTGCTATTATATCTATGCATAGCATTTTCTGTTCTCGCTTACAGAAGCTAACGCTTTAACTTCAAGAAGGAAAGTAATGTCTTTACTCCATTTCAATAAATATAGATGGAAGATAAAAGTATCTGGTCTATAAAACTTGATTTCTACGACTCGTTATCATGGCATGATTGAATGCTATGATAGAAACGGAGAACTTGTAAGTGGGATGAGAATGTAATTTGAAAGGATAAGTGATAAGTTAACTGTGGCTTCCTTACCATAGTCACGAAGCTGGATCGATACCGGGTTCGAACTTGTGCACATCCAAGCGTACAAAATGCACAATGGCTAAGGATATCGGTTGATATCGTCGACTTTGACAGTTGTAGAGGGTGCAGTCAGTATTTACGGAATAGAAAGATTGGAACGAAGTAAGATTCATAAATACGCAAAATGTTTGAAAAAATAAACATTGATAACAAGAATATATCCTTTCATAATTTAAATGGAAAGTAAAGTATGGATAATTGTTACATTATAGAGAATATTACTTAGTGTTCTTTACTAAGATTATTGTATTATTCTAAATAGATTATAGAACTATACCTTTCAATTAATTTCGAATCGGCTTTACTTCCGTTGAAATTTAACTTGAAGTTTATTCAGGATAGGTTTATAAAGTATGAATACACTCTACTCATTAAACCGAGTTATATATTCTTCGATAAATTTGAGGCTATTCTCTTTTTAACGAAAACTTCAGCGGTGATAATTATTCTGCACAGCTTTAAGATCTTCGGCGTTTACTGAATAAATATTATTAATAATTTGAACCGAATATATTTATATAATAATAATACTTTTTACATTTTACGAGATGCTATCTATAAATTAAAGTAGCAAAATCCAATGAAAAAGAGAGCAAGATACTATAAGTTATACCATACTAACTCCTCATAGTCGCTTGGGATTTAGCCAACAAGGCCATCGTTAAAACACCTCTGCAAAAAACTTGTTTTTCTTGTGATAGAGACGTTCTAGATGATATTGCTTAGTAGAAGGTTTTTTCTATCTTTAAATATATATAGCTATTATATATAGTTATTTTAAATATATTATCATCTTAATATCCGTTTTATACACTTCTGTCTCTATACCTTAGATTTTTCGAACTTTACTTGAAAGACTTTAAATAGTCGTCATTTTTTGTATTTAATATACGTGTTTTTTGTGATTCTTGCATCTGTAAAAAGACTTATTTATTGGATATTTTAGAAAATCAAATTCTATTGTTATAGAAGTTACAGTTTAACAATCATTTGCTTTTAGTGGAATATCAAATACCAATACGAATTTAGCAGAATTTAACTATATCTTGAAATCCTAGTCACGCGAGAATTAACTTTATGTAGATTATTATCTACATTCGACATCGTATGTTCAGGTCATTTTCCTCTGCTGGCAACTTTAATGTCTCTCCGCCTTTTTAGTGTGGAATACGAGAATGAAAACAAACTTTTCTACTTTTCCGAAGACTCATCCAAATCAGAAGTAGCAATTTCTTTGAACGTGAAAATTCACCGAAAGCGGAAAAATCGAGAGAACTAGACTAGACAGCATAGATCGGGGTTACGAGATGAAAACAGATAGAAGATGAAGATACGCCAAAATGAGATGGGAGAGGAAATATACCGAGTAAAAATAAATGTTTTTGGAGAACAGGTAAAATTTTTCTTCTTACTGAAAACAAAATTTCTTTTTTATTATAATTTAAACGACAGTTGTGTTTCTATTTGTAATTTTTGATGTTTAAATGCTTAGTACTTTTAATATTGATTAAAGAATTTAATTATTTGTTTGCACTTCTGAAGCATAATTCAGAATCTATTTTTTTCTTAACTCTTTAAGGCCCAGACATCGATTCCGTTTGAGTAAAATTTTTTTCTTTATAGTATAATCTTAAAAGATAACCCTGATGAAGAATTTTGTGAGTTGAATAAAATTAATCGTCAAGAAATACGATTTTCTGAATGTACATAATTCATGTCTACACGTGTACCCTAACTATAGAATTTAATATTTCGTATAACCATGAGATAATAAACATAAAGTGCCAATCTTGTACTTTAAGATGACATAGATAAGAAAATGAAAAATTACCAGTTACTTACCTGTTTTCGTGAATAATTACATTGAATAGTTACACAAAATTAAGCGTCAGCGAGTTTGCTCTGCAAACGATCACAATAGTGGCTTGTTTAGCGAGAACACCATTGTTTTACGAATTGAGACAGAGAATAGCTCCATATAGGACGGATCAAGAGTATTATACCGACAGAAACGTCACTTTATCAATACAAAACATTTGGGAAGAGCGAGAAAGTGAATGTACATAATCATGTACATACATTGGGCCTTAAAGGGTTAATAATAGTTATATATTTTTATAATGAATTTTTGAATATTTCTTGAAGTATTAGAAGAGAATAAATATATACTATAGTACTCTATTTTTTCTTGCTATCTTAAATAATTTATATGTTTATATTTTAATGGCCATTAAATGATCTAAATTTTTTATGTAAACACGATTTTTCAAGTATAAATTGCTAAGTAAAGCTGAACTAAAAGTCTAGCGTTAATACCTTTAAAAATAGAAATAATTAATTAAAATTTTTTTATATTACGATCACGATGTTTCCTGCCACAAATACTATTTCCACAAATTGAAATGAAATCAAAAGCTATTTTAGTTTTCGATGAGAAATATCACCGCTAGAGTGCGGTGATTTCGAGCACTCTGCTAAAGGGAATAGACGATGACGAGTGTACTTGCCTTTGTTGCATCAATACACAAACAGACAGGCAGATAAACGTGCTGAAATCCTTTAGGATTTCAGTTGGAATTTTCAGTTAGGGTTTTAGTTAGAAATCGCGGATGGCGTTTGCAAGATGAAGGCGAGTGGCTTAGCGAACGCGCTGTTTTTACTTTGATGGCCGGCTCGTTGAACGGAGAGCAATCGCACTAGAACTATCTACATGGTCCGAGCAATCACGCTCGTACCGCCATTTGTGCCATTGCTGTTGCTCTTGTTGGAGCCAGTGTACACGCACAAAGCGCATGGATAATTAGACCGTGCTCCCGCTGCAGCAGCAGAACAGCAATAGCAGCAGCAGCAGCAGCAGCAGCAGTTGCGGAGTGCTCACGTTCTCCCTTTCCTCCAGCGGCGTGTTGGTCAAAGTTTTACTCACGAGAGGCTACGCCCCGCGCCGGTTTGCTTTTCTTTGCCGTTCCTCTCCGTTACGCGCGTCCCTCACTCACTTTCAAGGTGTGTGCTTCCTGCCCACTTTTTTTGAGTGTTGCCGTAAATCTTCGACGATGCTTTTCGTTTATTTATTTATTTAGTTTTTATTCTTGATTAAAAAGCAAGTCGGCCAAATTTGACGTACCGTTCATGACATGTTATGATGGACATTTAAAAGATTCTGCAACTCCACTTTTGCTTCCGTTTTGTTTGCTTTCTGGTAATTAGCAGAAAAATAAAGGGAAAATTGTGCGATTAAGCTCGGAATGCGAGATTATCGTTACGGGGTTTGCAAAATTATTTAGTAAATAAATGTTTGGCTGAATGGGTGGTTATATTCTGGTGTTTATAATGCCTCACGACTGTTTACAATAATTATCTACCTACTAAAGTTCGATATGTTTACCATATACCCGAGTACTTGATAAATTATATTGTGGTTAATATAGTATGAGATAACGATAATAATTAGTTTAAAATAATTTGCATATTTTAAAGAAAATATAAGCAGTTGCGAAATAATCACATAAATTGATAAAAATAAAACGTGTATATATATGTATATATATATATACATATGCATATATATATATACACATTAATTAGTTAATTATATATTTAATTTATATTGAATAATCGAATATTTAAATAAAACTTTTATTGCTGAAAGCGTTTACTAGCCTATGTACTTCGTTTTCTTACAAATAACATTAAAAACATCTATAGATGCTTTATTTTTATAAAATAATAAATAAGCCTTTTACCAATAATACTTCATTATTCTCGGCTCTATTTCAGTTACATGAAAGTAAAACTAAAATTTCAACGGTATAAAGATATTTCTACAAAATGCCGCGTAATTAACAACAAAAACTCAAGTATTATCTTCCCTTTCTTGTTTTTCGAAACGAAGAGCACGTCATTTCTTTATCACTGCTGCGTCTATCAACCGAGATATTTATAAAACCCACAAATTAGGCAAATTCATATCCTCGTACCGTCACTTCTATCACTGTAAAAAAAGGATGTAATATTACTTCACTATTTATGATGGAAACTTACAAAATCACGTATTTTCACAATAATAATTGTTGTAAAAATACATGATTTTGTTACGTTTCCGTTATAAATAATGTAACTTTTACCCTTATTTACATATAATTTTTACACTTGTTCCTGTAATTTTACATACTTTTTTTTACAGTGACGTCGCGTTGGGTATGATCATCTCGAGTTCCGAAATTAGAGTTGTAATCACGTGGTCGTCTTTCTGCATTTCCACATTCGCGATTCGTATATGGGACGTTGAAAATTAGATGTCTCTCTGCGCACCGAGAGAGTATCCGGCAATTGACCGGCGAGCTTTCCCGTTGTTTGTAAACGCGCGATGGGGCACCGTCTAATGTAAGAGAAAGTCTCTCATTTTCGGTGCGCGGCACACTCGTGGAATCGGAAAGCGGCTGCGGCGACGGGAGACGCTGCAGGGAAGTGACTCTCGCGATCTGCAACTCGTCCCTCGTATCTCACGAAAGTAGGGCGAGCCACGCCTAGCGAGGCGCGTGCTCTTGCTCTCGCAAACATCACGGCAAACACGACGGATCCGCGGCGAAACATTCTTCCCTCGTCTCCGCTCGAACATGATTCACGATCTGATTTTATTAGATCGCGCGCGGGCGCGCAGCTGCCGCCGCGAAACGATCATGAATTTATGATCGTCTACCAGATGTCGAGTAACAATGCGGCGCGTTGCCGCATCGGAATACGATTGATCACACGGCTGAGATTAATTAATATTTTAACAACACGATGCAACTGTTATTTCGATTGACGTTGCGTGCCTTTCGCGCTGCTCACAAATCCGCGCGAGCAAATTGGGATTTAACCGGCGCGGTGGCTGGATATTAGAATCTTGTTTCCATTTACTTTGCTGAACTTGCGGAGTCGGAGAAAAACGAGCGTCGCGCGTAGTACGGAATGATAATTTCGCTTCGGATATTTACAAGGGCTCTTGAATGTACGGGATGTTCGGAGGAGTATCAATATGAATAGAGCTGTGCTCAATAAAAGAAAAAATAATTCACGATTGCTAAAGATAAAGAAAGATATTAATTTAGCGGTATGTATTATTTGAGAAAAGCAAGACTCACGTGTTTGTGCATGATAAATCCGAAATTATATTATTAGTTTTTTTATATCTAACTGTTTCATCCTATCGATTTTCCGTCACTTTCAGATTTAGAAACTGATATTGTAATTTGATATCTATTCTTATACTAACAATAAGTGAAAATTGACGTTCTGTTTTTTTGTTGGCTGTATCTAATACAGAAATGCAATTGTGTAATAGCATGTTACGGTCAATTTTTCTCGAACAGATTTGTCACTGACTGAATAGATTGAGAAAGCATTAGATATATATTCGTAGAAACTTTCTTCAGCTACTCAACTATCTCAATACACCACAGAAATTCGGCTGTGTTTCTTATGAGCATCTTATATATGTATATGTATATATATATATATATGTGAATGTACATATTCGATACTACGTTTAATCTCGAACGTATTCGAGATAGTAGACGGCAGTACATGGCCCCAGGACAAATAGAAACTCGAGCTGGCGACCTCTCTGCATAATGCATAACATCGTCGTCTTCTTCATCGTAGTCGTTGCAGTCGGTGGTCGTCTCCCGTTCCTTCGTTAGCCTTTTATCCTTCCTCGTGCTTTCCCTTACTTATTCCAAGTAGTAGTTTTCTTCTACAAGAAGATATGCATACATAAGTTCTGCGCAAAAAGGGGGCAAGAGACTTGTTTCTTATGTTCTTCTTTCTTTGCCGTAAAGAATACATGCGTTCAATTTGGAGTATATACGCGGAATATTGTGCATACGCGAGCGAAACCAATTTTCTCAGTGATATATTCTCTTTGATTCTAAGGCGTTTGCGACACTGATGTTAGTAGATAATAATTGTGAAGTAAACAAGGCCAAAGCTTTCGACTTTACCGAGAGAACAAAATTAGTTAAAATACTTTAATTTTTAGAAAAAATCGCAATTAACAGCCAATATCTTATTTTTTAGGGAAAAATGAAAATTGTATTTTTTAAAAAATTGTTTAATATTCAATTTCTAATTATTGGATTGCTAACGATTCAATGATTTTAATAATAATCTAAAACTTGTAAAAAATAAATCAGTTTGAAATTCTTTACATTATAATCTTTAATGGAATAAGAAATGTTAGTTAAAATATTTTCCTTATAGTAATGCACATGAAACTACAATGCGTCTTTGTTACTATAGTGCGAACTTTACGAACTTTGTGATATGCAGAATTACAGGTCGCTGTTATATGATTGCAGGAATGACGATCGGTGGCGGCGATGATGAGGCTTGAAAGTTACCGTTGATTTGTCGGACATCCTGCGGGGCCATTTGTTTCCAGGATGAGTGCGTCGCTGCGGATTTTGGCTCTGATCAGCTTAGCCGCGCAAAATGTGGCTTGGCCGCAGGATCCCATTCCTAGACTGCACCTCAAACATCGTGAGTAATATTTAAACAAGAATATTCATCTATTACAGTGCTCTAGTCAAATGCAAACAGCCAATTTATATTCCCATTTCCATTCAGAATTCCGTATTTATCGTTAAGTGATTTGTTTTAAGTTCTCTTTCGTTTTATTTCTTTACTTTCTTACGTAAAAACGTTCTCAGAAATATGTAGACATATGTATATAGCTCACACACTTAGAAAAAAACTTAGGGTGGAAAGAAGTAAGTCTCAGGGTTGCGCATATACAGGGTGAGTCAAAAGTATGTTTTAAAAATTTGTGAGCGTGTTCCTGGATAAAAAGAAGAACAAATGTTCATATGAACATATGATCGCAAATGCTTTGTTGCCGAAATAATGGACACAAATCAGCAGTATCAAATAATGCTTTCTTTGAACATTTACAGTTTTGTTGTTGTTGTTATTTGTAAAGATTTCAAACATTTTTTTTGCAAAATACATATCACTTGGGTTGAATTAGGTATCGCAATTTTGTTATATAATTATTTTGTTAAGAAGAATTAAAGCTACTACCACTTGGGTTGGAATAGAAAGACCCTTGAATTAGAATACATAGATACGTACCACTTGAGTTGTATTTTTTTATGACAGATACTACTACTTGGGTTTTTTCAAGGTTCAAAGACATTACGAGGTATAGTTTGGTACAAACTACCAGCGCGTTTACTTGGCGCTTTTTTTTACCTTTTTTTAAAAAGATAATTTTGCTAGGATTTAAAGCACTTGAAGTTTCTATATCTTATTATGCAAAAATATTGATCTTGAGTGATAATTAGGTAATATGTTTTGGCAGTTAGTTATTGTTAGTCCCAATACCACAAGATAACCGTTAAGTTATCACCTTCGCCGTAGCAAATTGAATTGGGAACTATCGTAGAGAATTAAGTGCTATTTAGCTAATTTACTGCTCTATCTCCAATTTTAGTACCAAAGCCATTGGCGACGAAAGATCAAATTGCTTGCTTAATTTAGCGTTTCTGATTTAACAAAAATTATTCTAAATAAGAAGATATGTTTATCATTTCACGAACTATTATTATACCTTTAATTTTCGTATAGGAATAAATTTATAAATTTATAAAAATTATATCAAAGAAATGATAGAAATGTCTCAAGCATATACATTTTGATGTCGACAGAGTACGTTTTTTATTCTCGCATCGCGGAATAAAATAAGTATGGTGGGCGCGTCGGCAAAAGTAATTATCTAAATTTCAATATCCGTATCTTCGTATCTTGCAGAACTCAATAATGATCCATTACTAAATTTGGCTCGACGCGATGCCACACAGCGACCTTTTGCGAGACGGAATTTAATAAAATGTAGCCACACTTTCGCCACGCTATTTTATAGATTTATCGAGTTACTAAATTGACGGTAGCCAGCCTTTCAGAATATACATAGGCGTTCAATTAAAATTAATCTAATTAATCAATCGAAGCGTCGATATAGTCACACTTTACGCGCCAACCAACCGCGAATTTATCGCGCACCATTACCTATGGCAGGCGATCATTCTCCATTACGCTAAAAAAAGCATCATAATGATTCTATCGTCATGTTGTAGGTAAAAATTTGTAAGCGTGTTCTTTGATCAATGTCGAGTCATTTTTCTTTCAATAAAAATAGAAATAAACATAATCTTTTCTTCTTTTCTCATTTTAAGCAGATTTTAATAGAATTTTTATTTAATGTTAATTAAAGGACTCTTGAGAAGGTCATAAAATAACAATTCAAGGCAATTAAGAGTCCAGCGCTGTAATTATTGCGCAAACATGAAATAATATTCTTAAAAATTTCAAACCATATGAAATTATTAATCTAATAATACTAATATACAGATGTTATACAAGATTTAACCGGACGTTTCGACTCTTGTTCGAGTCATTTTCAACGATAAAAACTATAAAAATAGATGTACGATCTCACATAATTCATGTGATGAGGACGAAGATGTTTGAAATCTGTCGTTCACCTCGGTTTGTAAGTCGGTTTGTAAGTCGGTTTTATTTAATGGTTGATTATTTTTAATTATATATTTAATATATTTAACATTAATAATAAATATTAAAAAGTCAGTGACATTTAATTTCAACTTTCTGTCAGAAATAATTGGCTTTAAATCGAGTACGTCCGCAAATCACGAAGCTTTCTTCATCTTAACATAATCTTCATTTTCTAAAAAGATAGATGGAAACACAATATGAAAAGAAGCTTTTCGATCCAATTATCCTTTATATTTCACAAAGTTATTCGCAAAGTATGAAATAGTCTTGATCCAAATTCGCGGCAACTATGTAGAAAAGTCTTGAAATTTATTTAAAGCGGGCCGTCTTCTCCCGGGTCTTCCTCGAGTGGCCGAAAAAATTGGTTAAAGTGAACTCGAAGAAGGATAACATAGATAAGAACCCTATCCACTCGGTGACCGTTTATCACTTGGGCAATCTCCGACGCGCTGGTTAACCCGTGGCTTAATTCTCATTCGTACGCAGAGGAAGGTAGAAGAATCGTGAGAAACGGCGGCGCGGCGACGGGAAATGGTTTGTCTCGTCTTCTGGATCGCGACGACCCGGGCTATTCTGTCCCCCCCCGAGAGGTCGTATTCCGCGCCGGATAGTCGGCGACTTTCATACTTGTCTCCTACGGCGCATTCACGCGCTGTCGACGGCCGTTCCACCCATTCAAAGGCACTTCCGCGCGATGTGAGCCACCCCAAAGCAACCGCACCTGTGGATTTGGTTGTCTCATGGCGCGAACGTTACCCAAAACGGGTAGAGCGGTTAGGCTAAACATAGACACATGCGGTGTGTTGTACGAGTAAAAGGACGAGCAAGGGGAATGCCTAAATGCAGGTTTCAGCACGTTTCAGACAGACGTGCAGGTGCAATGTATAAAATATCATCTCTGAACGTACTTCCGTTTCACCTAAGATGCATTTTAATTTTAAAAGAAAAAACTTTCTATTCAATATCATGTCTCGGTTGTTTTTTTAACACTTTCGGGTTCAGTGGTACATAAAAAAATCATATTTTTGGTAAATATTAAGCTATTCAAGTTCAACTCTCACACAGCATGCATGTCCAAAAAAGACGTCCAGAAGATATCCCGAAGACATCTTTAGGCGATAGGATATCTTCGGGATATCTTCTGGATGTCTTTTGGATATGCATGTTGTGTAAGCTAGGGCTTGTTTTAAAGGAAATTGTTTAAACTTTAACCGAAAAATATTTTGATATAAATGCAATCAGATAATATAAAAAATTATTTACGTAGTAAGATCGGAAAGTTCTCGGACTAACCATGGAAGGTTCGACATGATGCGCAGTATTACTTTCGCATGGCAATTACTCAAATATAAATGATAATATAAATTTCTGATGATATTTATACATAATGTATAAACGCGCGTAATTTTCAGTAATCCAAAAAACTTTATAATAAACAATTTCATTACAATTTGATAATATTTTATTTCTTGGATTCGCCATATTGGCTCCGCCATTTTGAATTTTTATATTTCGACCTCATTTTGTATTCATACTCTAAACTTTCAAAAATAACTAGACAATATACGTCCCATTTTTCAAAAAACGTCAGACCCGAAAGGGTTAAACTGTGCTGATTTTTCGACAAAGTCAAATCCGTCACTTTAAAATTTACTCGGAACCCTGTCGAAAAAAAAACGTCACAAAAATTGTCGCCGTTCTCGGCCATAGGTCGCACGCGTCACTTTTTATCGTAAACAAAGATACAATCGATAATTTCCGTCAAATCGGGGATGACGGCTTTTCGGAAGTTTACCCGAGCGGAAGGCAGAGAGGGAGAGGATCACACGCCGCGCTGCGGCGACGAGACAGCGTGGCCAGCGCGGGGGTTAACGACCGTTGGAAATCCGCCGTGTCGGTGGTGGATCCGCCTCGGAGCTTTTGACGCGGATCAAATATTGGCGTGCGTCCTGTCGATCGGCTCGCCCACGCTGTGCCGCGCCGCGCCGCGCCGCGCCGCGCCGCGCCAAGCCGCGGCACGGCGCCGCGCGGCCCGCTTTGGCAAATCCTATTGAGTATTCAATTACGGCGGGGCAGTGGGGAACGGAGGTTACATACATACATACGTAGTTGGCCGGCCAGACTCGGTTCGAGATGAAATTGAGCGCTCTCCCGTCTCTACCCTTCGCGTCACAAATGCCGGAAATATCCTAAGGAATATTTTTAGAGCTGCCACACAAACTGCGTCGAGCGATCTCGAATTATCGCTACCACGTACGCAATTAAAAGAGACAAATCTACTAGCAGCTAGTTACGTGCTTAGTATTATAGTAGTAGTAGGGGAGAGTTGCCGAATGCGTACCACTGAAGCTATTTTTTATTATATTTCCCATTTGGTACTGATTTGTACGCAAATAAACGTTGGAAATTGTAGCTTGATGTTTCAGGCACCTATTGTTACATGTTTACCTTTTACCAATAACAAATTAATTTGTTATAAGTCTTTTTGTAACATGCTGCAAAAGATACGATTTAGGCAACCGGTCGCCGTTAAATTTTTGTCTATATTAGTAATTTCTTATTTATTTCATATTTTTGTTACTAAATGTTGCTTATATTAAGTAATAAAATATTAACCAAAAATTAATAGTTTAGTCTGCCAGTAAATATAGACAAAAATTGTACTTTATTAATTCGACTATCTGGCAAATAAAGTGAACAAAAGATTCACGACGTTTCGACCCTTGGGTCTTTTTTCAGTCTCAACGACACTACGCTTGATGTGTCACTTTTGGTGTTCTTTATAATGTGGAATAGTTGTAATCTCAGTTTTAACCAAATATGTACACCGTTTAATCACACTCCACCTTATATTATGTACAAATTGTTATATCTAGACACGCAGGACATCTTTCAATCTATGATTTTATCGGAATAATTTCATGACGAAATACATGTCCTGTTTAGATCTATTGACGACTCTCTTATGGATGATTTAGACTTCACTTGAAAAAGACCCAAACCAAGGGTCGAAACGTCGTGAATCTTTTGTTCACTTTATTTGCCAGATAGTCGAATTAATAAAGTAATAAAATATTGATAAGGTACAATTTAGGCGACCGCGTTTAGCAACTCTCCCCTACATGCCAAGAAGGAACTTGGAGGGATTTATTACATAAATACTTAACCACACACATCCATCCCTTCCTTATAATTATTGACTAGCTAACTCTACCGTTTAAACATTCTGGTGTTGCACAACGTAAAATAATATTTCTCTTCTTATCTTTTTCTTTTCTATCTTATCTAACACACACACACACACACACACACACACAGCCTTTTATTTCGAATCGTTTCCTTATTTACCCTTATTTATACAATATTACTTGTATCTAATTACTTACTTCTTGCAGAGTTCTCCTACTTTTTAGTTTTTTTCTTTTATATTTGTGTCTATTCTCTTTTCCTATCCTACTTCACTAGCTTTATCAGCTTTCTCTTTCCTCCTCTTCAGCTTCTTTTCTCTCTCTTTCCCCAACTTTCGTAATATGTTTCCTTTAACTCTATCTAAATTTTCATCCCATATCTTTCTCCATTTTACTTCCTTATCACTACCTAGTTCGCTTAGCATCATAGATGCATCAAGAATGTTCGCAAAGACTGCATAAACTTAGATGTATTTACATCACCAGGGTATTAACTTATGTCAGTATTTGAAAAGTATGTATGAAGTGAATATATTAAATCGTTTTACGGCGTTTAATAGGCGAACCTGTGACAATACGTGCGTGAGTGCGTATCGTCTTCGAATATGGCAAGTCGCGTCTAACTTCGATCGGGATGTAAGTAATATCTCGAGGCGGAGTATGTAGGTTAACCATTTGCTACGAGAGACGGAAGCCATATACTCGACTGGCTCTCGCCAAGAGTAAGCTCGTTAGGACTCGGAAGAACTTTGTTAAGCCCCGAGACCGCGTCAACAACGGCAGCGTCTGCATTCGAGTCCGATGTGTGTTCTGTGCACTGTACACTCTGTGCGTCAAGTTTGCGTGCACCAAGAAGGATTATCCCTTCGCCGCCTTGCACCTCGATCGTCGAAGCTTGAATTATTCTTCTGGCGTTCGGCGTGGATATAGTATGTAGGGTATTCGGGCTTCGACTCCGGGCTGGTAGTTCGCTAAGTAGCGTAAATGTACCGTAAACGATAGCCCGATATAATGTATCCTCGTCGGGCATGCCGTCGGCGATTCGCTATCGACAGCTAATGCAATTCCATTCCTAAAAGTGTGTGGTAGAGCACAGTAAAATTTATTTCTGTTGAATTGAACTAAATCGCTTGGTCAAATTAGCAGCGGAAATGTAAATTTTTATTGTCCGCCGTCGCCGGTTCTTTTTTTTTCTTACCGCGTCGAATTTGTTTCGCGGACGTAATGAGTTCTGGAATTTTTACTAAACTGAATTGTGTTACATTTGAACATTGTTTTTTTAATACAATAAATATTAATAATTGTTAATTTACTCGCGAAATATATTTCTCTTTTTCTTATATTTATTTAATTCGTCATTATAAAATAATCAACGTATTTCATAAGTTTCAATGTAATATTCTGTTATTCTTGTATTTTTATCATTAAATAGTATGTTTTTATTTCCGGAGATTTTTTTTATACGATTATCAAAATTTCATTGTTTGCGGCAAGAAAATTTTCAAATTTTTGTATGTTAAAGTCTTCAATTTTCAAATTTCAATCCATGGTTATTATTACTGCTATTACTATATACATGCAGACACTTTAATATATTTCTACTACTACTACTTCGATGAAAGATGCCGATGAGTTGCTGAAACGTGTTGAGAACACATGTAGTGCTATTTTAACGTCATATCTGCCAACAACGTGTCCTGTCAATTGTCGCGTTACTAACGCCGGGTCGTATTTTTAAAGCACATACTTAGGAAAATATAAGATTCATGCGGTATCCTAATAAAAATAGACTAAAAAAAACGTTTTTTAAAAAGAACCGTCTGTTTTTTAATTTTTAATAATATACATAAATTATTTATAAAAAATGCAAAATGATTCAGCGCAAAATTAAAACTGGTTGTTTAATTCATGAATTTATATTGGACAATTTAACGTAATATTTTTCATATGATTTATTACAATATTAAAATTTCGACTTATTTTTCTTTCTTTTTTATTATAGAAGTTAGTTAGAAGAGGAGAGGAGAGGAGAGAGCGACAGTTTCCTTTATTTTAAAGTATATTTTCGGCACAATGGAGAGGAATGCTATTATATTTTATATGTTCTATCTATACTATGTGGGATAGGATGTTTGATAAAAAGGGCTTTGTAAATCTTGTCGTTTTCTCGGTGCATGATTCTTTATCGCAGATAAAGCGCGAAACCCGTCCGCTAGTTATGGGATTTTGAAGTTTAATGCTCTTATATAGTAAGTTATAAAATAACAATGTTTCGTAAATCTTCCGAGATTTCTTCGTGGTGTTTTTCAAAGTTGAGATAAGCAGTAATATTGATAGCAATGCTAAAAAATGCATACATATTTATTGACGCGATTGTTATATAGGCTATCATAAGACTGCACTTTTAAATTCTTTTTTTCAAATTTTTTTGTTGATTTGGAATCTATATTTTTTTTTTAAATGCAAACGTCACGGCATCTAATAATTAAAATAATTAACAATTGAAAATAAATGCTTTATGGCAATTTAAGCTTCAGAAGAGAAAATATGACAATATCATATTCTTTAAATTGCTTCAAGTAATTTTTATTTTAGCAGTTTTTATTCTTGATTTATATAAAAATATACATTATTAAAATTCGAAAAAAACGATAATGATCTTCCTGTTTTTTTTCTCCCATTTACGTTAAGGAGAAAAATTGATCCAAGTTGATCAAGGAAATTGTTCTTGAAAAGGCATTCTATGGATTTTGGTATACTTCGTATTCATGGATAAAGAAAGGTTCGATTCTTACTCTCCTAGACGTTTTAATTCTGGCAGTCTTAAACTTTGATGAAATCGAAAACTACGTAGGTTTGTGGCGCCAGATTATATCATATGTAATTATGAAGTTGATTTAGGTCCGGAAGTGATATAGGGGAACTGCGTCTGTAACTAGGGAGTAACTTAATTCTGCATTAGAGGTAGGTATCCCATTTAGTAGCGTACGCTAAAGGCATATCTGGACGGTAGGAGATTTACATTCACGCAAATACTCTTACGTCAGAAATAAATGAGAACTCTGCGAGATCAAACGTAAACTATTCTATTCTCGCGTTTTGATATGTATGCGAACCTAGCCGTATATATATTCGTCAAATATCAACCCAGCGGCACGTTTGCTGACCGTCTCAAAGAAAATATTTCTCTTTGTCTCGAAAGCTCTGTGTACAAATTTTGTGTCGCTCTCGAACGGCGAACAATAACTAGTTGAGATAAATATAACGGATGGAAATTAGAGATTTCTCTTTGTCTCTCTCTCGCCCCTCTCTTTTTTTGTTGCAGTTAAAGTTTTCGATACTGCAAAATGTTTCAACTGTTAGCACAGTTATTATAACAATAACAAACAAAATGTAACAATTATTATACAATGCATTCTGAATTAAATTGGCAAATTTTATGGACGATTTGTCCCACTAATTGAAAGTCAACTTTTCTTGAGCGAAAACATCGGGGCACTGATAATTTTTGCTGTGAACCGAAAATAAAAAGTGAATTAAAACTGTAAAAATGTAAACAGACATTTTTTTATTTTTGGTATTATAGCGGTTTTATTTTATCAATATTATAAATATGAAATAAATATTCCGTAAAATTATTTTGAACATATTATTTGCGGAAAATGTTTATTACAAAACATTTTTAAAATGCTAAATTTTATAATTTAAAATTGGCTTAAATATTAAACAATTATACAATTAAACATAGAAAAATCTTCCATTTGTTTGTTTTTATATATACATATACAATTAATATATAAAATCTTTTTGAAATAAAAGCTTTTGACGCGAGATGTTGATAATCACACATAAATTTTTTATGAAAATTTAAATCACTTTCTACAACTAGTTAAAAATTTACCTGATCTCATATTGTATTTGAATACACTATCCCTCTCTTCTATATGAATACAATAATGTATATACAGTCGATAAATATTATTATTTTTTATGCAACGATGTGAACGAGACTAGAAAATATTGTTTTAAAATAAATAACGTGAATTGTAATTCTCTCTCTCTCAATAATTATAATCATTGAATAGAATAATTATTCTTGGAAAAATATTAAAATGAAATTTTGTTTGTAATATTCTTTTGAAAAAGCTGCAGTGTGAGAAAGTTGGTTTCAATAATTGGTTTTATAAAAGAGTTATGTTTATACGCGCGTGCACGATATTAATTTTCTCGAAAGTTTTTTTTTTATATGTATATGTGTTGAATTTTTCGTTCTTTAGTCGAGAATCGAGCAGATACTGTAAAATTTTGAAGGTACTTAATTTAAAGTTTAATTTAATTAATAAACGTCGCGCGCAAATTAAACTGTTTGGTGGAGTATGCTTTCAAACTCCAGACAGCTAAGAAAATCTTGCCTTTGACTTTATTTCAAATGGACCTAACTTTAACGTGAACTCAATTTAGAGATTTAAATACCACTATGAGAACGTTGAGGATGAGAGAGATACGACAAATAATGGCATTCCATTAAATATTTCTAAAGAAGAAGTTGGCCCACGTATTTATCAAAGAAAATCTTCGCTTAAAGCAAAGTGCAAGTAGTTCCGAGATACTTTGACCGAAGTAACGTTGGTTGACTGCCGAAACTATTAATGCGAGTTATCACACTTTACCGTCAATAAGGATAACATATTTCTATCATTCGTTTCCGGAAAATCTTGAGCGGAGAGAAATCTTCATTAAAACATTCCAGCACTTTTTTTAAACAGGATTATGAAGATGGTAGGATAAAGTTTATTGGTTATTTGAAGAATCCTCGGTTCCTTGGGGTTATGGAATAATTTATACATTTCTGTTAAAAATAATATATGAGCGTGTGATACAGAAATCGTCGTTTTCCATTGTTAATTTATACAAAATAAAAAAATTATAAGTTTTGTATTGAAAATTAGTTCTTTTTATTTTTAATATAGTAAATTTTAAAATATAAGTTATAAAATATATCATAAATATTAAGAAATCGGAATGTTAGTTTTTAGCAAGATATTTTTGAACTTATCTTAATTATTTTTAAAATAAATGATTTAATGTGACATTAAGATTATAAATGATCTTAAAGGATCGATGGAGATAATATTTTAAAAAATCATAAAAAATCTAGTGGTTATTAATATAGTTCGATTATCGACAACAACTGGCCAACTTTATTATAAAATAAATATCATCACGACGTTTCGACCCTTGGTTTGGGTCCTTTTCAAGTACACTGAAATCAATATTAGTTGTAAAATATAATAACGAGGTGATAAAATATAAAGTTAATCTATCTAGTTAGAAACAATGAAGCAATACCTAATTTAAATGTATAAAATTGTCATCTTAACAAGAACATCCCTTATATATGAAAATTTCCCAGAACAAGCATATTGAGGCTGGAAAAATTAAAAAGAAAGTGGTTATTAGTTTTACAAGAAAACCCGCAGAAAAATTAAGCTATCGTATTACTTAAAGAAGTTTTAAAAAAATAATATAATAAAAGTAATGTGCTGCTAATTAGAGACTTATAGATTCAACCATACGGTAAACTGTAATGGTCAATAGCTGTACGGTTTAGGGTATTTTCTCGTAGCGGATAACCGTCGCTACGCTACCAGCATGAGGTTGTCGAGTGGATTCTCGTTCGTTCAGCCAATAGTCCTGCGGCTGACGAGCGATTTCAACGGAGCGAGAGGTGTGTAGTAAAAGAAGGAAGAGAAGAATGCTTTCGAGGTGATTGATCGTCTCGCGAGGACGACGCCCCTTTCGTCCTCGCGACCAACGTTCATCCAACCGATCAGTGCCCCGCACCGCACCGCACCGCACCGCGCTGCACCGCATCGTACCGCAAGGCCGCGTCGATTTGTGATCCGCACACGCTGTATGGAACGCCTGTGTAATGTTCGCTCGATTAGTGTATTGGAAAAGAAGTCGAAGTGTTTAACAATAAGTGTCATATCTTTGGTTTCGAGATAATTAAATTTCATATTTTCTATAATGAGCGAAAATATGACGAGAGTAGAGCAAATAATTAGCAGTTAAATAGCAAAATACATATTGTTTTTTTAATTTCCTGCTTTTTTTCTTTATAGCTGTGCTAACTTTAATCTTAAGTTAGCACAGCCATTGTTTTTTGCGAATCGGCTGGAGCAAAAAATCGGGAGTAGAGCAATTAAATAGCAATTAATTCTTATATAAGTTGCATTCGATTGTGCTGAAGTGGCTGTGCCAGCTTAATAGACGTAGTGGGGGGTCAAAGTGACCCAGACGAGAGCTATGAATTTACTAACCAAAATATTACATAAAGAAATATTTTTAAAAATATGGATTTCTTTTAATTTCTAACGCTTGAAAATTATTGTTATACGTTTAAAACAGGTCTTAGTTTATAATTATTTATAAATAAAAATAACAATTTTTGTTTATAAAATAAATTTATTAAAATGTGGGTCAAATTGACCCCCACGCGAGCACTTACGACAAAAAAAGTCACGCGAGTACTTACGGGTTATTTGAGAAACATGTTTGAGACGAGAAGGATGTATTTAATCTTTTAGATGGTTTTAATCTTTTCTTAGAGAAAAAAGAAAGATGTCTTGATATCGACAAATCGATCTTTGAATTACGAATGACAAACATTTCGAAATAAAGAACATATTTTAACTTAATAAATATAATTTTCATTTTTCGATTTTTATCTCAAATGACATATTAAAGTATATTTTTATCTTTCTCGAATTCTATCTAATTATCAACTAAATTAGAATTTTCTTATAATCTTGCGGAAATATTCGACGAGTGGATTTTTATGAATGAGCTGTTCCCTAATTTATTTAATGTTGTATTTTATCATCGCGTTATATTACATTCGTTATTAGAGACGATTCCATAATGCGATAAACCAGGTCGCCTGGTTACGGATCCTGTGAAGACCGTAATTAATAACAGCTGGATATATTTAGTACCACGTCTGACATTCGCAGTTCGGCGGTCGATAGCACTAGGAAATTGCTCGCATAGTGATATAAGGCGAGGGGTATATACATCGAGAGTATAAATTGAGCGGAGAAAGTACCCGCATACAGGAGGAAGCACGCTCTCGTGCGCCACAAGCGAAGGTGAAATTAACGATTCGATAGGTTTTATTCCGCGTTAGGCAACGTGTTTCCGTATTTTTTTACGAATATATTTCCGTCATTTTCTCGAGGAAAATATCACCGGCTAGTACTCCGTATAGATTGCACATTTTAATGTCTGGTAATTTTATGGGAAACTATGTAACTATATATTATCGCTTATTTTATTAAGAGGTATGGTATATATCCGTAGTTTATCATCTTCAGTGAAGAAATGTAATTTAGAAAATGGATTCAACAAAAAAAGTACGACATTTTAACACTGATAATGTATATGCACAATTTTTTATCTAAAAGACCATAAAACTGGATAAATTTTCAATTTTTGTCTACTTTCCATATAAAATGTTTATCGCAAACTTTTGCATCGTGGACAGTGATGTTATGCAGCATAACTCCTAAAGATTTTATTTGAAATACAAAATTCAAACATCTTTTTCAAATATGTGCTACTTATAACTTGATGAAGGCAGATTTTAGCATTTTAGTTTGCTGAAAAAATTACAATTTTTTGAGAGGAAAAACCAGTTTTATAAAAACTGAAAAAGATTGATGAAAGAGGACTGTAGCGAAAACGCGATATGTATACCTGGCTAGCGTTAGCTATAACATGTTTATCAAAGTCATACAACTTCGGCTATCAGGTACATGATACATATAGGTGCACATGGTTACAGGTGCGTAATCCGTCGTTCGTTTGCAAGAAAAGCGGACAGATACATAACGTTCGAATCGTTGCGGTCGTTGCCGTTCGTACTGTTCGTACAGTTATGAACGAAGACGCACATCAAAATCGATCTATGTGAATATGAATGTGCGTGTACAGATATCTCAAATAATCCGGATAAACGGAGACATCCTAAGTTCAGTTAATACATCGCTGACGGGCGTCGATTCGTTAATTTGCGTTAGTTTGTCGTAGCACTCAGCATCCGTGCCAATAGCAAGTTTTCAAGCGTATAAAACAAAAGCTAACTATCGATAAGCATTTAAACGGCGATAAATCCGCAACGCGACCGATATCGCGTGGACATTTCATTCGAATGATACGGAGAGAGGCAAACGGCGCAGATAGCCGCGAATGCTCGGAATATTTGCGTGTATGGTATATCCGCAGTTAATCCCGCGTGTCCTGAAACGAGATGGGGTATAACGTCGGTAATTACTCTGTTTTTGTTCCCTTACCTCCCACGTGCAATTTCACCTCTGTGATAGAATTTACAAATGAGGAGATAAGTGACAATTACACAAGCTATGTCACCGGACCTATGGTGAGCCAACTTTTTACTTGTGGATTTGCCAACTAATTTGAGGACTAAATTTTTATTAATACTATATTACTATTTTCATCAATATTGTCGATCAATTATATATAAATTATAAAGGATTGAAAGAAAAAGAATTTTGGAAAATTAAACAGCAAATTTTTTATATTTAATCCGTTTTGGCTTTAGAGATGCAAATAGATAACAGATTATTTATCTAATTTGAAGCGGACTTTACACTGAGAAAAAAATGCTGTTGCTTCAATTAAAGTATACGTCACGGGCTGCCACAAACATAAATAGTTCATTCAATTGTATTATAATTGGACCAAATATTTAGATTATTAAAAGAATAATCTAGATATTTGGTCCAATCATAATACAATTGAATGAACTATTTATGTTTGTGGCAGCCCGTGACGTACACTTTAATTGAAGCAACAGCATTTTTTTTTCTGTGTACTTGAACATGTTTGTAATTTGCAAACTATAAAAGATATTTAATACTTGTACTAAGATTGAAAATTAAAATATCTGATGAGTTTTCTTGATATCTAATAAGGAAGACTGAACTTGAAATTAATGAAAGAATTTATAAATATGAGAGGTTTCATCTGAATTTTCTTATAAAGGTACAAAACCACCTTAAAAAGATATTAAATGTAGAAATACAATATTTGAGCCGCTTATTTTTTAATTTACCAAATCCTGCCAGTATCTGATATTGATAAAGGAATGAATACTGCGCGGGAGTGTGCAGCGGCAAACGGTGAACGTTTAATTCGCCCCGCTGTCACATAAACATCCGATATCGAAAAGAGACGAAGCCGAGTATAAACGCGGTAAAGCTCGCGGGGGTGTGCGCGCACGCAACATTGCCGCGGAGAAAAATTGTGCAGGTGTGTACGTCGTCGTCGTATAGAAAATTGCAGATGCTGCACGCCCTGGTACTTGCGAACGACGATATAGCCGCGGGACATCGCTTTCCCGAGATATACCAATATGAAATAAAAGAGATAAACGAGACAAACGCAGCGCACCGGCGCGGCGGCGTATGTGCGCGCGTATGTGTATACATACGCACGGGTACATATGTGCCTATGCAAAGCTTTAGATAGGAGGGCTCTTTCGAAATGCACGTCGATAACGAGCGATACCCGTGTACGAATTTTCCAGATTATATAAACGCCTTCGTGCGATATTAGGTTCGTTCCTCCGAAAAGAATATCGCTCGTCGCACGGCGGAGGAGGAGGAGGAGGAGGAGGAACGAGGGCAAGAGCTGATTTATCCTCGTGTGCGGAGTCATGCATGTTGTCTTGGTCAGGACTGTCGAACGGGGGCGATGGACGAATCCGTTTCGTTCATTTTTCGCCGGTGCGAAATTGTCGCGCGCGAAAATTTCACGTCCCTCCGCGTCGTTGAATTTTAACTCGATGCCGGTGATCTACGGTTCCCTGGGAACCGACCGATAGTCGTTTCATGAGTTATGGCTCGCTGCTGCTCCCGCTGATGCTGCGCGAACGCGTGTTACGACAGCGCAACACTCGTACGTTTTATATCCGTATTATTTAATTCTCCCCGACGAGCGGAATCTCTGGCTTTGTTTTGCGAAATATTAAACTAATAATGGAGCACGTAGGTAAAGCTGCGTGCTCGGTAAACAAATTAATTAGAAAAAAATATTCCCCATTTTCCGTCGCAATAACAATGCAACTTCGAACGGAGTAACAGGGATTTTTATAGCGCAAAATAAAAAGTTGCATTTTATTTCAACCAAGGCAGGAGTTGTTATTGGCCTAATATACAAAATATGCTCTTAATAGGTTTTGAAATTGCGAACGCACGCACACGTATTAACGATGCAATAAAAGTTTGAAATCGCGACGTGATTATTATCTTTTTCATTTATCATGAAATGAATTGAACGGTGCGTTAAATGATTATGCAAAAATTCTGCCAGTATCAAAAGCTTGTCATCGTGCGATCATTAATTTCCATATTTATCGGCATCCGTTAGCCCATAAATAAATGTTAACATGGACGGCTTTAAATTTAATAAAAGAGCCGGTGACAAAGGGATAGGTGGCTTGCGAGAACGATAGATAGCGGCAGCCGAAAATTGGAACACTGACGGCTAAAAATATACGAAAAGCTTGTGTACGTATGCTAAACGTTATAGAATTTTTAACAGCTTGACAGAATATATACGGTTAGTTTAACGAGAAAAAAAACACATATATTTTCGTGGCATCATTTTTAAACAGAGAGCATTCGGCATTTGTGCGTGCTCTCACTGAGCGACGCATCATCAGTACCGGATATGACAACGAGCAATAATGGTGAGCGGCGATAAGTGGATATTAGGCTTTCTAGGACAGAACGCTTTTCAGTGTAATTTATGATTTTCACAATTCACGTCGAGATATTGCGCTGAGTGCCCATTTCAAACCAGATTTTAGAATACTGCCCGTAGCTCAGTAATTAACACGAAAATTCATATGACAAACACGCTACGTGTAGAGTTTTCGTGCGCTGAGTTTTAAATAAAAAAAATACTTTAATTGAAAGTACTTAAATTTATTTATAATAATATACACATATTTTTCAAGAAATTATTAAATATTTGTGCTAACTATATGAAATAAATATTAATTAATTGAATAATTGGTTAATTGAATTGGAAAATAACGATTAATATAGATGTTGTAATTTTAGATTTTTCTTCGCACTTGTGCTTTTTTCACACCAGCGTTTGAACAGTGTGTTAAAAGTTAATTAGAATAAATGAGTAGAAGAATTCGTACATTTGTTAAAGTTATTTCTCTTTAATCAAAGTGTAAGAGACTGATCGAGATTCTGCGTAGCTTTTGTATTTTTATAAACAGAAATAGAATTTCTTCAATTATTAATTTTGCATTCTTTCCGTCTCTTATTTTTTTCAGCATTTAAAAAAAATACAAACTGTTTTTTTCTTTAAGTTTTTATAGCTTGAGAGAAATGCTGCAGCATTTAGATATTATGTATCTAGTACCTAATGCGATATCGGTTATGTGGCACAAAGCGAGTATGAAACTACATCGAAAAATACATTTTTGCGAATATCTACATTTCAATAACTATTTCTGTTACTGTGTGTACACTTGGGATTCAGGTTACGTTGCTGTTTGTGATACTGTGTGTGGTATTTTTTTTTACAAAAGGACGATATTTTGTGACGTACAACGGTTTTTGTAGTAATTTTAAACGGAGATTGAAGCAGATTGGATAAGAGAGAAAATAAAATCATAGATTTTTTTAATATTGCAGAAAATCATCTTTGTCCGCTTCCACGGTTAAAATTACAGCTTATTAAATATATGAGCTAATCCAAATTTCAATGAAAATATCATTATCTGATCTTGCCTTGTTCACAATTGTACGGCATATTTATTAATCCGCTTATCGATCTGCTATCGCAGCAATTTTCTACAAATATTACGTGTTTGTCTTGCAAATTTGAAAATATTTTAACGCATATACATTTATAAATCCACTTTACGAATAAATATTTGAAAATAGGACATCGCAATTTTCGTTTACTTCATGTTAAATTCATGTTATATTTAGGTATTTTCTTTAAACTTTAATTTCGTTTTATCAATAATCGTTAAAGTGCGCGGCACAGGAAATAAATTATGCGATGACCAGAGTTTTTTAAAATAATTTTCGGCTTTTTGTACATATTCCTCGTTTTCTCCGAAATAACGAAATGCTTACTTCTTGCGGCAAGATTTTCAGTTTGTAGCGCTGGAGCAATCTGTATTTTGTAGGACGACTCGTTTGCATTTTCGGCGTGGAATCAACGCCGGGTACGTGCAATATTAAAATTACTCAGGTTAGAGGAGGATGAGAATTCAAAGTGAAAAGCAGCCAGCCAGCTTGTGTTCGGCTCATATTCCAGCCAGATATACGTTCGCACAATCCCATGCAAAGGAGCGACACTTTTTTCGATAAGGACTGCCACGTATATGGCTCGTGTTCGTTTACGGGCTTTTAATCCGGTACAAAATGAAATGTTATATTTTGCATAAGTTTCTTGTACTCTTTTTGACGAAATTGCACATAAAGTAGAAGCTCTTGAAGGATTATTTTATTGTCCACTATTTATCAATTTATTTAGATTATTTATTATGAAGATTTATAGAAGCGTATAAATATTTTTTAATTACTCTAATTAGTTGGTTTTTATATGGATATCCTTTTTTTGTTCGTGTTAGTAGATAGTTGACTATTCATTGGCCAGACGTACGTCGGCACA
This sequence comes from Aphaenogaster ashmeadi, assembly GCA_003063805.1. Taxonomy (NCBI): domain Eukaryota; kingdom Metazoa; phylum Arthropoda; class Insecta; order Hymenoptera; family Formicidae; genus Aphaenogaster; species Aphaenogaster ashmeadi. The sequence goes on from NJRQ01000094.1 coordinate 275,149, forward strand.
CATAGTGGAATCACCATCCGACTCGATACAACAAGTCGTGGATGGTATTTTTGGGGAAGACGTTCACACTCCACTTTTCACACATCCATTACATCCAATATGCCAATACCCCCAAAAGATAAATTCATCTATGATAACAATGCACGATGCTTATTGTTGATCTCTGTGAGAGCGTCGTCGCGCGTTTTAACGGATCCCCTCAACTTAATAATCTGCTTTTTCCTTTTTCCTATCGCGTGAATTTAATGCGGATAATCTTGAAAAGTTTATCGTGGAAAGATAATGCGGTAGATATAGTGCGTCCCGCGGTACATCTTTCTTTGGTACCTATTGCAGAAATCAGGTGGTTCAGGTAGTGTATAAGAGCGTACCAAAGTATTTCGGGATAATGTTGCTCGCGGAGAACAGCAAATGCGGGTTGCGTTTCTAATGAGCTTACTTACGTCTGGTTGTGTGCGTCGGGAATGTCGGGCGTAGTCTCCGCTAGAAACGACAACGAGCGTAATCGTGCACCATGACGAGCGGGCGAGTAACACCTTTGCTGGTGCTTCCTAGGGCAAGAGGTTGCCTCTCTCTTTCTCTCTCTCTCTCTCTCTCTCTCTCTCTCTCTCTCTCTCTCTCTCTATCCTGTAAAGCAGTTCTCTCTATTACTCGTACATCTACTTCCCGTTTTTCGCCCGACGTGGGATGGCAATTACGAGACTGCAGCCGGGTAACGTACCGGCGCCCCGTGAGAGCGTCCCCTTTTAAAACTCACGGGGGGAAGGAAACACCCGCATCTTTAAACATCAGACTAACGCCACTACATGTGTTTACGTATGCGTGTATGTGTGTGTGCTTTATTTTATACTGCAGGTGCATGTATTGTCTAGTGGTCGCGAGTCAGCTTTCAAACTGCCCTTGAAACAGACATTTCGGATATTTACGTTCTATGCAAGATATTTTTACATTTTCATAATAATTTTTAATATTTATGTATTCATTATCTTTTATTTCTTTTTTTGTCAGAGAAAATGAGAAGAGCGAAAAAGCGCACTATTGTGAAGAATGTTATTTCAATCGCCTTAAATTGAAATCTTTTCTCACAAAAAGACATTTTGCTTGTTACAATTTTGCTGAAGAAAAATTTCCTTTATTATCATCTTTATAACTTACACTAATTTATTTTCATAAGGCAGAAAGCCGTTTAACACGTCTTAACACGTCTATGCTAGAGTTGTGGTAATGCGTTCTGCAATAACTTTGTAACAGCAATAACTCAAGAGCTAAGAATTGATATAAGTTCTCTGAGTGGTTCAAGTTTTGATTGCTTGTGATGTGACTACATTGCATACATTGAAAGAGCCGTATTCTGATTTATTAATGTATATTTGCAAAAGTTAATCGTTATATAACTTCGCAAAAAGATGCACATATTTCGTTAATGTAAACATTTTCGATACAGCTATACGCGAACCTAACACAGAATTGAGATTAGTTAAAATACATGTATACAAAAGCGAAACATTGTGCTCGAACAAAGAGTCAATGTGTAGATTGTATCGTGCACTTCGCGCCATTCCTTAATCTTTTTTTTAAAGCTTGCTTTTAGCTTTTAGTATCCAGCAACGCGAGGTCCAGTACATGTATAATGCTTTTATCGTGGGATACCCGAGAAGTTGGAATCATTAGTAATACAATACAGTACCGCGAATAGAAATGCACACGATTTGGAGGAAAACTCTTCTTTCTGTATACTTACGACTTTTGTTATTCGCATTTTAATTTTTCTTCATCGAACAAATGTGCAAACGAAAGTATGTATGAAAAATTAAACCGAAAAAATATTCGATAAAGTAAGCGCATAATGATAGATTATTATTTTATGCCTACATTACATATGCAATATGAGCGCGGATGTACATACATATCGTTAATCTTTTAATGGTATTGTGATTATTATTGACGTTATATCAATGAGGATAAGTTTCATTTAGAACACGATTTTATGTCGGAAAAATTTATTTAAAATAATAAAATGTTAACCATAAAATGTACACATGCATTATGAGTATACAGTAAATGTCGAAATTACTTTTCTATCACATATCCGTTTCATGAACCGAGTATCACTGGATTAATTTTGCAAAAATTTCGCAAATATGTTCTATGCTATAAATTCAAATTTTAACGTTGTGCAATTAAATTTAATATTAACGAGTGCTTTTTATAACATCATCCCGATTTATGTGTACGTTAAATATATACTTATAGTGCGTTTGTGTGCGAGTTAAAAAAAAATAATAATATATATGTTATATGTGTATATATATATATATATATATATATATATATATATATATATGTGTACATAATCTTTAGAATTTCTCTCTCCCGAAGCGTTTTGGAGAGGCATATAACCAGGCCGTTCGGTATTCTCATATTTCGCTGGCGTGCGAATGCGAGCGCGGAAAGTTTACGAGTCGGCGGAGGCGTTCCGCCGTTTCGCGTCACTTTCGTCGGCACCGACTTTACGATCGTCGTATTTATAAGATCGTTGGTTTATACACGTGGAAACTTCTTACTTACGCAGTGTACGTACGTACGTATGTACGTACGGCGCGTGAGAAGGAGCCCGACATTACGAGAGCAGCTACGACGTGAAGTGGGATGAAATGGAATAATAAGAGAAGAAGAGGGAGGCTAGGCGAAGGTGAAAAAGGAACGAGAAGAAAAAGGAGGAGAAGGCTATACGGAAAAGAGTAAAGGACTCGAGAACCGTGCTGACGTCGAAACGCGGCCGAGTATCGATTGTCCTATGCTCGACGTGTCGACGTTTTTCTCCTCTTCTTCGTCGCCTTTTGAGCCTTCGATACGGCGCCTCTTGCCACGTGACCGGTTTAATTTCGATCACTTCACTATTCTTCCGAGGCCGCCCTTCATTCCGAATTATGCATCGCTCTTCCTGGAATCATGCAAAGTATTGCTTATCTGCACTGTTAAATTTGTAATGTTAAATTGAACCAAATGTGGGTCATTTATAACCATTTCTATAGGTCGCCACTCCTAC
>NJRQ01000094.1:305105-329186 GCA_003063805.1 Aphaenogaster ashmeadi
ATATTTTGACATGAAATATAAAATATCTTGTAAACTGTTCGTTTTCTGATAATCGTACCTTAATACTTTTATGCGTAGAATAGTGGGATGAATTAATTTTAATGTGTGAGGAAAACACATGGTTGCTTTTCAAAAAAATATGTAATTGCATATTGCAAGTTGCATAATTTTTTTGAAAAGCAACATGTGTTTTTCTCACATCAATAGATTCATCCCACAATTCTACGCATAAAAGTATCAAGGTATAGTTATCAGAAAACGAACAGTTTACAAGATATTTTATATTTTATGTCAAAATATACCGCACAGAAAAAAATGCTGTTGCTTCAATTAAAGTGTACATCACGGGCTGCCACAAACATAAATAGTTAATTCAATTGTATTATGATTGTACCAAATGTCTAGATTATTCTTCTAATAATCTAAATATTTGGTCCAATCATAATACAATTGAATGAACTATTTATGTTTGTGGCAGCCCGTGATGTATACTTTAATTGAAGCAACAGCATTTTTTTCTAAGTGCAGAATAAAATATAAAATATCTCGAAACCTATTGATTTTTTGACAACTCTACCTTAATACTTTTTTATGTCAAATAACTGGCGGAATTAAATTAAATAAAGAAAATCATATGATTCCATTTAAAAAAACAAAGATCACCTTAAAATCTGAGAAACACTTCCACCTATAAAAAAACCTGTGTCCATCATAAGATGTCCTCGAAACAGAGTAAGTTTTACTTGAAACATTTTTCAATAAAATCATTGGTTCTAGAGATATAGCACTGGCTCCTTTAAAATGGGACACCCTGTATATTATTGGTGACTTTGAATGACAAATTCTTTGAACAATTTGGAGTTGCTTCAAATTATTTTTATATTAATATTAAAACGAAAAAGGCCAATAAACGAGCATAATTTAGTTATTTTTAACTAACCATTATTTTTAACTATAAGTAAATATATATATTAAAAATAACCAAATTTTGCTCGTTTATTGGCCCTTTTCGTTTTAATGTTATTTTTATCTTTTAATGTTACATATTTATGTGTTTATAGCATATGCTTAATATTAGACATTTATATTTGTAACATACCTATTTATATTATCGTTAAATATTTTAAATGCCATATAATTGTATATCGTACAATTTTCGTGACGTTGTAGGGGGTTCTGCTACATGAATGGTTCATAATTTGTAAAATACGTTCTAAATATGAAATATCTAAAGGGGGAAGCTTACAAATTACGGACTTGGTCCGCTCTCACGCTGAATGCTTCATCAGTTTTCGGATGCCGGGCGGATTCGAGATTTTAGGACCTCGTAACCAACACCTGACTCGCTCCGGACCCCGGTACTAAAGTCTCTGAATATCCTCCTTACTCCGCTTACACTCCGCTGCCGGCCATCGCGAGCGTACGCTCATTCCGCTCTCGACACTCTCTCTCAGCCACTATTTCATTCTGTCCTCATAGTCCTCCGTTCGTCTCATTTTCTCCGGTATTCTCCGCGTCGTTGCCCTACACGGGCAGCGCTGTGCATACGTGCTCCCCGGCGAGAGTAATCACCGGTTGGTATTGGTGCGGCGATGGCGAACAAGAGGGAAGAGAAGAATGCGCGGCATCTATCGCGCGGCATATCTCGGGATCTCGGAGTGTTACATACTTAACGTCATCCCACATGGCTCTCTCTCTCCTCTCTCTCTCTCTCTTCTCCTCGATGTGTAATCGCTAATGCGCAGTAATCATTTGGCCTCATCCTGTGACACACATTCGCCCTCGCTGCTCTTTAGGTAGTCGGAGGGAAACATAGTAGAGCAGGTAGCAGAGAAAGCGTAATGAACAGATTCCGACTTCGTGACTTTAGTATTTGATCCACCGTTCATTGAACCTGAAGCAGCGCAGGATTGCTCGAGGTAAATGCGAATCCTATTCTCGTATGCAGCCTCGAAGTAGACTTTGGTAATTATACCAAAGTTAAGCTCCACGAGCAAATGTAAGATCGATTTTAATATGACAGAGTAAAATGAATCTTGTATTCTTTCGCAGCTGTTTAGTAGAATCGCTAAATGAATGATTCTTAACCATGGTCTGCGTTTTATTTTTAGTACGAAAGTTTTTTAAATAAATAATATGTAACTTCCTAGCAATGAATAATAATCTTTATCTAAAACTTTTGGTATATTCAAATATTAAATAATAATAAAAATATAATTACATTAATAATTATATAACGATTTTAATATTGATTTTCACAAGGAAATATAAGAACACGATCGTGATATAATTCAAATTTTCTTATTATATAATTATGGTCGTCAGTGGAAGAGATTTATTGTTGACAATAAATATCTTTTTTATTACACATGTAATGAGAGGATATATAGCTATCCAACTTTATTAATACTTCTTCAATAATGACTATGAATATTATCATGATTCATAACGTTGTTAGTCATCTCTTTCATCCTCTGACTTAACAGCAGGGTTTTCACTGAAAAATGTATTGGGAAAATATTCATAAAAAGCATGCATATAGCATAGGTACATATATTTCTTTATTCTCGCGTTTTTGGGATCAAATTTATTAACGGCTTTCATAATCTTTACATGGGTACCTACCCATAATTTTCTGCTTTCTATGGTATTGCATAGCTATTGCAATATAAATCTAACACTGGTAAAACACTTTACATCACATGGTAATATATATTCTACAGGCACATGTGCGTGTGTAAAATACATGAATTTATTATAATTTGTGAATAAGCGCTTAATAGATTATCAATTATCAACAGTAATAAATAATACGTTATATTGATAACGTATTATGTTTGCTTAACAATTATTATTTTAAAATTAATTGAAACAAATTAGAAAATATGCATATATATTTTCTCGTATTTTACTTACAATATTTAAAATTTATATAATTTGCAAAATATTAAATATGAAAAAAAGTACATTTAAAAATCTAATGATGGAGAACAGATTTCCATCTAATTTTAAGTGGAAGTGCCACTTATTCATCTACATTTGAAAATATTATATATTCGTATATGATAGAATTCTCAATGCAAATATCAATAAATAAAAAAGGTATTTCCTAGGAACCTATGATTTTAGATAACTTTTCGTATTTCTTCATTCGAAATGACAGTTGGCGATGATCGCTTTGGTGAACAGTATATTTGCTTCGTCCTTCTATCCGTTCGCAGTTCCGAAAACAATGTGTTATCGATGAAATTCTTCTCCCGGACATCGTCCATCTTATCGGGACCGACGACGTTTGGTGTCGGTGTGATTTCCGACCTCGATTCGTCCTCGCGACGGCATCGTGTCGCCTCGTGTCTTCATGAGTTGCGGCAGGAACCGGTCGTCAGCGAATCTCCCCAAACTGCGTTATTGATCTACAGCCTCGGTACCTTTGGTAGCGGATAAAGTGAGCTAACTGAACTTACCCGTGTTTCCATATATTCCGACCCGCCTCCAATCTTCTCTCCTTTCCCTCGCTCGTTCTCTCTGTCGGGATTATTAAATGGGGCTTTGGCAAGATCGGCCGAGTCGAACCGCCAATTTCGACCGGAACCACTTGCACCGACCCTTTCCGCCGTTACCCTTTCCTCGTGAGTGGTTTCTATTGGACTTTGTTGGATCAGCGATCTTCGCGAAGAGGTACCTGCAATCTATCTATGTGACGTGTACACACGTGTACATACGCAAATGAGTGTGCACTGGTTGGACACTTGCCATATGAATCAGTAATATGAACGTATCATTTTTGTTTTGCGGATTCGCGATTTTATATTTGTCAAAGGACATTTTAGTTTTCTTATACACATATACAACATATGCGTATTGATATCAATTTATTTTACCTAATAAGTATTAATGAGAACGACATCACACACACACATATATGTGTATATACAGGGTGTCTGAGATCACCCGTACACCCCTTTTAAAATAAAGGGAAGTAGTTTTTATCAAAAATCTCAAAATTTTTGATAAGTAAATCCAGTACGTTCTATCGAATGATTTTCATCTTCCGGTACTGACCGGAAATGAGCTATATAGATCGGAAGTCGAATTTTTTAAATAAAACATGGCACTTTTTATTGCAGATTCGGATTACACTAAAAAAAATAAGAAACTTTTGTCTCAAACATTTTTTCTGAAAATGTCTCCTGAATTAATCTTGAAAGTGTGACGAAAAAAATAAACTTCAACTGTGTTTCTGGGTGAGTGAATGTGTGTTTGTTCAAGCAAAGTGTTCAAAACTTCAAGTGTTAAACACTTTAAACACCTTGAACATTTTGAACACTTTGCTTGAACAAACACACATTCACTCACCCAGAAACGTAGTTAAAGTTCATTTTTTCGTCACACTTTCAAGATCATTTCAAGATCAATGGAGACATTTTCAGAAAAAATGTTTGAGACAAAAGTTTCTTATTTTTTTTAGTGTAATCCGAATCTGCAATAAAAAGTGCCATGTTTTATTTAAAAAATTCGACTTCCGATCCATATAGCTCATTTCCGGTCAGTACCGGAAGATAAAAATATTATCATTCGATAGAGCGTATCTGATTTACTTATCAAAATTTTCAAGATTTTTGATAAAAACCATGTTCCTTCATTTTAAAAGAGGTGTACGAGTGGTCTCAGACACCCTTATGTATACAGAATGTTCACTTTTATTAAATCATTAGAGTAAAATCTGTAAGAAATTTGGATTTGTTCTTCTCCAAAAATGAAGTATTAATTTTTTTAACGAAGCTATAAAAGTACAAATAGAATTTTTTTATTTAATCGCAAGTAAATTTTATTTTAATAAAATATTAATACATTAGATAATTAACTATGTTTGAGAGTAATGAGAAAATTTAAAAAATTGCAATCTTTCGGAAAAATTTTTAGTTATAATTTTTATCAAGGAAAAACGTTTTAAACTCGTGAAAATATCTGTCATTAACAGCATTTTCGAGGTGAAAATGAAACAGCTCGTACACATGCTTTTATATATTTACAAAGCATGTAAAAAGTATTGCAATACTCGAAGTCCTACAGAAATGAAGCTAACAAACAGCTTCTAAATTTTTTCAATAGAGAGGAACAATTGAAACTAAAAATTGCTATGCACGGTGTGGGTTCCTAGTGTCCACTTTTCATAGCCACAGGACACTCGCAGCTGTGAAAACGTACGAATCTCAGAAAACAATGTATATATGTACGTGGAATCTGAAGAGATACGTATTTTACTGCACATATGTGTGCATCCAACATCCACTGCATTTATATTTTCAACTCTTGCACTTTTATTTTCTGCTGCGCTATATCTAAAATAGATACACGGAGTGTTTCTATGTTAAGCGCTGTTCTACAAACCGAAAAAAACAATTTCTAGACTAAGTCCAATATTCTGAAAGTGATACAGAAATGTGGCGGAATTGCGTATAATATAATGTCACGCGACATAACGGAACATATTTCGCGCGCGTTCAAAGGACCAGGTGATTTAGCGATTTAATTGTCATATACGCATTCGCGTGATTGCTGGGGGAATCTTTACTGTAAGCCGACTGCTGAAATGTACTATCGCTCGCCAGTAAATGCGGAGTCCGCGTGTTTGCTGTACCGCATCTAGCGTACTCGCGACAGAGAGCGTAAGATGCGAGTCAGGTGACTGTTCATTAGATCGTTTCGTTCTGCACTCGTCCCTATCTTCGAGACATCTTCGTCCTTTCTTCTACAGCCTGGTTTTTCCCCCACTTTCGGTCTCTTTCTCTTCTCGTCTTAGAAGAGGTCCTTTCGTACCGCCGCCATTCCGCTCCATGCGGTCATTCGTTTCGCTCCGGGCTGCCAAACGAACCCTGCTGTCCTACTGTCGTTTTTTACGAGCAAGATCGAGCGTGCAGGGGTACACCTGCCCTTCCTCTCCCTTTTCCGTTCTTTATATACGGGAGATTAAATTAGTCCTATTTCACGGCGCCGCGTAACGCTCGAATGAACATCTATCGAATAAATAAATTTTGGCGAGTATTATCGATCTTATAATTCATGTATGCGTGAAATATGAGAAAATCAAAGACGTTTAAAAGCTAATTTAATTAAATAGTAGATTCTGAGTTTGATGTGGTGAATATATTATTAATATTTCGTTTACCGTGGATTAATTATAAATATGATGTCGATTTTTCTTTATTTTCGGACTATCGAAGTATGAAATGTAGAAAAAGTGTACGACTGAATTTGGGGTCGTTAGAGGTTGAGATACAAGATAGTAGATAATTAAATTGTTCCGCTGTAATAAATCGGGAAGTGGAATCCTGTCCCACGTTAAAGTTTTATATCCGAATACACTTTCGTGTACCTATTTACAATAGATCAATCTTTAAAAGCTTGGGTAAAATTAATCTCTCGTTGGTGATGTAAATAAATTTGATAATGGATAATAATAGTATTAAAGGAGCATTCTTGTATTTATAATTGTTGAATTGCTGAAATGTTAATAATGGTATCTATTATTTATGCATATGGCTAAAATTATAAATAATGGTATCGAAATAAATATTCTTGTTATAATGAAAATTAGAGTAAAAATAATAAAAATATAAAAATTAAATAATAATGTAATTTTTCATGTAATATATAATATTTAAATGTTAAAATCTTTTTTTCAAAATTTTCCCAGAGTTATTAATACATAATAGGCATAAATAATATAATTTTACTGCTCACGCGTTGTATCAATTTTAGCCGTTTGAATTAAATATAGAGTGTTTAAATTTAAAAAATTTTTTTTATCTATCCATTTTTCATCCAAATCAAGGCTTTTGCTAAGTAAAGAGTGAACATCATATGTCTCTATAACTTTTTAAAATTTAATTGGAATAAAGTTCCCTTTTCAAATTAAATGAAAGATGAAGTATGTATGTTTATTTACAGCAGGAATTTAACTTGTAGAAATCATTTTCTCTAAAGAAAAATCTACTTCGACTTGATCAAAGAAACCGCGGATAAAAAAGAGTTGCGGGAAACTTGCGGCACTCGGTGTATATTCGAGAGAAATTTAATTATGCGCTACCTTTGTAGAGAATTCATGAGTCTGGTGCCGAACATCAATTTCGAAACAAAAAGTGATTTCGCAAATTGTCGAACTTCTGAACCAAAACTATCCGAGACGGCACTTCTCGCGCCGCGATGCAATAAACCCGAAGAGTTCCCTAGCTTTGGTTAACTCGGTCAGTAATGGCAGTCAACGCTCTGCTGAGTCTGTAAAGGAACTTTTGAATAGACAATACGGGTAGCTCGTGATCGACTCGATTGTACGGTTTGTCATTATAACATGCGAATAATTTCGAGAAAGAACGTTGAGATTTAGCCTGTCGTATCTCATCTGAGGCGTGACTTATCGAGCCGAGTTGTATCTTCCGAGCCGCGGATATAGACACACCGGGATGCGCTACTGTCTCGTTCACAATTCATGAAACTTTCATTATGTTATCAATAATTATTATTGCTGCCGTCTGAGGCCATGCATCACTTTCAGAGATCTTCTTGCTACTTTTCTGAGTAAAGTTTCAACGAAGTGCAAAAGTGTCGGCATGCTTTAAACAACTTGTTACTTACGTAGCTGGCACTTGTGGCGGAGACAAAGTATCGGAATTTGCAAAGCGATTGCACGTAGCCATTTATAAGGCAAGATGTCATCCAACCAGCAGACGGTTGCGCATTATCGCATTTCTCTTGACTATTTTTTTTTAATCTTTTCTCTTTATGGTCCTTGTGCCTCCTTCTTTGAAAATTGCTACAAATTATTACGCTATCAATCGGTTTAAATGCTATTCATTCGTGAATTTAACAAAGTATTATTTTTAATAATTAATAATTTAATTATTGCAACTCGTATTGTATATAACGTGAATTCGAATACGGAGGGATCTGGTGACGCTGGTGATAACTACTGGCAGAATTACTGTAACTAAAGATAAATTGCATGCGCACTCACTGTTAATCATGGATTACCGTATAAGCGGATACAGCTAAGTTCCTTAGGATACACATGATCCATTTCAGGATTTAGTGTACAGAATTGTTTGCGTATATTAAATTGAATATATATTGTCCTTTTAGGATAATTTATTACGCATGTACATAATTTGTTACACGTGTGCATTTTATAATGTATTAAGCTAATTATTACATATATTTAAACTAATTATTATGTATATTTTACAATCGACAATTATATAATATATTATGATTCTTTTGTAGGTACTTGGTAAAAAAAAAGATATTTACTTATTTCTTTTTAATCAACTTTTTTTATTATTTTCAAGTTTCTAATTTTGTTTCTAAAGTTTTGAATAACTTATATAAACATATTTTTTGAATTGTATATTTTTTTGTTGGTTTGTTATTTTTCGGTACGATAACACCGTTAGTTAAGTTAAACTGTACACTAGTATCACCACGGACGCAATAAACCGACCGAGGCGCATTCAACCGCTAGACACAAATATACACTGGGTGATCCTGCGGATTTTCGCCTTTTGCACCATAAAGCCGTTTAAATTTATAGGCATTACCGCGTTTTAGCTCGCACTGTATAACTGTATATGAGCAGCAAGGGGTTAAGGCGTTACAATGGGGGCTGCTATTAAACTCCCAGTCACGGTTTCGACCGAAATGTCGGGAGGCTGATGTTAAACGCGGCCAGAATAAAATTCCTTGGTGGTTGCGAACCGTCCGTTTCCTATCCATTTCCTTCGCTTCTTTTTCCGCGCTTTTCCTCCGCGGCTTCCATCGGAAAGGCCGCTGTTGGTTTCTTCGGACTAATCTGCCCGAGCAACAGAAAAATTTGTAGCCACATCGTTTTCTACAATCGTTTAGTTACTTTTCTGGAACCTGGGTGGTGTACAAAAACAAATGATATCAACGATATCATTATGTGATATCGTTCTTTAAATAACACATAGATATATCTATATCATCAATTTGTTTCTGATTTATATTATGCACGATTATTAATTTTTCTTTTTTGACAAATGTAATTGTTGTATTAACGCTTAAACCGAAGTATTATAAAAATTTCATAACAATTACATGGAATTATAAGAGAATTATAAGTTAGAAAATATTATAAATAGTTATTTTAAACAAGTTCATTTTTAAAAATAATGAAAGTAATAGATTTTTAATTATCTCATGATTACTAATGCTGTTAATGATATACATAATTACGAAATTTATATATGTAAAATTGAAAATTCAACATGATAGCACGAAACGAATGTTTTTAGATGTCGAGTTTAAGCTTCTTAAAAACTTTCATCAATCTAAAGTACAAAGTGCTAAATATATGAGTAAATCTGATATTAAATGTGATTATATTCGTTGTAAGGCAAAACTGCTTTCTTTAATCAGTAAAAGTTGCCCAACAATCCTATTATAAAAATAATACAAGGTAAAAATGATAGAATTTCGTAGAAATCTAACGTATCGCGTGAGAACGTAGAAAGTTCATTTGTAAATAATAAGAAGAAAGAAAAGCGAGATAAATTATTTCTGATTTTGTTTTTTGTGTTTAAAACGTGAAAAACCCAATTATCTTTTTAGATGATTTTTTTTCTCTGATAATAAATTAAATGCAGAGGCGTTGACGGGACTCTAAAACTTCCAAGTAATGAGAAGGAAAATAAAGCGGCTGCTCGTGTGGATTCTTGTCGAGCTTTCGTACTGAATGGACGTTTCTTAACTAGGCCACGTGATTTTTCAGTTTCTATTGTTTTTCTCTCATCCCGTTCTCTTTTCTCATTGTTATCGAGCGCGGTTTGGAAGGAGCGACGTTAATTCCTTGCAACTGCTTGACGGCGGAAAAGTTAGTAGTTGGTTCAGTTTTGGTTTAGCAACTTACGCAAAAAAATGCGCTTTCTCTCGGCACCTGCTGCTTCGCAGAAATAAAAAAGCCACACAGCGAAGAAAGAAACCCGACACGCTATTTGTTGTCGGACGTAACTATCGAATTCAAATGGCAGTAACGAACTTCGTTTACTACGTTTTCTCGTCTATTAATCTTCTGGGGCGCGCTTCTCTTTTATCTTGAGAGTTTTTACATTTCTTGCGTATCGATTTTATAGTACTTTATTAAGAAATATGGTTTAATTAATGACGAAAATAAATAATAAAATTTATTATAAAATATTAAGCACAAAATTAATCTATTTACAGTTTGATGAAAAATATTATTGTAATAATAAATTTCTGTATCATCCAAAATGTTAAGATTACAAAGTTGTAAAACTCGGTACACTTTTACTGAACCGTAAAAAATAAAATTGAAAAGAATAGCTACTGATTTTGTGTCAAAATTTAAGAATTTTGCAAAATCATACTGTAAAGATACAAAGGATAAATTTCTGTTTCGTTTCTCAATTTTAAATAATTTTATATATATATTACTTTAGTTGAAGTTAAATTTTCTTTTTATTAATATCGAATTGAAATCTTACTCTTATTTTCTTCATTGAAAAATTGAAAAACTTATTATAAATATCAATGATTATTTTTGCTATAAATAACTTATTGTAAAGGGATAATTTTGCACTCAAAAGTAACATTTGATATTTATTGTTTGCGCTGAACAATCTTAAGTAAAATATTTTACAAATATAAATATGAAAGAAAGCCCCTATCGGTCACGGCGGATCTTGGTGCCTAATAATAATTATTTTGTGAATATTCCTGCTCATGCGAACTGCGCATAAAGTATTTTAACAATTAAACTATGAAGTGTGAAATATAGCACGATAAAAGGATTTGTTGCAATGAAGTCTACGCGAAAACGGCTATTACCTGGCGTGTTATGAGCTATAAATTAATTATAGCCAGTGTTCATAACTAGGTTTTATGTTTATAACAAAATATTATTTAAAAGTTATTAAGGAGGAGGAAAATTATTTTATAGAGGTATTGTTCCTGAAGCAGTTTTTTCCTAAAATAAAATATCAGAGTAAAAGTCTTATCTTTTCCTTTATTTCTGCTTTATTATGTTATAGAATATCGAATTTTGTTACAGATTAATATATTCATACATATATCGATATTGAAAGTTCGTAGGGTATTAAAAAAGGAACTGAAATTCGATAATCATATTCTGCTTATTTATTTCGTAAAGAACTAGTATAGTATAATTCAACTAGTATAATTCAATGGATATACATAATTTCTAGTTTCGTGAAACTGTTACTAATCATTTGGCAATTGTTGATCAAATATTATTTGACAAATATAAATATGAAATAGGTCAAATATCGGTCAGTGGCGGTCTTGGTGCCTAATAATTATTTATATTTGACAATTTCGTCGGTCCTAATCTCACTTATTATTGTTTAAGTTAGTTCTTTCCCAACTATGCTAGTCAAAATTAGACTTGATTAAATAAAGTTCAATAGACGATGAATTCTTTTATATGAAATTCAAGAACAGATTTTTAAACACTATTGCTTCTCTCAGAATATTAAAAACCGACAAAATAAAAAAGAGTTACAGAAAATGAAATAGTATTCTGAATTGCGTAGTGTTCGCAGAGCGTAAATATCACCGCAGCGCGACATCAAATTTCCCTAAATGCGACGTTGCCACATCCGCAAAGCATGATCGCGCACGAAAAAGCTAACCTAACCAACTTTTTTTGGATTTGTCATACTCTGATACCGTACGGTCACTCGGTCAGTGTCGTTGAAATTTGAACATGCACTTCTTTAAAAATTCAATTACTTTTGCTCTAATGTTTGTTTTAATCCTTATTTTAGATTTTTTGCTAGTGACAAATACATGTCCAAGTATTAGTTTTTCTACCTCATATCGAGAAAAACAATCAATTTTAAGCAATCATATTTCGGAAACTATACAGTAAATTGAACCCAAATTTAACACACATACGTATTAATATCTAAATTAGTTTTGCTGCAAGTTTAAAGAAAATCTGTATCTTCATCATTTTTGACCTAACTACCTTAAATATTATTTGATTGTGAATACCGTTCCTAGCGTCGCATGACGTGACTGCTTTTGCGTTTTTCCGACATACAGTGATTCGTACACTAGGAATTTTCACAGAAAATGGTTTATTTTATTGTTTTGATGTATAAAATGTTATAATTTATGAGTTTTGTTTTTAAGATATTATTAACCCTCAGTACCCACACTTCAAAAAAGTCCCTATCTACACCTACTCGGGTATTCCTAACCCAGCGTTTTCTTTTGCTTGTATCTCGGGTTGTAATGCATCGATTTTAATTTATTTTTTTCAAATCAATAGTTTAAAGACTGAAAAAAAGAATATTCGGGTGAGAAAGTTGAAAAAGTCGTAGCACAAAAGATATTTTGCAATAAGTAAAAGGGATCGGAAAAAATGCCGCAACTTTGAAAATCGGCCCGGGTTACGCTAACCTAGTGGGTACTGAGGGCTAAGAAAGAGAGACCTTATAATATGAAAAAATAATTATTATTTATTATCACACAGAAATAAAATATTTTCTACGAAAATTCCTAGTGTATGAATACTTTTTACACCCGCTGTACGTGCTTTATTGTTTCTGCCCAGGCGCGTGCAAAGTCTTTTAAGAAAGGCGATTGATGAAATTCAGTATAGCAATCTGTCGTGCGTGGGGGCGACGAAAAGGTGCTTTTTTTCAGTATCGCGATAGACGGCGACAAGGGTGGCGGTGGAGGCGGAACGTGGGGGGACGTGCAGCGCGTTCTTCGTCTTTATGTATGCGAGTAGGCGGTTATACATTGCTCACGAGGCACGCGAGGGTACGATAAGCATTTCGTTCGATAAAAACAAACATTGTCGGGGCACCGCGCGCGCAGGACCTGCCTCCGTCAGCAAGACACGTCCTTACGAGATTCACCGGTATCCGCGGGTACCATGACTTCGGCGAACGACCGAATTGCGCGGCCCTTAACTGAATTCAAATGCAAAGCAGCAACGACGTTCCGATAGAATCTGATCTTCTGTGACCGGGTCGCTGATTCCATTCCTTTAAGTAAGATATTTGTATTATCCGGAATATTGCGCCCGACGGATACGCGGCTGCGATGCTGCTGTCTCTCTGGATTTAACTTTTCACCGACTGACAAACTGAAACGAAACACGACGACTTGATATTTTTACCGCCGCGACGCTGTGGGATGTGCCGCTGTCAACCGGCGTTTATTACCGATATGTAACGTGAAGTGAAGGACGGAATCGGTTCTTTTTTACCTTGAGTGTACATGACATTTTACCTATACTTTGGCGCTTCTACGCCAAAAATAGTAATCAAATAACAGATACGTATCGTTACGTTTATCGTTAAACGTGAGAGATAAAACAGGAATGAAAGAAATATCTTGTGCATTTAGTTAGTAGTCGAACACTATTTTAATTTACTGTTTTTTTCTAAAGATTCTCTTTAATTTATTTGTACAAATCTATTAAATTTTTTTAATTTATAAAAATGACATGATGTGTTGTGTGTGTTGTGTGCCAATCACTTTACAAATTATAAATGTTTGTAAATTTAATTGAATTAACTTTGAGGAAGTTTCAAGTTTTAAGAGTTCGCAGATATAAAATTTTATCTTTCATTTAAATTGCAGTAATTTTTGCTTTGATAGGATTTCAATTTGTCATTTAATTACAAAAATATTTGAAACTAAATATTAAAAAATGAAATAGGAAAATTAGCACTGAGAATCTTTTTGCTAACAATAAGAGAAAATTGAAAATATCGATTGACGAATCCAAGAATAAAAAGAAATGCGGGAAACCGGTACATTCTGTACCGTTTATACCAACCTATATTTTGTACATTTCAGAAAAAAGATATAAACGATATGTACCGAAAAAAACAATACATTTATACGTGCAGCTTTCAATGAATTGTGTTTTGCATATATGTAGTGTTTATACATAACAAACTCGTCGGACCTATTTCTGAAATTTACGTAAAATTTTTATAGTTTTGCACGACGTTTAAATTTGTTATTCGTACCTTTTTTACAATTACACTTGGACAGTATATTTCCTTTTCTAGTAAAAGTAACGAATATGGATAAAAGCGTTAACTTTATGTTTTTATTCATTCTACATTTTTGATAAGTGTGTTATTCTGAAAAATCACTTCTGGTCGTGTCTCAAAATGTAATATTATATCTTAAAACGGATGGTTTAATAAATAATAGAAAATAGAAATAGAAAATAGAAAATGGCAGAAACATTCTTGAAAGTTCTGAAATTCGTTGTCGACATTCCCTTTTCGATTGAAGATAAAATATACTAAATAGTCATGGAGCTTTTATATCGAAATTATAATTAGTACCAAAAAATCAATTCTGTTAAATTTTCTATACAAAAAATGAAATACATTTTTTCCCTATTTTCTGTTTTTATATATGATGAAGTTTATTTTTCATAACTAGGGATGACTTTATAACAATTTCGGATAAAATTAATAATTAAGGAAATATAAGCGGCAAATCGTATCGAAGCGATACATTTTTTTATAGGTTAGCGAGTTGAATATTTAATAGATTTAAATCTCGCTTTTATTTTACATCGAAAGAAAAAGGGTAAGAGAGAATATCTATACCAAGTTTTAAAATTGTCGGAACAATCTGTCTCATTATGATTTGATCTGGCTACACATGTGAATGTATTAGAATAGTGTTTCTTCCCAGAAAGCATTCATGGAAGAAAATGTGCACTCTTGTCTATATTCGGAAATCATGAGAACCAGGCTTATCAGTTTTAAGCGGGCGATAATTGAATATCGGTTTTCGATATCTCATTATTTCGCTACTTAAATAACCACCGCTATCTGAAAATTGTTTCTTTTCATTCTCGCGTTTTCGGATTTTAAGGATACGCGCACTCGAACGTACCAAATGTCAATTATACTGTTAGTCGAATATTCGGATTTTATCAACAAATTCACCGGCCCGGCGCGCGTTCGCATGCTCGAGTAATAATGGCTTTAGTTAACAACCTTTATAAGTACTAGCTCGCCCGCTGAAACCGCTCTAATCATATAATACACGCTTACCA
Source organism: Aphaenogaster ashmeadi (assembly GCA_003063805.1). Classification (NCBI taxonomy): domain Eukaryota; kingdom Metazoa; phylum Arthropoda; class Insecta; order Hymenoptera; family Formicidae; genus Aphaenogaster; species Aphaenogaster ashmeadi. The sequence continues at coordinate 320,206 of NJRQ01000094.1, forward strand.
TGTGCATTACGTAGTGATATTCATTGTGATAAAAAGTAATGCAGCCCGTATATTTACAGTTTCTATTAAACTCACGACACAGTGAGCTAAGTATACAGCTGAAGAAGTAGAGTTTGTTCTAGAAATTGTTACGCGAGTTACAATCCGTGCAACTTGCACGATATGATGTTAAATAATAATGTGGAGGGAAAACCTGTGTACTTATATGTGTGTATGAAATAAAAAATTTAATCAGCAATAAGCCAACAATAAAGCGATAATTATCGGCGGATTTTTTAATGAAAACTACAATTCAAGCACGGTCTATTTCCGGTAACGAAGTTAAATTCGCTGTTATTGCCGAGATTAGAAACTAGGCCATTCTTCTAAATTGTCCATGTGTTGTTCTGTTCTATTTATCCACGTTCTCTTTCGTTTTCACATGCATCCGCTTTCTTACAATTTCTCAAACTATCGGATTTGAATCTGTTTGACATTTAAGCAAGTTAAAGCTTTAATGCATGAGATAATAATGTGCGATATTTATTATTATATATATATATATAAGTTGCAGAAGTTCTTACCGGAAATTTTTAATTAATTTTTCATGGAAAACGTCTCTCATTAAAATACAATAACATCTCAACTCTTTGTTTACGATGTGGTGTCTATATCGAACAACTTGAAATTTTTACTTGAGATTTTTATGTTATTGTTCTTACAATAAACAAGGGAATGTTAATCCCATAGGAAATTAGTGGCGAGCATTGGCTAGGAAGAAATAGAAAACTCGTCGATCTCAGGTCGAATAATGTATGTCAGGAAATCCGGTTAAAAATCTAGGATATCCAAAGAGCACTGTGTTTGTATGTGTGTGTGGTATATTTTCGTTACATATTCCTCAGTAGATCGATTTTTCTTCAATGTACAATATGTACAGTTTTTGTCACTTAATAATTGACTGCACGAATACGTTAAAATTGTATAAATAGGTAATAGAAAATGTACTAAATGTGGATTTTTTATTTACAACGAGACATGCCAGACAGAAAAGTTAGATTTGCGCAGATAAGGAGCGAGCAAATAAAGCTTAACAAGAAAAATAAGATTTACAATGTATTGTTTCACATATGCATAGGAACATCCGTCAACTCTGGGACACTCTAGTATTTGGAGAGTCAGGGATCAAGTACGTAGGTTCCGCAAGTACGGAGTACGTTACGGTTATTATTGCGCGGATTCCTAAAATAAACGATCCTCAACGGTGCTCGGGGAAAATATTCGTGGAGGATAATGGAGACAGACATCGTTATTCCGGCGCCATGACAGGAATGTCACGATTCCTCCCTCCGCACGTACGTCGGCAGACGGACGGAGCGATTACGCGAATTTCGAATGCGAGCCAGAAACGCGTCCCAGAACAGACTCCAATCAGACTGACGCGAATCGCTCTGGCGCTCCTTTTCTTTCAATTTTAGCATACGCCCACCTCGTGGAGGCATGGAGACCGGCGCGAGCTCGGTTTTCTCGCGTCTGGCCGTCTGCCAAGCTCTTCCTTCGTGTTCCACCATGGAGACGTTTCATTCGATGTGCCCCGTCGTGTGTGCACGTGTATGCGTGGCCGCCCGCTGCTGTACTTTGCGTCAATGTTACCGGTTTGCCTATGAATTCGTGCAACGGCCGCGTATCGAATATTGTTGCCTTCAGTCTAATAAGAGAGAGCTCCACGCCGTATATATTGTACGTCTCTGTGAAGGTGGTAAAGTGGTGCCGTATTTAGATGAACATTAGGACCGGACTTGCGCGGACAGGATGGTTTGTAATTAATGTACACGCCACGATGTCAGGAAAGTGCATCTGGGTAAATAATGGCGAATAATATCAGCATTTACGCCTGTTCTCAGAAAAGATAGATGCTGATAATGGATATATTAGACGCATTGTTAGAATCTACCCTTGCATTATTCAATTTGACTAGTGAATATTAATTAGAGGTGTATAATAATTGAGATGTGCATTCTATAAACTGTAAAATAAACTTCTATAAACTATAAAACGCTATATAAACTATAAATTCCACATTTACTTTTAACATAAAATTTATAAAATGTTTAGTTTATTTTAATTTAATATCGATAGATTACTAACTCTTAAAATGTCTACAATTATAACTGTGAGCATATTTTATTACTTTCTTCTACTCTTAATTATTTTTACAGTTTATGAATAATTTGTTACCTAAAATTATATTTAAGATAATCATTTTAAGTGTAAAAATATGATGATATTTCGAAACTAAAGTCAAGTGAACGTAAAATAAATTATCTAAGATTTATATTAGACTTTAAAAAGATATTCTTTGAATATAAGAGTTAACTTATTTATTTAACATGTAATATGAGGCTTTTACTTTTATATATACAAGGTTATATTTGTCTCTATAATTAAGCCCCTATAATTAAGTATTTTTTCATTAAGAACTTTTGAAATTATAAGGCTTAAAGGTTCTAGTATTTTGACATAAAATACAAAATATCTTGTAAAACATTAAGTTTTCGGTAATGTTACCTTAATACTTTTATGCACAGAATAATGAGACGAATCAATTGGTATGAAAAAAAGACATGGTTGCTTTTAAGAAAAAATATGCAGATGCATGTTGCAAATTACATATTTTTTCTTAAAAGCAACCATGTCTTTTTTTCATACCAATTGATTCGTCTCATTATTCTGTGCATAAAAGTATTAAGGTAACATTACCGAAAACTTAATGTTTTACAAGATATTTTGTATTTTATGCCAAAATACTAGAACCTTCAAGCCTTATAATTCCAAAAGTTCTTAATGAAAAAATACTTAATTATAGTGTTTTAGAAAGCTCTCGAGGTAAGCTACAAGAATATGCAATAAAAAATTGGGGTTTCCATTTAAAAATTTCAAGGTGACCTTGCTTTTTTATGGAAAAAAAAAATGTTTGGTCAATTTTTATTATTGCAATTTGTTGCCGGTTAGAAACTGATAAATTTTTGTTTATGACTTTTTTTGTCAGATTATTGTAAGTGCCTTAAAAATCGTGGCGAGCACCACCCTGTATATGTTTTTATATATGTTAATGCTTTGAGAGTGAAGAGAAAAATTAATTTATCGAAAACAAGATACTTTGTAAGGACAAAATATTTTTGAATAAATATTTAATTTAGATGTATAACTCTTCTGATTTTCTCTGATATCATTCAGCGTATTTACGACGTAATCGCAAATGCTTGCACACAGTGCGCACGCATATGCGATGCACACAAATTCACCCAGATACCGCGCCTGGAAGCGCCTGAAACGGCACAGGTCCTAACACGGCCAAGACAGCTATTATTGCTGATGTAAGGCGAAGACAAATCGCCGATGCGAAAGCGAAATTACAGTTCCTCTTACAACCGTGATCAAAGCTCTGATTTGTGCTCGCACAACTATGCGCGTGTGAACACCGCATACACACTCTTCACGTACCAGATACGGAATTCAATCGGTAATTTCGGACGAGATTTACAGAATCAATCTGTGTTCACGACTGACAATAATAATAGATTATTTCCGATTCAGCATCGAAAGTGTAATTAATCACGAATTTGTATTTGTAGATCATTGTCGAAGTTTCTGCATCCGTATCTCGTATCTATTATTGCTTAATGTTTACAATTGTTTAATCTTAACTCATTGTATTGAATAATCAATGATTGATTAAATAAATTTCGTAAACCATGATTAATTTAAAAGTATAAATTATAATTTCTAAATATTATTTATTAATCTGACACATATATTTTAATGTGTTATATTTTAATTATATACAAATGGGAAGTTTATTATTACTTTTACTAAAAAAACGTTTTTACAATAGTTTAATTTTTAAAATTTGGCATGCATTTTAAATTATTTAAATTAGATAACTTAAAATTTTTTGCACATGTTTTTAATTTAATATATATATTAATAACATATAAGCAACGTAGATATCTATTCCTAGTATCCTAGAATTAATTTTGTTTGCTTTAACATTGATTATTAAACTTGAAACTTCTACGTCGTTTTTCATATTCCAACATTACAAATGCATATTAATTTTTGATTATATATATGAAGATTATATTAAACAGATAATAATTATTCGTTCTAAAACATATATGTACAGTTGAACTTCTGTATAGTTTACATGTCTCTCTATAGTTCGCCACCTCATTTCTTACCCTCCTACTATTTCACATTTGCTACGTGACTATGCAAGCAGAGAACGAAATAATTTGGAGAATCGAATTTCTGATATTAAGTCACAAATTTATGATATTGTATTTATTCCTCAAATATTAATGAACTATAATGAACTATAAATATTATTAAGACTGAATAAATAAAAAACGACATGATTTGTGTGTATGTTAATTTTTTAAAATATTTTTGTTTAAAATAGATGCGAAAGATTTCTACTTTTAAATAAGACCAAATAAAATTTATACGCTAATGCAACGTGAATGAATAACAGATAAAATTTGATTATTTATAGCATGTCACTGTTCTTTGCTGTAATACGAATCTGGATATCATATTTGAAACTTCCTGTCTACTACCGGAAACTCTTTTTCAAAATACTAAACTTAGACTGATTTACAAAACAACTGAAATATAAGTATTTATCAGAAATAATTAAGAAATATAAATTTAGAAATTGTTTAATAAAATAGAAAAATAAGTATACCATAATATTTCATTTTTTCTTTTTATATGATCTTACGGATAATAGTGAATGTCTTAGAAATGAAATGTAATTTATCAAGTACGAGAACAGCAAGAACTATGTATTTAATGATTCTGGTATTAGCTTAAAACCTTAGAGAACGTAAAGCAATCGTAGTTTAATTAAAATTCTTTACATTATGATAATATGGTCTAATGAATTAATACGGTGAATACCGCGAAGCAGAATAACCCGGAATAACCTGTATCTACATCCGGATCTAACATAAATAAGGATAAATTGTTGACGTAAAACACCGAATATTCTCAGCGTAAATGGTAAATTACTCAGTGGTAAATTACTGTTATAAAATTCCTACTTTTAATTATAACAAGTCGTAATTCTTAACTCGTGGGATTATCGGAAGGTGGATCGAAATAGATAAAGTAAACGCCGTTCAAAAAGCGATACAAAAAGAGACGGCGTATTACATTTACATTATATTTAGATAAATATAAATTTCTTATAAATGTACATGTCATACATTTTTTTATAATAAACAATTTAATATAACATTCCATAAATTATAAGACGACTTAATTTTTAATATATGATTTTTATATTTTTGTATATAATGCAACATCTATGTAAAAATTGAATGTAAAACATTTATTTAAAATGAAATAATACTTGTTGGTTCGTATTTAATTAGTTAATTCAATTATGTGTACAAGATAATTTATATAATCGGCTATTATTTAAATATAAAGTAATATGTCGGCAACGAATATATATTTAGCAAAAGTTTTATTTACTTATGTCTGATTAGTTACATAATCTTTAACTTTTTCAATCTTCAATTGAATCCAGTTAATCTTTAAAATCTGTTATTCAAGGTGTTAATAAATTGACTACTTTGCGTAATTCAATACGGTCTCCGATATAGTTACATCTGAAAAATCGATGCATGCATAATCTACATGGTCAACTTAGAATACACCGGAGTTCTGTTCGAGTATTTGAATTCTGTAATAGTTTCGCATTCTGGTCAGTTAGAAACTCAGATGTTCGAGCTAATCGGTAATTTTTCCTAACTGTGCTTAAAATCAGTTCTGCGTAATAATCTTTGATTAATAATACTATTAATTATTATTATTTAGTACTCATTTATTATTCATCTCTCTTTATTAATCAATAATACTATTTATTAATAACACTACAATGCGTCATAATAACCACAGTGTTCCACATAGTTTATGATTAATATTAATATATTATAAAATAATGACAGATAATAAATAAATGCTAATAAATACAAATCATAAATACGAATAATATAATAGTTAATAACAATATTAATACAATATGTAATTTAGATTATTATAGTAATTTGGTATATATACATATATTTTAATAACTTTTTCTCTCTCTCTTCTTCTCTCCCTCTTTTCTTCGTCCAGAGATACAGTATTTATCTACATGTAGAAACACAAAATATTCAACTTTTATTTTAATACATAAGAAAAGAGAAGAGAAAAATACTGAATATGTCCTTTTATGCCAAATAAAGTCATTATAAAATAACTTACTTATTTTTGTATTATTTTTAACTTATTGTGAAAAGTTTTAGGTTCTCTAACAATTAAAAAATGGTAATCGAAAATAATTGAATATTATATTTTAATATTTAGTTATGTTCTATTAAAAGAAAACGATACAAAGTTTAGAATTTAATCGACGTTTTTTGAAAAGTATCTTACACTCATAATAAAATATATATAACCCCGTAGAGAATATATCCAAATAATATTAAAAAGAACAAGATGTATTAAAAAAGAATTTTTTAACGAGTATGATAAGAATGCAAAATTTCGTTAATTAAAAAAGTCTTATTAAAAAATGACCGAGCAGCAAGTAATATAAGTGTTACAAGATATGTTATGGACTATCTTATAACGTTTTCATAAAAATCTATTGTTTTCATAAAGATAGCCATCACAGAAACCGATGGCTGATAGAAAGATTGTTACTAAATTATTACTAAAGTATCTCGTTCTATTTTGTACTATCTTAAAAGGAAATAGGAATTTATTTAATGCGCAACAACAGCTGGCGAAGATTATCGGTTCGATCGCTTTTGCACGTCAAATCGCGTTTAGTGATGAATCCATTCAGAAGCGGATGAGACCCTATTCGTACTTCCTCACCGGTCGATCGGCGTTCGAAGTCGAGGCTCGGTGGATTTGCCACTGATCAGCGATGTCATGTGCAGATCGCAGAGAATCGCGATATCGATCTGAGGATATCGGAGGTCGTTACCGGTCAGCCTTCAGAGACTAGTGAAGCATAGATTTTGCCTCTGGCCGACCCCAGAGGAGGCAGAATATGTCTCACGCCACCGATCATATTCCGGAAGCGAGTAGATGGATTCTGTCTTTGGTCAGCGAAGGATATGTCTCGTGGCCGATCAACTTCTCGGGTCCAGCAGGCGGATTTTGCCTGCCGTTAGCACCCACAAGTTGCGGTAGGTAGTTCTCGTCGCTGATCAACTCCTGGAGAGCAATAGTCAAATTCGCAACTGCAAAAGCGGTCAAGAAGCGGTGGAGAACGGAACTGTTGGTCAATTCCCGAAGCCCCTTTGGCAAATTTAATAAAGTGTTTGATGCACTTATTTGATTGGTATATTATATATGACTATTATATTGATTATGGCATATTTGAATGTTATATACAGTACCGCTCAAAAATATTTGCCCACTCTAATTTCTACATGAATTTTTATGTTTAATTTCTATTCTAATTCTGTTATATTCTTTTTATATATGTAGAATGAGAAATTTTGATCTATTAAACATCATTATTACATTCAAGTCCACACTTAAAATTGTTTATTAATTCTTTTGAATTTCTATCATTTAATTAAGGAAAACAAAGTGGGCAAATACTTTTGAGCGGTAGTGTATGTAATACACATACCACAATATTACGGTTATTAATATAAAATGCACGCACCCCAATTTGAATGAGAACATTTCGCCTTTTTGCATCTTTATACGTAAATTTTTTTTATATCTATTCGAATCTTTATGAACAGTATAAGTATTATTCGAATAAAACACCGTTAATCATTGTTAACGTGCTAAAAAGCATGCAAAAAGCATTCAACTAGAATCGCGAATTCTAGTTTGTATTTTGAAATATCTCGATATCGAAACACTCTGATGCTGCACAGGACTGCACTCGGTCGCCATGACAGTTTCAGTAGAAACACGGACAATTTCAGTTTGGAACACGGAGCGCGATTCGGCGCGATTGCACCGCAATTAATCGCGAATTTTACCCATTAAGAGTGCTAACAAGCGCGAATTTTTATCGGGAGTGCCGATTGAAGTGACGGACGATCGTCAGGACGTATCAATTATCGTGGATTGTCGCGACGCCATTTCGTAATCGATGCTGCATCGTGATTTGGAACCTGCACAATTTCGGGGAGTGTCATACATTCCGACGCCGTAGACACGCGAAAATTATTTTTATGTTCTTCCGAACGAATCGAAATGTAATTGACACATTTTTCATTAGTCGTAATTATATCATCTGAAACGTGATTATTTGGACACCCGTGCGTGATAACCGTCAAACAATTGTTGCTTGACTGAAAGTACCCGTACAATTTCGAGTAATTTATCGAACAGCGTAGATGAATTTTGAAGTTTCTGGATGTAATTTGATTGAAGGTTCTTACAATATCGAGACCCTTGCTGGGTATTCGAGAATCCTTCTACTGAAAGTTCATTTAATTATATAAAGATCTGAATTGCTTGAGAAGTCAAAAAACTTGTAAAAGTCTTGAAAAAAATTTTGGAAGTTTTGAATATTTAAAAAAACTATCGTCAGAAGTACTTGAACATTTAAAACGCTTAAGATTCTTAAAAATGAAATTGTTAATTTCATTATTTGCTATTTAAATACTACTATACAGGGTGTCCCAGACTTCGCGTGACACCCGTTATAGACAGATTCCTGAGATCATTTTGAAACAAAAATCCTAATACCAAAATGTCGAAGCTACAATAGTTTTCAAATGAGAAGAGTTTAAAGTTGACTAATTAAACTGTCTGAAATTCGCGCGCTCAGGCATGGCACATTGCACAGTAGTATCTAAATGGCCACCACGATCGCCCGATCTAACGCCGTTAGACTATTTTCTATGGGATTGGATAAAGTCTTTAGTTTATTGTAGACCTATTGGCACGCAAGAAGAATTAAGAAATCG
>NJRQ01000094.1:329677-361487 GCA_003063805.1 Aphaenogaster ashmeadi
GTGAATTTTGCGGCAAAATATAACGAAAAATTCTCTCCGTGTACTTTAAATGTTTCACTTGTTAAACATAATCTTTACTCTTTAATATCTTACTAATAAACAAGTTTGGGACATATGTTTATATAAACTTTTTTGTTTATTTCGACCTAGAAAATATTTCCCTAAAATAGTGCCGTGCAATTCTGAAACACCCTGTATATATATATTAAATGAAAAAGGATTGAAATAGTACAGTGTTATACATATAAGAAAAGATATATTTTCAGTACGTTTAAAATTTTCAATTTTTTCTGGATGTGATTTGAAGGTTCTTACAATATCGAGACCCTTGCTGGGTGTTTGAGAATCCTTCTATTAAAATTCATTCAATTATAAAGATTTGAATTGCTTGAGAAATCAGAGAGTTTTGAAAATGTTGAAAAATTTTAGAAGTTTTAAATATTAAAAAAAAAATCGTCAGAAGTACTTGAACATTTAAAACGCTTAAGATTCTTAAAAATGAAATTGTTACAAGTACACGGAAAGAACGGTTTTGCTGAAGTATCTAAAAATTTGGCCAGATACAGATCTGAAAATAATTTTGTTAGACCATCAAAAGTAACTACGTGGGACGCTCAAACATTATAATAATGCTACAAAAAGTTTTGATATTCCAGCAACTATTTTGGGCGTCCTACATAATTATTTTGATGGCCCAACAGAATTATTTTCAGATTTGTATCTGGCCAAATTTTTAGATATTTTAGCAAAACCATTCTTTCCGTGCATATAAAATGAAAAAGGATTGAAATAGTAACGTACAGTGTCTATAAGAAAAGATATATTTTCAGTACGTTTAAAATGTTCCAGACTTTCCAAAGTCTTTTCGAAATGAGAATTTCGTCATATATTCAAAGTAATTTTACGCGTCTCGAGTCCATCGCTACTCTAGGCGCGTACATACGTACTACGTCTAACGGAAAGTTCGCTACTACTACTGTCGTATAAACGACACTGTGTAATACTTATGTAAGAATATACAGCTTGGAGAAAGTCTCCAAACTCGAGCCGAATCGACATGCGAAGTTCCGTCACTTCCGTCGAGGAAGAGCGTGTACGCGATATTTGCAAGTGCGCGGGAGCGCGTTAGTGGGACGTTACTTCGCGATCCGAAACATTAAACTTGCCTTTAACAAATAAAAGAGCGTGCGCGCGCGCGCGCGTAACTTTTAAATCCCCTTAAAACGATCCAACTTTTGGATTCCGCTCGGCTTCGGACGCCGAGTGCACTGCCGCTCTCTTGCTCCGTGCTGCGCGCCGCGGCAACGGTCGCCGAGGCTACCGCAAGAGTCGGCAGAAAATCGCTCCGTAGGGCCATTGCCTCGGGACGCTCCTCTATGGCCGACCTTCCATCCCAGGAGAGGAAGGCAGGAGGCCCTCGCCCACATTATATACCCACCGTGCGCGAGCGAGCGAGTAGGCGAGCGCTATGCAGCGCACGCGCGCGTGCGTGTGTGCGTGGACACACGGTGAATAATAAATAGAGGAGCCGGCATGGGGCTGGGGGGCGCGCGCGATAAAGCTTCGCCACGCGTTATTACTATATTACACGTGAGGGGATTTCTCCCCGTATGGCGCGCGTGTGCCTGTGTGCGTGCGAGATACGGCGAGAGGTAGATCGCGCGCGCACATCTGCGTGCGTGCGCTCGTGTGAGAGCGAGAGCGTGGCGTCAATGTGGATCACGCGAGTTCGCGTGCGAGATCCACTCTCTCTCCGTCGGCCTGCGCCGCTCGCTTGTCTGTCCTTATCCGCCGTCCCTTATTTGTGGCCGTTTCCTTACGACGCCCTGGGCAGCGAACTCCGACGTGCGCCTATCTACGCGGAGTAGTGAGGGGACCGCTCCGAATCTGGATCGGTTTACGTTCGAACAAGTTCGCCGGGAGATGGTGAGGAGAGGTTTATCGCGATTGCGTGGATTGATATTTTGGAAAACTTTTTGTATACTCTCTCCTCTCCTCTCTCTCTCTCTCTCTCTCTCTCTCTCTCTCTCTCTCGGTATGCGTTATGTATACACTATTGCGGTAATTGGTGTTTGCTCATGACTCGTTAATGTAAATATCTCATCATTTTCAAATCCAATTAAAACTATGGCTTCTGAGTTAATTACGGATGATGATGTTGTAGGGCATATAGCATTGCAGTAATTGATAGTTGTAAATACGAGTAAATAACATTTAATGATGATGATTCAAGAAATGAGGTGGAATGCCGATAATTTTTTAACTTTTCAAATTTTAAGTACAAACGAAATCACAATTGAAGCGCATATTTCAAAAGATTTCAATTTTTTTAAAGCTGGGTGTAAGGTTTATATATTTTTCCGGGAAAATTTAACGACGTAGGATTTTACATATAATTCTTTCAGTCACAATAAGTCAATAAATAATTATAATTATATAAAGAGGTGAGTGCAAACTTCATCTATAAATCATAAAATCTATTTTCTTATACGCGAGTTTATATTTGAAACGAATTTTAGACTTACTTTATTTTTGCATTCTACTTTTCATATTGGAAATACCCAGATATATCAATTTTTTATAATGCAAATGGCGGAAATAAGCATAGCGATGCCAAAAAAAGGAACGAAGCTTGATACGCCGCTGTACAAAATAATGTTCATGTCGCTTGAAACGCATTCGATCCCAACGCTACTTCCAGCTCATACCTCGCTTGGACTAAGCTTAAAGGGGGAGACGGATCTCCCTTCCTCCGACCCTCCCCTATTTCTTTCTCTTATGCGCTCTCTCGGCTCCCACGCTATGTGTTACTCTTAATCTGGCGACTGTGGCATTTTAATTTCCACCTGACTCGGTCCGCATATATTATTTTCATAATTCAGGCCAACCTTCTCGCCGCAACGCGGCGTCCACCAATGGTTTCGTTCCCTCGACCACTTCAAGTGGACCGAGTCACCCTGGCGCCGCAGATGAGTGGCTTTTACCGGGGCGAGGGTTTATAGATTGTACGAGTTCCGTTTCTGAGTTAGAAGTCGTGGATATTTTGTCACTGTGGTGGCGACATTTCTTTTTAGATTGCGAAAACTCTGCTGAGTTTTTTTTTCCAGAATTTGTCCTATTTACAACACGGGAACGTAAAAGGGAGAGCGTGGTTTATCGGGGAAACGTTTCTCGTATTCATATGTGGAATTTTCACAGATGTGCCAAGTGATCCAAGACTGTTAATTTAACTGCGTTCTTTAGTTTGACGTGGATAATATGTTTTAAAAGCTAGAAGTTGTGAAAATCTTATGTGATTAGTGGAATATAGACGGAATTTTTGTTTGTGATGTGTCGAAGATGTGTCGAATGATCGAAATTTTAATTTAATTTTGTTTTTTAATGTGGTTAACGCATATTGTGCATTCTAAAGTAGTCATGGATATTTGGTATTTGGTGATTCTTTTTTAATTAATTAATTTATTATTATATTTACAATAAAATATTAAACAATTTAATAAAACGACGCGTACCTCATGTATCACATTTACATACGTGGAAATCGTTCGCAAATGTTTCAAGCGATTTCAAGAAATATAATTTTATTCCCTTTTAAATTGGATGCGGGTAATGCATTTTGCACATTCAAGCTCATTAGATGTCATTTATTATCACTAATACTTTCTTCTCCAAAAAAGCGAATTACGCTATTAATAAAATGTTGTATCAGGATAATGGATTGTAATCCAATTTTTGATGAAACTTTAATCCATGTACTTATCGTACTTCGTAAAAAGAGAAATATAAAAATTCATCGCGATTTAATCGAATTAATGGGAGTTTTACTTAACTTGATTAAATTTGGACTTGATTTTATCGGATAAATCACACATAGTAAATATTTTATATGGAATTTTATTGAAGTATAATCGCTATAAAGCTTCGTCGAATGTACTCTAAATGATTTCGTTGCGAATACTATTATCTGTACATGGAGAAAAATAATTTGCTGGCACAGCAGATTTTATGTTGTTGTAGCAAAATCTGTTCGTTACTATAATATGTCTACAGCAAGAAGATTTGTTAAGAGTACTAATCGCAATTTGCTGGATATAATTTTGCTGGATCAACGAATTATTTTTTGCTGTAAGAACAAATTAGTTTTTGTTTAATTATCAAACTATTTTTGCTGCATTTGCAATACAATTTTGCTACATGAGCAAAATACATTAACAGCATTAAACAAATGGTTTTGCTGAGGGAACAATTTAATTGGCTGCTTGAGCAAAACACGTTTGCAAATATTGTGGTGTGATTCTTGATTTAATCACATTGAAAAATTAATTATTTGATATCGCACAATATTGTAAGATATTTCAAGTAAGGGGTAACACGAGACCGTTTCGACGGAATCTTTGAAAGGGCTCTATCGGAACAATCCCGTGATTGGCGATCCGCTCGTTGTCGTTCCGCTTCCGCGTAATCCGCTCCATGTGACGGAGCCCTTACTTGAAATATCTTACAATATTGTGCGATTCAAATAATTTTTCAATGTGATTAAATCAAGAATCACACCACAATATTTTTCACAAACTAAAAGAAAACTAGGGAATAAGAGTCGATCGCTCGCGTATATGTACGGCCATAGAGCGCATGGATACAGTACTCCGCGATGGATATCGTCTCAGCGTATTACATGAACGCATTAAGACTTGTCATTTTCCTAACAAGTAAAATGTTGCTGTAATAACACATAAAATCAGTTACAGTAACAAATTTTTTTAGTTGCCATAATAGATTTTTTTGAGCAGTAGTAGTTTTGCTAAGATAGCGAATGTATTTGCTAAGTATATATTATTTTGCTTCAGTAGCAAATTAACGTGATTCTAAAGACAAATGGACTCAGCAACTATTTTCTATTCTCATAACAAAACAGATTTTGCTGTAATGATGAATAATTCGTAAAATTAGTTACGTCAACTAAATTTTGTTGCTGTCACTACGAATATGCAGTAGCAACGACGATTTTAGCTACAACAGCAGAATTATTTTTTCCCATGTATTCATTTGTTTGTGCTTTGTAATATGCACAAGAATGTCCTTACATATATGTCTTCCATACGCGACTAAATACGTTTAATAATCGATTGTAATACCTCTGCAAGTAGAAATACTGTCTCTTATACACATCTAGATGTGTATAAGAGACAGATACAGTACTCCGCGATGGATATCGTCTCAGCGTATTACATGAACGCATTAAGACTTGTCATTTTCCTAACAAGTAAAATGTTGCTGTAATAACACATAAAATCAGTTACAGTAACAAATTTTTTTAGTTGCCATAATAGATTTTTTTGAGCAGTAGTAGTTTTGCTAAGATAGCGAATGTATTTGCTAAGTATATATTATTTTGCTTCAGTAGCAAATTAACGTGATTCTAAAGACAAATGGACTCAGCAACTATTTTCTATTCTCATAACAAAACAGATTTTGCTGTAATGATGAATAATTCGTAAAATTAGTTACGTCAACTAAATTTTGTTGCTGTCACTACGAATATGCAGTAGCAACGACGATTTTAGCTACAACAGCAGAATTATTTTTTCCCATGTATTCATTTGTTTGTGCTTTGTAATATGCACAAGAATGTCCTTACATATATGTCTTCCATACGCGACTAAATACGTTTAATAATCGATTGTAATACCTCTGCAAGTAGAAATATTCATCCTAATTACTGCTATGTACGCCGCATCGACCTAAACTAATCTCGCAAATCGCAGTGATAGTACGTGTGTGTAAGTGTGTGGTTGCTGATCGATATACCTACATAAATTTTGTCGGAGATTGCGCTAGTCGCGTAAGTTCCACAGTATATCTGATTAGATGATACACGATATTGTAGATAGAACCAATGATATTAGCTCATTAACAGATAATGCCTCATCTTTAGAGTGAAAATGTTATTACTTATAATAACATGGTAATAATTTTTTGTTAAATTTTTGAGTATTTATAATGTCTAGATTTATATAGAAGCTTTCCCCAATAAAACAATCTATTATAGGGAAACTTTTATATCGAATCAAGAATTATCTCTATTTTTGCTGCTATGAATAATTTTATATCAGGGTTGTTACGCTTTTCTGACTCTGAAATTCCCTGACTTTTCCAGGTTTTCCAGACAGGTTTTTACAAATATTTCAGGGAGAAAACGGTAAAACACATAGAACACTAGTTTGTATTAAATATTTATTGTTATTAGCGAAAGACTAGAAACTTACGTCTCGGTGAAAAAACATAAATTATATGGTAAAAAAATCTTTAAGATTTAAGAACATGAGAATAAAATTTGTATTAAATGTATCATAAACTCAAAAATTAAACTACATACACAGTTATATGTATCGAGAAATAAAGTAACAGTCTGAATTCTTGATACGAAGTCTAAAAAAGAATCAGTAAAAGGACATTCAAGTAAATTCTGGAAAAAAAGCAGATAATTACAAAATTCCCTGATTTTTCCCTGATAATTCCAGATCAGAAGAAATTCCCTGAGTTTTCCAGGTTTTCCCTGTTTTCCAGATGCGTAACAACCCTGTATGTGTAATGTGCAATATGTATTTATATTTTTTTAATATATTATATAATAATATATCTTAATAGTATATATTTTATATTTCAATTGTATAGTGAACATATTGCAAGTCCGAATAAATTGAAAAAAAAGACTAAGAACTTGAAACTCTAAATTGGTTTAAAAGTTTCTGCAGCGTTAGCAATTTCGAGACATTCTATACGTATCATTTTAACAGGATATGTTATTTCAGTGGATTTGGCTGCCTTAAGCTTTAAACCAACTGACTTCAGTATTAAACGGATCACGTTATATTATTCGTGCGCAAGTATCATGTAACCAGTATAGGTTTTAAGGATAATTATGACAAGCAACAATTCAGGGTATCATAAAATAAGATTTTCCCATTTTCTCTACTCTAATTCTATTAACACAAATATTTCTACGGAAAACCATATTGTTTTCAACCTTTTCTTGATCTTATACGATTTCTTGACCTGCGTGAAGTTAGCACCCCATTTTTGAAATTTTGAAATTTTAAAACTTGCTCGAGGTTGTTCTAGACTTGTTCAAATTTAAATAATAAAAATTTTCGCGGAAAAAAAACAATTTTTTGACCTGGTACCCCATTTTTCGAAAATCGAACTTTTCAAGGTTGTTCTAGTTGTTCTAAACATTGTTCCAAAGTATTAGTTTGATTGGTCTAAAACTTTAAGAGAGATATTGAAAAAACAAAAATTTGGGAAGAAACGTTTTTGGCCATTTTTTTATAAACAAAATAACTTACAAAGTTGTCGATATTTATAACCGCGTAGAACAACTCAGAACAAAAGTTTTAAGAGCAGAACAACAATATAAGGCCCACTTTACTCTGCATGAAAAGTAAAGTGGGCCTTATATTGTTGTTCTCGTCTTAAAAATTTTGTTCCCGGTTGTTCTAGTCGAGAACACGATAGTTTTAAAGCGGGAAGCTTGGAACAAGTTTTTTACGCAAGAAAATCGAAAAATAAAATTTACCGATGAAGAGTAAAGTGGGCCTTATATTGTTGTTCTAGTCTTAAAAATTTTGTTCCCGGTTGTTTTAGTCGAGAGCACGATAATTTTAAAGCGGGAAGCCTGGAACATGTTTTTTACGCAAGAAAATAGAAAAGTAAAATTTTCCAATGAAGAGTGAAGTGGGCCTTATATTGTTATTCTGGTCTTAAAACTTTTGTTCTGAGTTGTTCTACGCGGTTATAAATATGTTCTGAATCGACAACTTTGTAGGTTATTTTGTTTATGAAAAAATGGCTAAAAACGTTTTTTGTTTTTTTAATATCTCTTAGTTTTTGGCCAATCAAACTAATACTTTGGAACAATGTTTAGAACAACTAGAACAACCTGGAACAACCTTGAAAAGTTTGATTTTCGAAAAATGGGGTGCCAGGTCAAAAAATTGTTTTTTTTTATTTTTCGCGAAAATTATTATTATTTAAATTTGATCTTGTGGAACAATTTAGAACAAGTCTAGAACAACCTGGAGCAAGTTTTAAAATTTCAAAATTTCAAAAATGGGGTGCTAATTTCGCGCAGGTGATTTCTTGTGATAAATGAGATTTATTAGCTTTTAAAAAGGATGGCATGGGGGATGTTTTAAAAAGATTTATTCTGGATGCTTATTTATTCGTAAAATAATTGAACAAATGTTACTAATATATTCTGCTAATCATATTGATGAAAAAAATGTAATACAAATGTAAATCCGCAAATGCGCTGCTTCCGAATTACAAACATTGCAAGCGGAATATCTCCAATATCCAAACAAGCATATCAATGATATTTATCGATGTAAACAATGATGCTTAGAGACATCGAGCAGCAATAGCACGTGCAATTTTAAAGGATTATTTACTTACAAAGTAATATTTGCGAATCTATATATCCTATTTTATATCAATAATTTGACAAAACACCTTAGAAGCCTCTATTACACTTTACACTTGGCATTGTAATAATGTACTGTTGTGCTGTCGATTAGCATGTTAAGCGCTGCGCATTGGTCATTACATTGTGATACTGGTGTTGTGCTTCATTGATACACGCATGAAACCCGCGCTTGAAATGCTTGCATAGTCGCTCGTACACGCTGTGGTCATAACATATTACTCTGGTTAGCCCGTTTCATTTACGGTTGGATTCCTAAATGCATTTGGGGAATTACATCTATTGCCGATAGACAGCCAATTAAATGAGGCAATGGCTATATTTATCAAAAAGCGCATATATTTATCGTAACGTTGGATATACGCGATATATAAGCTCTCGCAAGCACTGATGCAATCTATGCGGCATTCGTGGCAAGACAGATGCATAAATTGCTGAAGTAGATCTCCAAGGTTATCGAAAATTGTTCATACTGGCCAACGCAGGGGTTTTGCCAAGGGGTGGCATATGACACATGGGGCAAATAGCACACGTAGGTAAGCTATATGACGTGTACAGCAACACGCGAATTAACAGTTTATAACGATCGATCGCGTCGCTCCACACCCTAGATTATAACATGTCAGCGGTTTTTTAGCATTTCCTTTCTTTGTTTCTTTTTTCTCGTTTATAGATATGGTATATTACAAAGCAAGGTTATATCGTGCAGACGAGAGAACGTTATATAGTTAGCCGCGAAAAGTTGACGCCGTTTCGAGCGATTTCTTTCTCGTGGAAGATTAAAGCAATATGAAGGAATGCGATAAGTGCTATAGTAACTAAGCTAATGTCATGCAAGAAAAGTTTTACGGCCATATATGGACTTCGAGAAATGATCGTGTATAAAGATATATGGAAAATTATGTTGACGAGGAAAGTCATTTCTATAAAACTATCTTTTTCTTCAATCTTAGATTGGCAGAAATAGAAATGTTAGGGTAATACTTTTGATTGTGAATAAGATCTTTATCTTCACAATATCGTCTACCTTTCGTTCTTTATACATAGAAAAGTTTGTATTTTACACTTGGGTGTGCTAACTTGCAATGGCTTACCTTTAACATGCGTTCGTTTAACCATGATCTATCCAAGGTTAAGGCGAGCCTTTCATTATGAAGTTGGTAGAAGTTATCGCGTGCATTTCGTACAGAAGTTACCTTGATCCGCAAAGACGTTTTATCCCCGCGGCTATATGTCGACGTGATAAATGGACCTACGATCGACACTTCGCGAGCGTGACCATTATCATATTCGGATCGTATATCTCGTGGATTTCACGACAGGGACCTCATTTCCGCGACTACGAAATTCTAATGCGACCATATATATCCTTAATTTGATCCTGATATATTAGCGTCGCTATTTGTCACATTCTGTAAATGAATTTGTCGGGTTCAGTGAACGTTAAAATACGAAAGATAATTAAAGGATATCTCGTTAAAAGACATCTATAATATTTATGACGCTCTATTTTTGTAGACATAGATTCTATAGATCTCGGGAAATAAATATTTAAATAATATATTTCCAACATATAAATATAAACATTTATTAATTGTTTTTCTGATTTTCCTGTTACTAAGAATAAAGATAATAGCATTTAAAAAAATGTTTTTAGATAGATTCACATTTATCTCACAAAAATATGGTTTTTCGTGGCTATATGGGTATAAGTAAATACTGTTTTGTCTTGTACTTGGCGCGATCTTTTTAGCTGCTATCAGGGTTGTTGACTCATTCCGACGGCGACTAATGCGGAGCTTACTAGGATGGAATGGCTAGGTTTTGCTGGGGGTTATAACGTAAGATTATGCGGCAAATACAACGCTGCAAATTTAACAAGCGTTCGAATAATGATTTTTTAAATATACATTTCGTTGCGTTAAATGTTTGTATTGGATTTAGCTTGAATTTGTTTATTGCTTTGGAAATGAATATTTTTATTTTGCTCGATGACATATTTTACGTTTTTATTAAAAATAGGGCAACACACGTACACACACAGAAAAAGAAAAGATTACATAAAGATACTTTACTGTAAATTATAATTCAAATTTATAATGTCAGTTTGTCTTTTAAAACATATATATTTTCAAACATATTTCTCTAGAGTGAAGCTTCCGGCATCTTTACATATCCATATATTATACTTAATGCTGTGATAAACAAATTACTTTGTATACATAATACCTTTGAGATAAGCAGTGTTAAAAAAAATTACTGTATGTTTAAAGTCGCTTTTTCTTCTTTATGAATATTTAAGTCTGCAGTCTGCGAGAGAATATATCATATTTCTGCTATATAGTGATATAAGTATTGCTAAAAGCAAATTATAAAATCTAATTGTTAGAAAGATGATACAAGGCAACTTATTTCAAACAGGAAAAATATATTGATTAAAAAATTTAGCAGATACGTATCAAGTTGAATTAAAAAGTGATACTATTCTGTAGAAGTTATGATAAATAGAATCGGGGATCACCGCCACTTTCATAAATGTAATCACAAGATTTTTTATATGTGATATTATATAAAGCTTAAACAAATGAAAGAAATTCGATGATCTATAATATTATAAAATTTGTTAGTAAGGTACTTTTGCGCTAAGAAAAAAATTGACTTCGAATTGACTAGGGAACTAAGTAAAAAATAATTCATTATATGTAGTGCATATTATATGTTAATATATATTTCTGCGGTGGAATTTTTTGTTAATGTTGCTTCATTGGAATTGTTCATAGAGTGTGTTCGCAGAATTGAGCGTTATAACGAGACAGCAGTGAACAAGACTGCGTTCAGCGGAGTATTGTATTATATTTGTTTGTATTACGTATGTATTATGCACATACACACATAGAAGAGTAGCACAGTAAGACATTGGGAAGCGTCAGCTGTCGGGTAGTCTTCGGATATTCGCTCGAGCGTTTGCGATTACGGCGGCAGGTCGAATAGCGATCAATCCGTCACCCGGGCACGCTTCGACTATGACGGGGTATCGCGTGAATCTCGCGAGCGATCGATGCTCACCGTACCGGTACGGTAATCACGTGCATTTGTCACTTTCGAAAAATGCGCTCAATCCTTACCGATACGTCACTTCGTATTCTCTTCCCCGTCGCTGCGTAATACCTGTCGCAATTTTCTCGCGCCAGGTCTCTATTTTTCTTCGTTCCTCTCGCGGAAACGTTCCGTTTCCCTCTCGTTAGTTCGATCATCGCATTCTTCTATTAGCGCTGACGCTAGTGCACGTGAGCAGGGAAAACGCGCGAAGGCCATGCGGCAATCAGCAAGATGAAGAAAGAGAGGGAGAGAGAAAGTGCGAGAGAAAGAGACAAAAGAATGAAAAATAGCAGAATGCTGAACGTAATTATCGGGACTCCGCCCGGCTCGTCGTCGTCGAACGGACATGGATGGAGCACTTGCAAATAGCTCGCATCGAAAAAAATCGCATTAGGGGAATCTTATTTCTTGATTGCTCGTAATTTATCGCGGCCCGTCATGGCGGGGGGCTGGCCGCGTCAATACGATCCGGTCTTTCCAGGTCGCTCGAAATCGCTCGATACTTATCAACGTGCTTATTTCTTGCTGGAAAATAATGCAATTAGCGTTACTCGTGCCCTGGCGATCGACACTGCGCGATATGCGTGTTTTATACACGGTGAAATCGCACGAGTCCGATTACGCGAACCGATTAAAAACTCCGATCTAATTATGGCTATTAGTGCAAACATCTATTACATCCGTACGGCGACTTTTTAATCAACTGAAAATTTCATGTTCACACGTTACTTTTATCACACGGAAAGAATGGTTTTGCTAAAATATCTAAAAGTTTGGCCAGATACAGATCTGAAAATAATTTTGTTGGGTCATCAAAATAATTATGTAGGACGCCCAAAATAGTTGCTGGAATATCAAAACTTTTTTCAGCATTTTCATCATGTTTGAGTGTCCTACATAGTTACTTTTGATGGTCTAACAAAATTATTTTCAGATCTGGCCTTTGTAGATATTTTAGCAAAACCGTTCTTTCCGTGCAGTATTTTGCACAAATTCCTTGTCTCTTTCTCTCTATATATATATTTTGTTATTTTTTATTTTTTTGGAAAGCGATTATTAAGAATTCTCGGTTTGATGTCAAATTTGCTGAGATTATAAGATATAAAAAGAAGATAATTTGTAGATGAGTATATATTTTGACAAAAGGCATTTGATTGGTGTAAATTGCCCATCTTTATGTTAATGCTGTCATATGCAGAATAACGAGTAAAATTGATGAACTCGATAAATAACTCTTGTCTTCGTATTGTAAAAATACGATATCAATACAAATATTCAATATTCATATTGAGGAAATACAATTGCATTGAAATACGTAATTGGCACCTACAATATGCAATTGTGTTTTTTTAATATCGCATCATTGCATTTTCTTTACATTGATCGATTCATCCTACGAAAGTATCGTATTTACTGATTGTCATCTACAATCTTGCTAAATAACCCTCAATCAATTCGAAACGACATAAGTAGATCATTTGAAAGTGTCGTATCTAACAAGTGACATATGGGTCATTTGTGAAATGAGCGCACTTTAGTCATTTATCTTTAACAAATCTTATCATACATTTTCGCAACTAGGTTGAAAACTTTGTACGTGATTCACATCTGATATTACTTTACTGGAACGATACACAGAGATTCGTATTCATATCATATTCCCTGTAAAATGTCCCGCCTGATTCCGAGTTTTATTCCTCCTGTAAAAAAATCGCGCATAATTTTATCTAAGGCTAAAAATCAAATAGTCATATTTTATAAATGGGGGATATAAATTCTACGCTGTTTTGCTAATTTAGTGAAAAGCTGCAGATGTCCAAATTTTTCTGCTCTTTATAATTTATATAATTTCTATATGTTGATTCGCTTGTGTGTACGAAAATCGATATTTAAGTCGGAATACGTTCTCCCATCATGTAAAATGCAACGCGCCAAAATATACTTTGAGAAAATGACGAGGAAGTAGTTGTGCTTTTATTTTAAAGCGTTAGTGAGGTTCTGCAAATCCTTTAGATTTCGCACGATGCCCAATGTGAATTTAATTAAAAATTTTAAAGATACGTAATATTAAAAAGAATTTGGTTCAACGTTGTATTTGGTATCATTCTACGTTGTCTCGAATGCTCTATTAATCAAAAAGGGTGTAAATAAAATTTAAAAACGGAAAATTAATTTATAAAGAGATTGACATAAACAAAAGACATATTTTTGACGTGTTGTTTTTGTCTTTAAATATTTGTTCTAGTGAGTTTTCATATCGATTTTCAAGCTTGTCTCATATATACTTAAATATTCTAGTACAAAGATTTACACAACGTCACTGATTTTTTAATCATTTATACCGTTTTGTAAATATTAAACAGACGAAAGGGAGTTCTGCAGAGTTAATATTTACAAAAATGCATATCTATTTGGCTTTTTGCAGAGAATTGAGAACTCTGTATTTACCTATCCGAATTGGTTGCGCGAAAGGGCGAATATTAACACATTGCATGCCACGGTGTCTACTATGATATTTGATACCAGTGGAATTTTAGTATGTCTAGTATATATGGATTTAACAGATCTGTTAACAGCAAATTTCAATATTTTTGGAATGTTAGGTAGTATTAACACTAAACCTACCACCGCCGATCAAATAACCGTTTTTAAACTTTCGATTAAATATTCTCCATTTAATGTTATCGCTTTTCCTCAATTGACTTCACGACTTTTTCTTAATATACATATAATCCGGTTCGGTAGAAATAGGTATTATAAATTGTCGGTAGCTTTAGTGTTAAAGCAATATGCCATTTTGGATAATTCGAAGATGAAAAAGAATCTTTTTTGATATTGACTTTACATATATTATGATGTACAATTATTGCTTAAATATAAAGACAAATAAATGATTCTGTCATTTTATTAAATTTTATATATTTAAACATAAAAAATGAATTGTCCATAATGAACTGTTCACTAGGTTTCCATGTGTTACACAATTAATATGTTTATGAAATACACATTGTACTCTTCTATGTTTTATTTTTCATATTCTAAGATATTCGTTAAATTCATATAGCGCTTATTCAAATAGGAAAATTTTCAACTTATTACTTATCTACACTATACTATCCCATGTAAAAAATTACCTTCATTCCTTGTATTTCAAAGTGATGTATTCCCGTAAAATTTCTTCTCTACGAAGACGTAGTACGTTATTAACGAAATCCTTGCGTGCAGGAATAGTGAACTGTCGGCAGCGCTCAACATGCCGACATCTTCTTTTCTGGTCTTCCGTAAATTTTATTAGGTTAATGGAAAGGGGGTTTGCTATTTTTCTATCAAATTCTATTTTAAATGAAGTTACTATGATTTGATTTCTTCGAGAAGGGAAATTTACTTCCAGACCGAGAAATCTCAGCGTGCAAAAATAATAAATAATCTCCGCAGTGCTCAACATACCGACCCTACTTCTTCCCTTCATTTCTTTCTCCTTTTAACTGCTCCTTAGTTTTATTAGGTAAATTCCGAAAGGTAGATTTAACGAAACCCTTTCGTGCAAAAATAATGAATTGTCGGGAGCGCTCGGCGTACCGACGTCCTTTCTTTTTCGTCGTCTCTGAATTTTAGAATATCGCGGCGGTGCGAAAAATCACGTAGATGAAGCGAGGCGCCAGCAACCTTCCTTTACAGGTAGGCTGCCGCAGCTCGCGTTGCGCGTCTTACTTTGCATTCCGCACGGTGCACCGCCGCGGCCGCGACGACGTGTACGTGTTTACACGTGCACGCAGCGTCGGGTGCTGGGTGCGACGTGTACATGGAGAACAACGCGATTCGTGACAGCGTGATGCTGCCGACACTGCCGACGTTGCAGAAGCGCACGAGCCGCTTCTCCATCCCCTCCCGTCTCTCGACTTTTTTTCTTCTGAACAACCCCACCTCCCCTACACCTTTTGTTCTTCTCTCCCCCTACCGGAAGGGGGGGCATCTTTCTGCATATTCTTTCTCTCTCCGTACATTCATATATGCGTGTGCACTCTGTCTCGTGCCTTCTCTTCCGTCGTGTGCACTCGCAAGGATATAAGCGACTACGATTTCGGGCGACATTAGCATCATATAAAGAAGTCCGATGAGATCTCACGGATATGCAAAGAACCAACACCGGTAGTGTTGGGCAACTGCGCGTAAACAACAATAGTTCCACGACAGCTACCGCCGGCATGCGAACTATGTCGACTATCCTCGTGACGTAATCTGCGTAGACACACGTGAGCTATGTACATGATACTCCTGTAAGGTTCGCTTCTTGCATTCCTTTTTCGTTTTCATATTAAGGTCTATGATTTATAATCCTTTCCCTCGAGGTGCTGCGACATATTTGTTTGTTTTCGTGCTGTATTTTTTATCATGCTTTTTCTCGTAGATAATCTTTGGATTTCAAAATAATTTTTTCAAAATTATTTTAATACTAAAACGTGTAAAACTAATTACATTAAACAATAATTAGGAAAGACCGCAATATGTGTAACACAAATTAAAATCGAGAGAAGGCCTACCGACCGTCATAGCTGGATCTTAGTGCTCAATAATATTTATGTGTGATTTTATATACATTTTCTAGCCCAATAAACTGCGCGCCGAGTAATGTCGGTCTTGAAACGCAGTTGTTGAATTGAACCAGAATAGTAATATTAACACAATATTAAATTGGTAATCAATTTAATAATAATGATGCTAACTAGCATCTATAAGATTCCTCCTCCCATCCCATCCCGAAAACTGTAAAGAATTTAATTACATTAATTACATTAAGTTTAATAATGATTGTTTGCTTTTCTTGAAAATAATTAGCAAATTAATAATATTTTCTATTGTTTGTATGACGTTTATGAAATTTCAAAACAGAAAACATATTTGTTGTTCATATAATTTACATAAACACACACGTACGCGCGCGCATAATTTATAATTTATATTAAAAAAGATGTAAATATTGTGACAAAGCGTACACACGCGAGAAAATGTTAATAGCAAAAGTAATTTTATGGCATACGATGCAATTTCGAATGATATTAACGTGACAACATTTCTATGGCGCATTTTTTCTTCTGCATAATGATTAATCATGTTTTTAACGAGTCTGTTTCAAAATGTATGCAGCTCGTAACATTTGAATAGTCTTTTCGATGTTATTTACTTTATAAGTTCAATATATTTAAATGATATATTTAAACATCTGTCAGAACGTTAGACCGCGTGAGGTTGTCTGTTTTGACGTACTATAATTTGTGTGATTTGCTCCAAAAAGAATTTTGCCTAAATAATACACTCGTAATCCAGATTTTCTGCACTTCGTAACAGAATTCGGTGCATCGAAGCACTCTACTTGATTGAATGTTAATCAAAACCTGCTACTCCGAGATACTGATTTATGGTGTATAAGGTTCTTAATACAACCCAAACTGGATGTCTGGGCGAAACAGTTTCTGCACATAGCTCAGTGGTTATAAATCATAGTTAGTGCATTATGTGAAACGATAGTTGGGAACCAAGAAGACACGTAGATGTGTAAATCTCGATGATATGTCATTTGCTGTTTCGTCTTATTATTTAGTCTCACATTTGCACAAGTTTCTAATTTCATATCGGAAACATTTGCCGTATAGTATGTCTCATAACATTAACGATATCTACCTCGACGAAATTATTATTTTAAATACATAACAAGTATTAGAAGAAATATCAATAATGCTGCGAAAAAGCGAGCCATACAAAAATAAATCGTTCAAAAACATAGCTAGCGAAACAAATAGGATTAAAAATTTCATATCGAAGTAAAATTGAGATTAATCCTTCGCTTAAAATATCTTTTTAAAAATATCTTTTTTTAATTTTTTAATAAATCAGGAGCGCTATTGAGACATGAACACAGACATACAATAATTAGCACGTATCATTTCTTTAAGAATTAATCTTGGATTTACGCGTATTATTATTATCATTATCCTGCGGTTAATATTTTATTAGTTTTGCCCTAAAGGACACCGCACTTTTTCCACGTAAAATAGGTCCCGACTGATTTTCTTCAAATTCCGTATACAATTAGACGTATCATTAGGTAGATCAACCACATGAAATATATTTTTTTTAAATTATTTTTTCGAGGTGTTGAAGTGATATATCTACCTGATAATAATGCAGAGTCCGTATTATACGATATTTTGAGATTTGCATTGGAAATCATTCTTGTAAAAAAAGAAAGAGATGTAACGATATCTAGAATTATATATATGTCGTAGCCAGATTATTAAATCCGTCTTTTTATAAAACGTCTAGGCGTTTTATAAAGTGCGGCCATATTCTCAAATGATGGTTAAAAATGAAATATTTTACAATCTAAGAATTTTAGTCTTTTTATAAAACGCTAACAAGCGACTCGCCATATTGTCAAACGCGACGATTTGTACATCGTTTTAGATTCTTAGTCATTTTATGAACTGTCTTTGTAGAACAGCCATTTATAAAAAATTAATAGGTGATTATGTGTATTTCATTATGTGATTATGCCCGCAGATGTTTTATCAATAAAACGTGTTTTTATAGCGCGGTGCAGGGGGAGGGGCGAAGCCCCCTGCATCCCGCATTAAAAAAATAATCATATCCTAACTGCTTCAACCGCGGAGATATTAAACTAAAATGCCCAGACATTGTTTTATAACCTAACCTAACCTATTGTCAGTCGAGAGTCGAGACCGTGGTCAATCGGGACCGTGGTCCTTTCAACCTAACCTCTTGAAACAGACGTTTTCTAGGGCATTTCGACGCCTTCGTTCGCGCGGGAACTAGTTACGTACGAGGGTGCGGGGGGATATAAAACAACGTCTAAGCATTTTAGTTTAATATCTCCGCGGTTGAAGCAGTTAGGATATGATTATTTTTTTAATGCGGGATGCAGGGGGAGGGGCTTCGCCCCGCACCCCGCTATAAAAGCACGTTTTATTGATAAAACGTCTGCGGGCATAATCACATAATAAAATACACATAATCACCTATTAATTTTTTATAAATTAATAAATGGCTGTTCTACAAAGACAGTTCATAAAATGACTAAATTGAATCAGCCAGAATCTAAAACGATGTACAAATCATCGCGTTTGACAATGTGGCGAGTCGCTTGTTAGCGTTTTATAAAAAGACTAAAATTCTTAGCCAGATTGTAAAATATTTCATTTTTAACCATCATTTGAGAATATGGCCGCACTTTATAAAACGCCTAGACGGATTTAATAATCTGGCTACGACATATACACCACATGCCTCGATGGTCGAATTGGTAGGACGCCCACACGGATTGTTGGGAGATCCAGGTTCGAATCCTGGTTGAGGTGTTATTTTTCGCAATAAGTTCTTTACAGTTTTTTCGGGGAATGGGGGGCTGGGGGGATCTTATAGATGCTAGTGAGCATCAAAAATTAAATTGCTCGTCAATTTAATATGTGAATTAATTATTCCGGCTTCATGTAAGGACTGTGTTTCAAGACCGACGAATATGCGGCGCGCAGTTCGCATGAGCAGGAATATTCACAAAATAATTATTATTAGGCACCAAGATCCGCCGTGACCGATAGGGGCTTTCTTTCATATTTAGAATTATATATATTCTCGATATTGGAAGGTTTCTCGATACTCTATTTGACCAAAAACTCTATTCGAGAAGTGCTACGATGACAAAGTTGAAATCATATCGCTTTCTATGTCAATCGTCATGGATTATATATCATTAATTATATATTGAAAAAAATAAACAAAGTCAGTGAAACGAAAAAAATATTATAAAAGAAAAAAATAACAAAGAAATATATGGGGCCAAGTACTCGGCACGTCCTCGTCGTTGGCCCTGAATAATCATCCTTGTCCTACGGATTGGAGAATTAACTGAGTCTGAGTAACATACAATTACATATTGTAATATTTTGTATGGCAATATATAATTAACCCATGACGATTGACATAGAAAACGATATGATTTCAACTTTGTCATCGAAGCACTTCTTGAATATGAGTTTTTGGTCAAACAGAGTATCGAGAAACCTTCCAAAATCGATATATATAATTCTAGATATCGTTACATCTCTTTCTTTTTTACAAGAATGATTTTCAATGCAAATCTCAAAATATCGTATAATACGGACTCTGCATCATTATCAGGTATATCGCTTCCAGTGCCGGCGCGGCGTTAGGGTAGGGCGCGGTAGGGCGATCGCCCAGGGCGCCAGATCTGTAGGGGCGCCGCTGCCTTCTGTTTTGCTAGTTTGAGAGTGAAAGAGATTCCCTAAAATCTAAAAACAAAATGGGGTTCGCCGTTCGATATTACCACCTTGTCTTTTCTTTCTCAAGAATTTCGAGCCTTGAATTTGAATGGGCACCACGATAATCTTGCCTAAGGCGCCAATGTTGCTAAAACCGACACTGATCGCTTCATCACCTCGAAAAAGATTTTTTGAAAAATATTTTATGTGGTTGATCTACCTAATGATACGTCTAATTGTATACGGAATTTGAAGAAAATCGGTCGGGACCTATTTTACGTGGAAAAAGTGCGGTGTCCTTTAAAAGAGACCGGATATTCTATTCTTATCCTTATTTACAACCTGTATCTTAATGGAAACAGAAGCAGAGAAAGAAGGGAATGTCAGATGCTTAACATGACGTAAGTTGAGAGATAAAACGGCGCGAATGTTTTGTCTACTTGTCACTTTGCTTGCTTTGTCTGCAAAAGTTGGATGCATTGTTATGCAGTCATTTATTCCATTTTGCGTCACCATTACGACACTAATTTCGTATCGCACGAATGCCTTCGCAACGTGCTAGATGTCACAAATGTCAAAATGTAAAGACATTTGGAAGGTGTTGTGATATTTAAACCGTCTTTTGAAGTTAATTTTTGGGTTTACGTGCTATATTTAAGCATAATGCGATCCGCGAGAAGTCCTTTGAACAATTTATGGTTGATTTTTTTCTTAATGACAATATCGAGGGAGATAATTATTCATCGCAACTTTGCAATTTTCGACATGATATCCCTCTGCAACTAAGCCTCAACTTGAAACCGTATTAAAGTGAAGCTCAGTTAAAATTAATTAAAAAATAAAATACAATTCGCGAAAGCTCTTCTTTTTCAGTCGTTTTCAACTCGGAAAATGCTGATGCCGCGATATTTTCTCTAGGAAAACTAATTTGAAATTCATCAGAAAAATTATTATTGAAATAAAGGTGACGAAAGAGAGAGTTTTGTGAGATATTTGTCTATAATACATAAAATCATATCATTAATTTTTTTTCTTTAAAAAATTTTTTATAATTCCAGAATTATTGATGTCTCGATATTATCTCTGGAAATAGTCCAACCGTAAATTTCACTCAAATCTACTCTTATCTTGCACCACTTCTCCTTATTGCCTCAGAGACGATAGAAATTAGCGCGCAATCGCGGTTACGTAGCCGACAGACCGAAAGCGAGAAATAGAGAGAGGGGTAAGAGAGACAGAGAAAGCCGAACGTGAAAGTAATTAGTCGTGCCCATCACCAGTTTCCGGCCATTATATACGATCACGTGTCACGTTTCGCGGGCTCGTTCTGTGCGCGGATGAGCATATCGTGGAGCACAAAGAACCGCCGGTATATATCGCCACGCAAGATCGATTATGCCGCCTACCGGACCGCCGTCGCGTCGTCGCGCCACGCCAACTATATCGCAGGAATACGAGCGGGACGCTACATGGAGACTGACGGTGATATAATGGGGAAGAAGAGGAAGGGTAATAAGAGGAGGATAACGGACTCGGAAGAAAAAGGGAGAAAGAGTGAGAGCGAGACGTGGAAAGGAATGGGCCAAGAGCGTGAAGCGATAAAGATAGAGTGAGAGGTAGAGGTAGAAGCAGAGGTGTACGGAGCGCTGGGAGAGAGAAGGCGAAAAGGAAAAGGAGGGTTGCTCGAGGTTTCCGTCTTTTGCGTCGGGTTAGGGTAGGTTAAGGGAGAGTGGCACCGGTTGGTACCGGCGCGAAGAGGGTTCGCCTTATAGTCGCGTGACCCGATGATTCACCGAACTTCCCCCTTCGTCTTCTTCGGTTCACCATCACCCTTTCGCCGCGCCGCGCTCCTCGTCGTGTGTCCCTACCTGCCCTTCCGTCGCTTCACATCGACTCGCGCGCGCGCTCACGATATCCCTGCGGGCCATTCACGATCGCTTTGCCTGCCGTCCCGTCTTTTCTCGTCACGCTTTTCGCTCACTTCCATCGATTTCCCGTGTTCTTTCGTCCGCTCAGCGCGCTCGGGGATCCGTCGTCGTTGAAACTGTCCTGCGCCGGACGATGGGCCCCGAAGGATTTTATTGCAGCGCCAAGAAATGTGCGCGAGATATGTGTCCACGTGCGCGTCATAGTTAGGAGAACGACGTCTTTTATTTCAAGTTAGCAACCCTTAGGTTGCACGGAAAGAACGGTTTTGCTGAAGTATCTAAAAATTTGGCCAGATACTGAAAATAATTTTGTTAGGCCATCAAAAGTAACTGTGTAGAACGCTCAAACATGATGATAATGCTGTAAAAAGTTTTGATATTCCAGCAACTATTTTGGGCGTCCTAACATAATTATTTTCATGGTCCAATAAAACTATTTTTAGATCTATATCTGGCCAAATTTCTAGATATTTCAGCAAAACTATTCTTTTCCTGAGTAAACGTGACTTTCTTTCTCTACATAGCATGCGTCTTTAAAACCTGTACTCTATTGAATTTTGCGAATAATTAAAAAAAAATTTTTTTTAATATAAATTTATCTGGATAAAATTTAGAATGTGCATTCATAATCCACTGTATATCAACAAATTACACAAAGAAAAATAAATTAAATTTCTAGAAAAATAATGAAATTTTTGTTAATTTTAAATTCAATTTCTATGATTGACTAGAGTTAAAAATTAATAAAATTTCTGTGCTAAGTATATTGGATTACGTTTTATAATCTGCTTTTATCTTACTAAGTTTGAATAAAAATTGAAAATGTTGGTAAAATCTTGATTCTTAGTGTTGTGTAAAGTTAAGCTGCATTTTTCATTATGAGTCAAATTTTTATATTAATGGGTGCAAATTATGATGAAATTTTCTATTAAAAATTATTTGTAAGACCGCCGTTATCCATTTTAGAAGAGAGAGACTAAGGATGAATAATGATCTAAAAATCTGTTCCTAACAGCTGACGGAACTTTATCATGACTTGTAATTTCTACGTATTTTTCAGAATTCTCATTTGTTGTATTAGGCAAATTAAGTTCCAAATCGGAGGCTCGTGTTTAGTTTTAACTGTAGCATGAAAGAACGTATTACCTCTCTAATAAACGAGCATGCAACAAATGAAATGAAGGGGTTTGGTTTCATGGTAAATGTGCGGCGAGAATATAGGCCAACAAAGACGCTGGCTCTTTAATGCTGATGAAATACGAGGACAACGTATACCGGTCGTTATACTTGAACGTGTTCGAGTATAACCGCAATCGATGACGATGCCACGGACTCCATCAGCATACCGGTGGCCACTCGTCGATATATTGCCCCTCCAGGCTCAATGAATCACGTAAATGTTGTTCCGTCGAGCGTGGAAATATCCTATGATTATAGTCGGCGTTAAACGGAGAACTATTTGATCGTTTCCGCAGTTTGTGTCTATGTATATAACGCCAAGTTGGTCGCAAACTTGCCCTCGACTTTAAAGTTACGCGGCCTGCTGCTGACGGCAATGGTCGACATGAGTAATTTCGACGACGTAGTTTATCGCTGTAGTTTTCTTTCTTTTCGCTATATCGCGAAGCCGCGCGGAAATTTCCCCCGCGCACGCTAATGAGATGCAAATACACGAAGCTTGTTGCCGCAATTTACGCTTCATCCCCGCTTATAAAGAGTCGACAAATAGCGGATCGAAGTAAACTTAAGGGCGTAATAATGGAAATGGAAATCCCTAGGGCACTAGAACATGAATATTCTGCCAGCGATAGCGCCGAGCGCATTTTCATTCACGCTAACCGGAGCGCATGAATAACCTAATGAAAAAAGAACTCTCGTTTTGTACGAGCATATTCGCGTTCATGAGGGATTATCGCATCGGATTCCGCGATTGCATAAATTATGCCGTAACCCAAATGATTGCAATTGTTTCTACGATCGACAAGATACGAATAGCATTAGCATAATGACAACTTAGGAAATTGATTGTCAAAAAGGAGAATAAATTATCGAAAATATTGTAAATATATATATATATATATATATATATATATTACATAAAATAACTTTTTTGACATAGGACTTGTTTGAGAGGGAAAAATAATTTCTTGCTGAAGTATGTGTGTATTTATTGTAAAAAATTAATAATTTCTCTTGTCTGAATATATCTTTCAATAAATTAATTGAGTAAATTTTTAATTTTATATTTGAAAATTTAATTGCACAATTATTGGTCAATATTAAACTCTTGAAATTGTTTGTCTTAGTAAATTAATTTAAAATTGGGATATAAACAAGTAGCATAACATGCTCCATACGCAAAATGCACCTACGAAAATTTAATTCGAATCAATTAAAATTATATTAAGCGAAATATTGAAGTTAACATTCATTAACTTGTCCTCCGCGTTTCTCGCTAATGCTTTCCAGCGCACTTCAAAAAAGTTCAATTCTGTCTTGTCGATCAATATTGTAAACCGCAATTTTGCTGTATAATTGACACGTCAGTATGAAGTGTTATGGTGTACAAAAGCGACTGCAGATCGGAATGTTAATCCCGCTCTCGGGCGACACGAGCTCGCTTTAAATTAAACAACTTGCCGCAACGAGACGGGCACGAATTCCATCGAGTTACTTCTTGTTCTACGTTTTGCACTCGAGAATCGCGATTGTCCGCGCTATATCGAAGAGGAAATTAGTCATGCATACATCGACCAATCGGGACGATACGATCGAGAGTGAAATGAATTTCTATGACCTGTCTTTCGGGAGAAATCACTCTGGTCTTTTTTTGCATTCGATTGGCTACCGCAGAGTTTCAATTTTTAATTTCGCGAAAAGCGGGCGCGTATTGCGTTTAGATGGGAGCGATTATTGCTGGGGAATAACAGTTGCATCGCATACACACATACATGCGCGACAGTATGAAAATATGCATAAATAATGTGGATACACGGCGCAGAGGTACGTACTCATATACTTGCAGGTATTAACTCAACGCGTCATTTATGTTGGACAGAATTCAGTTGGGCATTTATACAGTGGAATGCCGCATAGCCGCGGGTTAGTTTTCCGCGGTATAAATAACAATCTAGCGGCATATAGACCATTAAGAGAACTACCGAGGCTGAAACACATTATTTTTATTCTTCGACGAATTGCCGATATCCATCATGTTTATTGGCCTCAGCGAAAGCTAAATTTCTTCTCCTCGGTTGTCGACAAATATATGTGAGATACAACAAAATAAAGTAATAAAGAGAAATGGAAAATGAAGAAAGACATGAGCATAACGATTTTTGAGATTAAAACGAGTTCTATAAAAAACAAAAATTGTATATTTATTTCGCGATGATGAAGTACTAGCGAAAAGTAAAGTTATCAAAAAAGCAATAGTTTTCGAGATATTTTGTATTTTATTTTGGGATATTTCGACATGAAATATAAAATATCTTGTAAACTATTCGTTTTTCGATAATCATACCTTAATATTTTTATGTACAGAATAACGAGGTGAATCAGTTGGTGTAAAGAAAATATATACTTGCTTTAAAAAAAAATTATTGTGCAGTTACATTTTTGAAGAGCAACTATGTGTTTTCTTTACACCAATTGATTCATCTCATTACTCTGTGCTTAAAAGTATTAAGGTACGGTTATCAAAAATTGAATAATTTACGAGATATTTTATATTTCATGGTAAAATAAAGTATAAAATATCTCGAAAACAATTTTTCGATAACTTTACCTTAATACTTTTACGTATAAAATAACTACAAGGGCATCATATTATATAAAAAAAATCATATAATTCCATTTAAAAAACGAAGGTCACCTTGAAATCTCAGGGGAACGCCTACACCTAGAAAAAAACTTGTGTCCATCGTAAGATATTCCCTCGAAACAGAGTAAGTTTTACTTGAAAAAATTTTTTTACATAAATGTATCATTCAAGAGATATTTGAGATCATTTAAAATGAGACACCCTCTAAAAATTATGCAATTTGTAATGTGCGGTTACATACTTTTTTGAAAAGCAACTATGTGTTTCCCTCACATCAATTGATTCATCCCACTATTCTACGCATAAAAGTATTAAGGTACGATTATCAAAAAACGAACAGTTTACAAAATATCTTATACTTCATGTCAAAATATGTCAGAATAAAATGTAAAATATCTCGTAAACTATTGATTTTTTGATAGCTTTACCTTAATACTTTTATATGCCAAATAACTAGAAGAATTATATTATACATAGAAAATCATATGATTCCATTTAAAAAAAACAAAGGTCACCTCAAAATTTCCGGAACATCTCCACCTAGAAAAAACATGTGTCCATCATAATATGTCCCCCTCGAAACCGTTTAACTTTTATCTGAAACATTTTTTTGTATCGTCAATAGTTTCGGAGAAAATCGACTATATCATTTAAAACGAAACACCCTGTATATATATAGAAGGTTGGAAATTGGAAAATGATTTATATATATATAAATCATTTTCCAATTGTTATTTATTGATTTTATTTGAACGTGAAATATATGTTACTGCGAAAAAACGAATTTGCAAGTTGGATCTCCAAAAACTCAGATGCAAACTCGACGTGAAACCAATTTGTCTCGTCGTCCGCGTGTTAATTAGAAACCAGTTTCTAGCACACGCGTGCTGTCGTTTGCGTATTTTCAACGATGCAAATCTCGTAGCCGGTCGTAGCGCAACACGATATGCCAAGGAGAGAGAGAGAGAGAGAAAGACAGAGGAAGAGAGAAAAAGAGAGAAGCATATCAATGCGTTCGCACACTTTCTCATACATACACGTGTACGCGCGATATTCTCCTTTACCTTCTTTTTTCTTCTCCGCCAACTTATACGGGCAAAGTTTGGTTTACAGATCGGCGAAATTGAAAGAGAAATAAAACAAACGTGGCGGTGAGTCGCGCGCGTACCGGATTGGGGGTGGTTTTTGTAGTACGTAGTTGAATACGGCACGTCACCGGCCGCACAATGCTTCCGGCGGACAAAAGCTCGCGACAAAGCAGGCGAGCGCCGATAAGAGGAAGCGGAGGCTGCACCGGGGTTTAGGGCTGGGACTCCCGATTTCGGCTTGCAACGAGCGTAACCCATTTAAGCGCGATAACAGGGACCGTTGTCGTTTTCGTTACGATCGCAAGAAGCCTCTTCCGTATCGCGAAGCTACTGTTCTCAGGTCGGGTTTATCCGCTGTCCGCATTTTTTCCTTTCCACTTTGTGCTTCTTGTCGGCAAAAGTTGGAGCCGCAGCGCGCATCGAAAACCGAAACCTATACAATGCAGAACTTCGAATTTCGATGCTGCAGGTATCGCTAGAAGGATCTCTGTGTACAACAGTTGAATCGGTGTCTTTCTGTATCTATGGAATCTGAAATTATTTAATATTCGCGTTTATAATCCTAGGTCCTTTGACGAATTTCGAGACAATTTTTCCTCAGCGAACATGAGAGATCATCATTCATTGTACTTTGTCTATCGCATTACTTGGTATCACGAGTCCACTCGAGATAAGTGAATTCGTTATACTTTTCCGATGGAGAAAATAGCTCGCTAAAGAGCTATACAGACGAGGAGTTGTGCGCTAATATGAAACTATTGCGTCACATCGCAGAACGCTCGAACGCGACGCGGAAAATATGCCCCGAGTGCGTGCCAGTCGGGTTCTAGCAACGCGTAATTTCATAAAATTTCCTAAAGCGGGTATAAACAAGGCTGAATTTACTTAGGTTCGCGAGTATACGGGAGCATACATTTTATAACGTCGAGTTTATTTAGCATTAACACGAGTTTAACAAGTCGCGGGTATATAATTCACAAACGTCACGCGAACGTAAAAATATACGCGCAGAGGAGAACATGTGTGGCCCGAGAAAGTTACTTTCGACTGAAGAGAGTCACGGATGTAAAATACATTTTTGCATTATTACTGCGTATAATCATAACAATTCGTCCAAAGTCGCCTCTACGCATGATAACATTTCTGAAAGAAGATTGTCAAGAAGAAAGTTTGACTTTATGCTCTTGCATTAATATAAATACCTAAAAACTTTTTGTATTCTGAAAAAGCGCCGAAAGGTAACGACTTGAAGATACCTTAACAAAAATTGCTTCTTCCAAGCTTACTTTTATTAATAGGGTTTCCATCCGTCCTCTTTTCCCCGGACATCGTCCTCTTTTTTAGGACGTCCGGGGGGATTTTTCGAATGTGTCCGGGGTAATTATAATGTCCGGGGTTTAAGGTTTAACAGAATTTCTAAATATTTTGCATTTTAGATTTAATTTATCACATCATATTCAATGACTTCAATTTACTGATAAAAAGCAATAGTTTTGTGCTGATTTAGTTCTTTAATATATTTGATAATTATTTATTTTATTGATATTTTAAAAATACCAATGACAATATAGCACGTAGGTATAGGTACAATAAGGTAGATACCTAATAATAAAACTTCTTTTAAATTAAAAACGTGTTTAATTTATTCATTTTACTCTAAGTACTATTGAAAACGAGATGTAAAATAATTATTCATTTATTGTTTATTATAACCAATTTGTTAACCTATTCGCATTTTTGTATGCGTCCGGGGCTGCAAGCAAAATGTCCGGAGTTTTTGTTTTATAAGTTCTAGTTTTGAAAATTTTATTATGGCAACTCTACAGTCTTATATAGTTGCAAAATCATTATTTTTTACTTCTTAGAAATTTTTACTTTTTCAGCCAGATACATGTAAAAATTCTTAATGGTATTTTGATAAGTTGGACCATTTTCGTGTGCGCGAGCGATATACATATCTTCCTCGCGTTTTTGTCATATGGCAGCAATGGGAGGAAAGCGCACCACTTTGTCGAAGTTGTCGGTGCGCGGCAATCCTTTAACCACCGTCTCGCAATTCCTTGCGGGGGTACGTTTTTACCACCCGTTCTCCCTTTACCTCCGCCTCGAGCGATTTTAAGCGGTTTCCCGCGGCGAGAGCAGCGCTTTCTCATTTCTATGGTTCGCTGCTGATGAAAGATAAGTCTCGATATTTCATGTTGAATCGAGGCGTTCCGTACTCGCGTAGTTTATTTACCCCCGATATACGCGAGAAATCGACGACATCGATTGCTGAACCGATCTTTCGAAGAAATTCTTCAACTATCTCCCAGCCGCGTTCGTCTTTTTCGAAGATCGTTAGGTGGTTTCTCTCTCTTCCATCTTCTCAATCTGCTAAATTTTCAATCGCGATTTAATTATTTCAAGCATTGACCTAGGTGACCGGATAAATGTTTTACGTGAAACGTGATTGATGTCGGCGCCGAGAGTCGACAATCTCTGTTCTTGTCAATATTTAACATCAA
This sequence comes from Aphaenogaster ashmeadi, assembly GCA_003063805.1. Taxonomy (NCBI): domain Eukaryota; kingdom Metazoa; phylum Arthropoda; class Insecta; order Hymenoptera; family Formicidae; genus Aphaenogaster; species Aphaenogaster ashmeadi. The sequence goes on from NJRQ01000094.1 coordinate 358,896, forward strand.
TCGTATCGCGTCGACGTAAATATATCGTCCCTTTATTGGAAACAAGACCATGTGTACGAAATAGAAATAACGAGAGAGGAAAAGAAAAAAAGCGAGATTGTGTAATAGGTTCATTTTTAGAAGAACTATCTTCTCGTTCTTTATTTTTCCTGTTAATATCAATACACATGTCAATACATTGTATTGTCTCTGGATATTAGATATGTTCCAATTGCGAAATTGTACAAATTATTCACGTATAAACGTATAAAAGCACGTACGTATATACAGATTGACATTTGAATTGACATTTTGATTATCTTTCAATGTTATTATAAAAGATATACTTGAATGTGATACATTAGTGAAATTCATCAGTTAAATTTTAAAATGCATTGCTCCTCGAAATATTTGTTTGTATTGTAAATATTTTTACTCTATATAATGTTTAAATTAAATGAGTTAAAATATAAAAATGCTGTGTAATGGAGAATCCATGTAATCTTTACTATACAATTAATTATTGAAATACCTCCTTTTTCGATCCTTGAATACTATGAAATTAGATTGCGCCAATCAGAATTATTTTATATTTCAGAGGAAAGATGAATTTCAGTCTCTTTTCAAAGAAATAATGGAAATTTTGAATATTTTAACTAAAATTTATTATATTTATTATTTACAATTGTGATTCACAAATAAAACGAGCGATATTGCATCTGTACATACAAAATTAATAACGTCAATGCAATACAATCTTTATTAAATTTATGCCAATAAAGATAAAATACTTTTTATGTTAATAAAACATACATCATTTTACCTGAGAAAATGTGAAATCAGAATATCATTGCATATAACTTGCCGCTTTGTTATATTTTGGCATAATTTTCAATTGCATCCAACGTAAATATAACTATGTAATGCTACGCAACGATAAATATCCACGTGATTTTTATGAAGCTTTTTAGCAATGCGTTAAATGCATAGTAAATCTAATCATGGAGAAAATCAGTCTCGTTTACGCGGCGGTCATGAAAGATTGTTCGAGGAGACAGTCGTGCTTAGTGAGAGACGCTTAAGATGAAATATGAAACTTTACTTCCAACGGAGAAACATACCGCTGCGCCGTCAACCCTCTTAAATGGATACACGCTCGTCTCTCTTGCAGAGATTAAGACCGAATTTATAACAGATTTCCCAATTACTCTTATTCACTTTTCATCGCGCGAATGCGCTACACATTCCTACATCGGCCTCGTTATATAATTTCAATTCAATTTTCATGTATTCCGTGAGCCGTTGAATTTTACGACAGCGATAAATTTAATATGGAATTCCTTAAAGCTTTTCTGCGATTCGTCACGTTTCGCGACTGGCAAATTATATCTCCCGTTAGACAAATAATATTTAACATAACTCGTACGTGCGAGACTCGTCTCGCGAGTTAATCGCGGGAAAGGTAGTAATAAGCACTGGTCTTCCGTGTTTGCTGTATCGAGTAGTACGATATATCCTGTTTATTCACATTTCTACAGCGCCCGTGTATACGATGTTACAACGGCTAATTAATCTGTCCTTTGCCCAGAAATGCTCCCTTCTTCTTTTGTTTCCCCGAAGAATACGCTCTACACATGTCTGTACATTTCGTTTCTGGATATATCACTGCCGGATGCTAAGTTATATATTTCGTGCTTCCGAAAGCAGCAGAAGCCAATCCCGACTTAATCAGTATTTCATGTAGACGTTGTATTATTCTTCCGTTTTCACATTTATAACATTTTGGCACTATATTCGTACGGCTAATTTGCCATTGCTATTGACAAGAAGAAACAAAGATTTAACTCTCAAGCATCATTTCATACCCGATTGTATTCAGCACGTTAGCAATTTTTTTTTTGATTAAATAGGAAAACGCGTAAATTTCATTTTTAACAATTTAAACATTTTTTGGAGAGTGTAACAACTGTGTTTTCGTATTTTGTTATCGGATCCATTGCTTTCAATCAACTGCATATTTCACGAATTCAAAAATGTTACTTTTAATCTTGCTTCATGCATAATCACATGTTGAATTTTAAGTTATCATGATATCGCACTTAATTATTACAGTTTACTCGAATCTGCTCCATAAATCTGCTGAATATAGGCGTTACTCACGTAATACAATAACAGCGTCAGCGAATGTATTGAGTCGCTGCGAAGCTTCGATATTTCTTCGACGTAATGGATAATGCGAGCGCTTACTCTTTAATAATTCAAAAGATATCTTCTCGGTGAAGGATGCACAGTGTGCTCGCTTCAGATCTCAACGTTCAATTGCCATTGTATGCTTTAAGATGCATTGATTAAAGAGATTGCATTTATATCTTTTTTATATCATCTCCATTTATTTTATATTTGCATTTGTTTTTATAATTTCATATGAATTCCACGAAATCTGGTGATAATATTACGGCAATAAGTTGATATGCAAGGTAATATTAAAATTGCTACACTGAGAGAAAAATTTATTATATTTGTGACTATAATTAAATTGTAAATAATTATGGTTAGGTGCACCATTTTTATAGTTATTACTGCTATAATGTTAGTAATAATAACAAAAAAATA
>NJRQ01000094.1:361602-377497 GCA_003063805.1 Aphaenogaster ashmeadi
ATAATTATTTACAATTTAATTATAGTCATGAATATCATAAATTTTTCTCTCAGTGTATGAATAATATTGCAGCGTGAAAGTTTGTGAAAAGTTAAATAATGACAAGGCGATTTATTTCGAGCAATGGTTTTTACATTGCGGTTTAAAGCATGTCCAATTATGAGACGTGATTGAGCGGTCATTTGTGAGTAATCAGTGCTGACATTATTGTACGCGCAAGCAAACGACTGCTTTTAACAGTATGCTCTTGATCGGTCATGCTATGCTTTAAAAATTAAGAAATTGTAATAAGAAATTGTGGAATGAGAAATATCTATATTTGTTTTTTTTTTTAATCGCCACAGTGCTACTTTTTACGAGTTAGTTTTCGTGTGAATAGTTTGCAACGCATAATGAAAAAATAAAATTATTTACCCTCTTTACTCTAAGCTTGCACTGTACAGTAAATAATAGATGATCCTCTCTTTTTACGCTCATCAAAAATATACAATGCGCCCCTCTTTCCTATCTCGAGTACGCTTTTGACCGATTTCACAGCTGTCCATACTTATTTGCCATGGTTTAATTGTGCTCTTCTACAAGATGGCCGAAATAATACCGAATGTTTAACGATGCGAAATTAATACGATTGGATTATGCGAAGATTAATATGGGGAACTATATAATTCTCGTTTAAAAAAGAAATGTTTTCTCAAACATATTTTATGTTATCTGCGTACATAATTTTTTATATGTACAGGGTGTCCCATTTTAAATGACGATCTCAAATATCTCTTGAACAAAACATTTTAAAGAAAAATATTTCAAATAAAACTTACTCTATTTCGAGGGGGACATCTTATAATGGACACAAGTTTTTTCTATATTAAAATAAAGTATAAAATACCTAGAAAACTATTGATTTTTTGATAGCTTTATCTTAATACCTTTATGTGCAGAATAACTACAGGCATCATCTTATATAAAAAAAATCATATAATTCCATTTAAAAAAACAAAAGTCACCTTGAAATCTCAGGAACATCTCCATCTAGAAAAAACTTGTGTCCATCATAAAATGTCCTTCTCGAAACAGAGTAAATTTTACTTAGAACATTTTTCTTTAAAATGTATTGTTCAAGAGATATTTGAGTTCGTCATTTAAAATAGGACACCTTGTATATTGTAATTTATACAACATATCGATAAAAAATTGAATTTCGAAATTGCCGCTTGACAAATTTCCTCTATCTTAGGAAAATAAGTTTCTCAACTGCGGTGTTACAATTTAGGCAAATTCGACTCGTCTAGAATTTCGACGATGCACGCGTTCTTCGCTGTCTTTGCTTTACTTAGGAAGTTTATTTCTTCTATCGTTTCTCTTACGGAGGTGCTTATCTACTTGCATAATATTTACGTAAAGATAGAAACTCGAGGAAGATTAAAGCCTTCGGCGCATAGCGGTGGTCGGGCTGCCTATGTAAAATTTACCTTAAGAGTATTAGCGGTAGTAGCAGCTAAGACAGGCGCCGATGCTCTTCTTGCCACTCGGCGCGACTCTATCTCGCGATATTTAACCTCAGTAATATCGAGCGAGGCTGTTTTATCCGACGCGCGCACGAAGCGAGAGAGAACGGCAACGTGACATTTTGTCGCTGCTGCACGGTCGAATCGATCGTCACGCTTGCCTTTGTTTGACTTAATTACCACAGTGATAGATCGGTAGATAGGCACCGCACGTCCGACCGTCGCGCGTCGCCGACAATCGAGCTCCAGTCGAGGGGTGGCTCGAGCTCGGTTCAGCTGAGATTCCGTCGAAGCAGACTTGACACGAACGTTCGAAACTATCGAGCATGGACGGTAGATTGATAGAATGATAAAAATAAATCTTTTCAGCATGTATATATAATAATGATTTATTATATAATATTGTATTACTATACATATATAATGAGATATTATTCTATAATATTATCTATTGTATTTGTATTCTATTCTATTTGTAATTTATATATTATTGTTTTTTTCATATGTAATAGAAGTTATTATTCTAAAGCTAACTTTTTTATTTTGACATTTTCGCTTTCAAATTAACACAAATGTCCTACTTTTTCCGTTATTTTCGCTGCAAAAAAAAGTGACTACTCTGTTATCATGGATCAAATTATGACCTTTTTTCTGGTGAGAATGGTAAAGAAAATAACATTTAAGGTAAACGTCCCAATGACCGGACATGAACCTATATCCGAACACTTACACAAAAACTTCTTATTATTAATCTCAAATGCTTTTTTTATTATAATATTAAAATTTAATTGTAATCTTTAAATATTTAAAAATTACACAGAAGCATTTGAGATTAATAATAACAAGTTTTTGTGTAAGTGTCCGTATATAGGTTCATGTCCGGTCATTGGGACGTTTACCTTAAATTAGAAAAAATAAAACTGAGACATTAACAAATTTTTATTTTTTTCTATAAAAATGTAAGCTGAAAATATTTGTTTACTTTTTAACTATTTTTTTTACTAGGAATGACATTTATGTCTATATACATAAAGTGACCCAGAGCTAACGGATCACCTTTCACCTATGGATTCTTTAAACAGTTTGAAATCGATCTTTCTTTAGCGAAAATGTCGAGAGAGGTTATCATTTATCACGATTTTCGACTTTTGACATGCAGTATATTTATAATCTTGGAAATACAAATTTTTTCGACATTCTTTTAAAGTTTAAAAAATATTAAGATTTTATTATTTGACTGCGTCTCTCTCATTTTTAATTATTTGTAATTTAAGAATTATTTATCTGTTGATATTTTTATGCAAGAAAAATTGACTTTAAATTAATTATAGAATCTGTAAAGAAAAAGTGAGACGGTAAATCTGGAATATCTAACATACAGAGTAGAACGTAACCTATATAATTGAAAATATAATTTTTAACAAAAACACACATTAATAGAATAAATAACAAATATATTTTAAATTATAAAGTATATAAAGTTTAATACTTGAAACAGAAAGAGAGAGGCATACATTTAACTTTTATTTATGTATATGAGAGAGAAGTCTTGGAATTAAACTTTCAAATTAATATATTACTTTACAAATTAAATAAGTTTTCCTTATTTTAAGTTACATTGTTTTTCCTTATTAAACTTTCTTATCAAACTGTAATATATAGATGCTTAATTTATTACAAACTAGGTGGAAAGTGAAATATTTTAGTGATTATCCGAGGTCATTCTTTGTGTGATGCCGGAATACTTTTATCTTTGCATGAATGACAGCTAAAGCTTCTTATTACGTATCGATGCAGTTCAATGTCGAATTATAACTATATGCTAGAGAAATAACAAGGAATTCGTTCGCATTGTGACCGCTTTAGATCAAACGGAATAAATTACATCCGCTATTCGATCAGCGTTAAGCTCTTTGCCGTTAAGAAGGTATCGATTGCGTAAAAATGTGCCAAGTAGAATAACCGTAGGATAGAGGTGGCGATGGTGCAGGTGGTGGTACGCTGAGTAATGCCGGCCGCGCGTATAATAAGCCAATATAAATGCAAATGTCCGTGGGAGTAGGTATATATTTTGTATTTAGTGGCTTAAGTGAAATAACACGGCGAAATTATGTGGAGCTATATTATTAAAGTAAAATTACGTCACAAATAAAGTCTCGTTACGTGCGAGACACGGCCGAATTATATATGTGTGTACACACACAATTTGTACGCATTTGACTTGAATATGAATTACATTAAATTCGATCTCATTTTGCTATTTTGCAAAATGTCTTTTCATATTATCTTACTGTATCGTTTATCACGTTTTATTTGTGTCTTTACATTGAATATGTGGAATGTCTAACGCGTCTCGTATACTCACTCATTCAATGATTTATTCTGATAAATACAAATTTTGCTATGATTATAGAAAATTGTTCTATTTTAAAAAAATATATTTGCGTTTATATTTTATAACATAATATGCATTTATTTATGTATTGAACGAAATAATATTTTTTGTTGAATACAAAATATATCATTTCGATTGTGCTATATAACGAAGTGCAAATTATATGTTTTCTAAATTTGTGAAACATCATCTTCATGGAAAGCAAGTAGCTTGAAAAGGAAAAAGAAGGAGGAGAGAGAAACGGAGAAAACGTGCAAGTACAAAGTAACCAAAGTAACTGTGAACCAACGAAACTTTTCGTACAATGTTAGAAGTAACGATGCACGTCGTAGAATCGTGTTCGCAACAGACCGACCTCGTGTCTAACAATTGGAATCGACTCACGACTGTCCTATCGCGTTTGTGTTTCCATTTGCACGCATGTCTCGACTTTTAACTATATTATCAAGTTATTTTTTTTTATCAGACAGTTGAGAATTGGAGAACTATAACATTTTGTTCTCCTTTTTAAATTTGGATAACTGAGGAATATTGTATCAATAGATTTGTCCTAATTAAAGTATAAATAAAAGTATACCCTAATAAAAGTATATCAACAATACGAGATTATTGCAACATCGATGAAAAATGCATTCTATTTAAAAAAAACAACTAATTCAAAATTTTTTCATCCTGTCGATTGTATCACGATTTTTAGCTCACCTTTTATATTGACCTAAATTGCGAATACGATAAGAAAATTTCCTTGTCTTTCTGAAAAAGATACGAAGAACATTGCACATTCTTCTAGTCGGCTTTGTTTAACGATCGGTTACCGATCACTGATTTTAATTACCGATTTAAAGTCGCTCGACAGTGAGCCGTAAATCGAAGTCTTGCGATAGCGTGTCCTGCTTTCAGCAACGTGGATCCACCGTCACGTGATGAAAATTAAACGAAATCGGAATGTAGTCCGATCGATCACCGACCAAACATTGATAGAGGAAGCAGAGTTGTCGATAAGCATCGACCAGCCAAGGAAATTGATTCGAGTCAATGCGGGCCGGGATTCGTAAGCCACGAGCCGATATCAATATACGTTTCGAAAACGACTCGACTCGTCGAGGAGTCAATTTCGTTTATCCATGCCACGGTTGGGTCTTCATGCTATCTGTACACGGTACATAGGGTGTTGCAGAACTACTGAACTGTTATGCTGACCATATATCGTATTTTTCTAAAAAAAAGACATCGATAAATCTACAATTTTTAAATAATTATTGAGACCTGGAAAACAGATATTGACTATTTTGGACGTGGTCGATGAGAAAACATTGATTCTAAATTTATACCGTTGAATAGTGCAGTTTCAAACTTCCAAGAGAACTTTGAATATATCACGATTGTTATATATTATTCATCTTCTGTCTCATTGGCTTCTATAAATATGCTGATATATAGCGCTAAAATAATTCTCACTATCGCTTCACAGATTGATGAAAAAGTTCTAATGTACGTTGCCAAAATCGTTTGATTTACGAATAGTTGAAAGTGCTTCCGGTAATCCTAGGACACCTTGTATATATTTGAGGCAAAGATCGATCCCTATCTGCATCAGTCGCGTGCCGATGAGAGGCGGTGACGATGCTCGGGAATAAGAAATTACGTCGTAAGAGCTGGCGCGTGCCAAACTCACCCTCCGCTATAAACCATGATTACAATACATGTACATACATCTATGCATATGTATGTAGTAGGCAAAGTGCAATCGTAGCTAGGAACTGCATCCATATGCATCGCGGGATCGTAAAGAACAACGCTGTCGAAATTAAGGTAACGTATACCGACGTGAAGGAAAGTATATCCGCGCCTTGCAAATGAGTTTAGAACGTTTTCTTGGATTTTACTTGATAATAATCAGGGTTGAATGATGGCTAGAATCATATTGTCTTATCGTTAGAGAGTTGTATTCACGGAAGCAATCTTAGGACCGAGGAACCCAGATGGCTTTATCAACCACAAACTTCGACATGGATAAGCGATTAACGACAAACATTCGCAGTGATTGTTCATCGATTTTAGCGAATCTCGAATATGTTGTACAGTACACGTTTGCTTGTAAAGTCAAAATCGATCATGCGATCATTTTAATATATCGGTATATACATGAGAAAAAATATATAAGATAGATTATCTTAAGTTATAGAAAAAAATTAATTTGAACTTTTTTATTTTCCCGAAGAAAAAATATAAGAAAATCTGTATATTGACTATAAAAATCGAAATATTTTAAATATCAGTTATTATGTGTATTTTTTATTGCTTTTATATTTCTTATTGGTTTAAGAATTAAAACAGACTACTTGACATATTTGATCTTATGCGCAAATATTGCGCATACATCGCGCATAAGATCAAATATGTCATTTATAGTCGGACAATATCTAAACTTAATTTACAATAAAAATATTTCCTGATATTTAAACTCTCTGGATTTCTTTACAAAAATATTTAAAAAATTTAGCACATTTCCAATAAGTTTATATCTACTAAATCCATTTCCAATAAATAATTTAACAGACTTACGACAGCACGAATGCGACATTCCTGTCAGGTAATCCGAAATACATCGCAAGTTTGTTAAGGAGTACGGAATTTTATATGAGAGGAAGAGATGTCAGATTTATAATGGAAAGATGATATATATTGAACATCTCTTATATAAGAGATTGAAGTAATGAAATCATAAAATAATTCTGAATATATTTTCTATAAATAAAACTTTCTGTAAAGGAGCCAATTGCTGTTAATTCTATGCAATTTTCAATAATTTTAAGCATATATTCATATATAAATATGAGAAATACCATTTTCGGTCGCGGCGGTTCTTGGTGCCTAATAATAATTACACAGGACCACAAAAAGAAATTTGTGAAAATTAACTGGATCAGAGTAGGTGATTCTTATAGATTTTGGGTCGCAAAAAACAATGCCGCGCTGGCCAAATTGCTCTATCACGTCACAATTTTGAGTTAATTGCAGTTAAAGTGGCAAAAAAGGGCTATTTTAGTGAATTTTGGCATATTATAACTACAGTATGTGACGTATTGGAGAAGTTTTATTGCAATCAAAATTAAGCATATTGTTAGAACTTTTAGCCCTTAAAAGGAATTTGTTGTGTCGGTTATGATTAAAAAGATATTAATGATTAATATGGATAATCTAATTTCGTCAAAGTTGCGACTTACATAGACCATCTGTGAAATATTTTTTAATTACGTTAGTTAAACTTAAGGAGACTTTTTCAAGTCTCTGAATACTAATCTGATGTCAAAGTTGATAAATTCAAAATGGTGGAGCCAATGTGGCGGATATCAAAAGTAAAATATCTATATACATGTGAATATCTATATATAAAGATCTAGATCTTTTAAAGAAGAAAAAATTGATCTCTAAGATTATAAAAGATATATATTAATATATATTAATTATATAGATATTTTTCAGTTTCTTGGTATTGGTGCCCCCGATATAAATTCGGAATAGTCCTGAAAGAAGTGGTATCTCCACGTGGTTCAGGATGGGTAACGCTAGATCTACTTCAAAACAAATTAAAGTCCTATCCAAACTTTTGGAACTTACCTTCCAAATGTTGCAAATCCGAATTCAAAATTTTACATTTTAGCCGTTTTTGAAACTCATACTGGTAACTAATATTAAAATAGTCGAATTTTTACTTTTGATATCGAATTTTTACTATTTGATATTGATTAGTAATCAGAGACTTGAAAAAGTCTCCTTAAGTTTAACTGACATAATTAAAAAATATTTCACAGATGGTCTATGTAAGTCGCAACTTTGACACAGTAGACTCCATATTAATCATCAATATCTTTTTAACCATAACCGACACAAAAAATTCCTTTTATGGATTAAAAGTCCTAACAATGTGCTTAATTTTGATTGTAATAAAACTTTTCCAACATGTCACATACTGTAGTTATAATATGCCAAAATTCACTAAACTAGCCCTTTTTTGCAACTTTAACTGCAATTAACTCAAAATTGTGATGTGATAGAGCAATTTGGCCAGCGGTATTGCTTTTTGCAACCCAAAATCTATAAGAATCACCTACTCTGATCCCAGTTGATTTTTACCCACAAATTTTTACTCACAAAGGAGGGCCGGTAAAAAGTGGCGATTTTGGCCCATCAACCGGCGCCTAAAATTCATATAGATTATCGTTGCTAGTGCCCTGCAGAATGCAAAAATATTTTTTTGAAGGCTAAAAACCGATGGGAACTTGGCGAGATTCAAAAATAAAGTACGATGTTACGCTGTAACAGGTTTTCGAATATCTTATGCGGTATTCTCAGAATAGGTGATTTGTCTTTGCGAGTTAATTTATATATCTATCTATAATTTATATATATATATAAATTAAATTAACGCAACTTGCACAAGAATTATCTTCTAGATAAAAGAAATCGAGAGAATCGGTGGAATCCAATGAACGATAAAGAAATTATTGGTTGACTGATAGCTCTGAAATTCAATTATATAAATTCACTCGCTGTTCCATATATGCGTATATAAAGGCTTTAGATGTACCGCATATCTGTGGAAAATTGATTCATAAAATGCGTCCTATTGAAATTAATAGAAATTGACCGCTAAAAACACAAAAAGTAACGCGAGTGTTTTATAGCCTGGCAAATATACAAGTAGAAAAAGTATTTCTATCTCGTCACTGTAATGATATTCATGCAGTTCAATAATGTTGAAAAGTTCCTTGGCTGTTTTACGAGATGATTACTTATATGTTAATTCCTATCAGAAATGAAAAAGCAATAAATAAATTTTATTATGAATTGCTGTGACACATACATATGTTTCAGGCAAGAGTGATATATGTATTATAAACGTGATTTGCTTTAATTTAATATAATATGAAAGAATGAATATATGTATTTTAAAGATTAAAGTGAGATTTAAAATTTCTTTTTAATGTAAATAAGGAGCGCCAAAAATATAGAATAAAATATAAGAAAATATAAATGTTACATCTTTTTCATATATGTTTTTGTAATATTTAGCTACTAATTTTAATCTTACTTACATTAAATATTCATATGAATATATTATAATATTTAAAATTCATATAGAAGCTTCATAAGACAATTTTCAATATATATATTTTGTGATTACCCGAGAATCGTTATATATACGAGTGATTTTATATATCAAGTAATTTTTCATTGAAAAATCACTTTTATGCACATATAAATCTTTCTCTCTTGAGAATAAACAACAAATTTGATCTGAAATGCGGCATGAGATATTCTATTGAAAGAACTAAAAATTCTGCTAAGCCGCCATTGAGTCGCAGAAAGTCGATGGAACTTGAAGAATTTCTTTAGTTACGGTTCGTGATTTTTTTTATTACTATTATAAAGCGAAATGCGTTGTGTCGAGCTATGTAAAAAAATAGCTACTCCTTCTACCGGTGACAGTCATATGCATTGCAAGTAGGATTATTCTTGAGCTCTTATAGATCTCAACGACAGTCTGCTTCCGCTCTTACGAATATAGAGAGCAGATCAATGTCGAACGAGAATGCTATCCGACCCGATTAACGTATCGGAAAACTCATCCGCGCGATCTCACGTACTCGATGATACGGACTTTAAGCCTTTGCTAGAGCGATTCTGAATGTTATTTGAACTCCATCTCTTTCGTTGTTCTCAACATTCATGAATACATACTGTTACATTTCACATTTTATCCATATCGAAATTTCATTTCGACGCTAACTTCTAACGTCTATTGGATGTATTTTTTGCAAAAAGATATTTTGCCATAGAATAATTAAAAGGAACAATAAGAAATGATAATAAATCATGAAGTATATTACATTACACATCATGTAGTATATTACATATACTACAAATTTCTACTCTGCTATTCAGCTTCTCGTATTTTCCTTCCAAAATGACATTTGAAAGCATGATGACTTTTAAGAAAATATCTTTTTTTAGCAAACTTTTTTATTTTGCTATTAGTGAGATAATAATTACAATTGCACTAACACGCGATGAAAAAAATCCATAATAATTTATTCACAAAAATTTATATTTTTAAATAGAAAAACGTAACAAGAAAAACGTAACGTTTCATAAAGAATTTTTATACTTCAAAAATGCTGAAAGTATTGGTACACAAAAGATCAGAGAACGCTCCTACTCTTCCCTTTCTTATCTTTCTTCCCTATTCCCGGTACATGCTGTAATGCGGTCGCATACGTAAGTGAAAAAACATAACGCGGAATATCTAGGGGAAGAAGCGCTCTTTCGACTGCGCATGAAGGGGTTCGGATACGGTGGTTGTAGGTAGGTGGATAGGGAAGAAAGGGTCGTGAAATGGTGTGGAGTGTCGATGGTATCGTCTGCAATGAGAAAGAAGGAGAGAGAGAGAGGGAGAGGGGAGGGGGGTGGAGAATCGAGTGAAGAGCCGCTGCTGCTACTGCCACAAAGTAGGCGCAGCGTTTTATCGTCGACTAAAGGCTAAGAGACGCTCTACCTTTCAGTCTTTTACACATGCTTCCTGGATATCTTCTCTGCATACTTGCTACACACCCCATCCCCAACCCCCTTCGCTTATCGTAACAAGTTCTTCTGTCGACGAGACGCAGCCGATGCATCGTCGTTATATCGCGTTCCCTCTGCGGATACCGTCGTGGATTCCATAGAGTGTCCCCGACTTATTCAGCCACCTTTTATCTACTCTACCGGATCATTTGATTAGTTTGGAGTCGACTCGAGCAAAAGGATTAAAAAAAGACGCTGGAGTAGCTTTTTAACTTAAGCGATCGAGAATCAAGTTTTTCTGAAAATAAATCTTAAAGATGCAAATAGTGAAGCTTCATTTGGTCTTGAATGAAATTATTTTAATTTAGACTTGTCATTTTGAGATAAATTATAAGATATGCTGAAAATTTATAGAATCTGCGACAATGACGAGTTTGATGAGTGAAAATTGCTTTAAAATTGATCTAGAAATCCATAAACAAAATGTGGCTCGGCAATTTTGGAATAATCTGCATATTATCGATTAACGCGCGCACGTGCGAATAATGTATACACGATTGGTTCATTCGCGGACGTGAGAACGTAATAGGAAGATTGTAGCATGATGTGTGAAATCCAACGCGTATTATGATTCAGATGCATGATTGATCGATTCACAGAGAACATGTTTTCTGTAAATATTTCATAGGAAATCCATATTGAAAATAGCTATTAATTCACATTTATATTAGTCATATACTTTTTTACATTACATAAACATATTAAAAACAATTTGCAAATATTACCCAGGAAATACATTATGCAGTTAGTCATTTTTTTCTAGTGCTTATCGCAACTATAGATTACATGATTATCATGTTTTTGAAGTTACGAGAACATCATATTTTTCACGATTTTTTCTTTTTTCTATTCTTTTATTACGGAGATTATTACTTAACAAAACGTCTCTTTTTGTTACAGGTGAGGTGATTGGCCAGCGGTTTCTGGGTAATGAAAGCCACGTGGAGCACTTCAAGCTTCTAGAACGTGCGACAACCTCTATCCTGATTGGTGCCAGGTAATTGTTACGTGATTCGATTCTTCGTCGCGTCGTCCCCTCGTGCTAGTCGTGGGGGCTTACATAAATGAGATAGTCATCGGCTAGACTCCGTTTATTGGTGCCACGAGCCCCAAGTGGCCGACGAGTCATTCATTCGATTACGCATCAGCAGCGAGTGACGCAGCATCACGCAGCATCACGCGTATTACAAACAGAGATGCGGTTTACGCGCAACGCGCACTATTCATTTGTATTCAAAGGCCAAAGACAGCATGCAGCATACCGAGTATACCAGACCGCTCTTTGACTATGAATTCCTTTACTCCAGGTTGAACTTAATAAAGATTTAATGGGATGTAATCATTTTAACAACTTTTTCATTTTCAACATTATTCATCTTGTTGAGTAAAACCTCAAAGTAAAATTATTAAAGATTATTTTTTGAATTTAAATGTAGAATATAATTATATTACTTTTTTAAATCTTTGACGTTTAATTTTCGAAAAGACTTTTATTTTCGGTTGCTTATATAACTTAGATACTATATCGGTCTCTTGACTTTCCCGTTAAGAAAAGTTCGGTTCTAAATTGGTCAAAGAACTTGTAGACGGAAAGTGGGTTTGGGACATCTTGTTATCCGCAAGCGATTCAATCGATAGGAAGCACAAAGGGAAAGATAGTTCACATTCAAAAATTTATTTCGTATTTCGAAGAGCGGCGACCCTCGCCATTCTAGTTGTGCGTATATACATATGAAAAACGTTCTTTTCTATCTAATATTATTTTATCAACCTGCTCCAGTTACGCTGTTAAAGCGGTGGGCTGGAGATCAATAGCGTATCTCTTTGCGGAATCTGATACAAATACATTGGCTAATGGAAATTTGATACGGATCAAAAAATAATTTAATTTTTTCCCGATCGTACTCTCCGCCAACAGTCAGCGCAACGTTCCTGAGTCGTAAAATCAATTACACCCGAGATATATACAGCCTAGATCCTTTTACGGCTCCAATTTTGTCTTTGCAGTTTTTTCGCTTGATTTATCTTTCGCACTTCCATTCCCGCCGCACATGCAAGATTTAGAAGTCACCCGAAAACGATTTTTATATTCGTTGAAAGAAAGCCCACGATTTATCTTCGAAATATATCGCGCTCTTTGTGCGTCATTCTTGCTGTTTTACTCATAATTGCCGATGCTTATTCGCGCTTCAATCCGAGTTGTCGACACGGAGACGCACGAAGCGCAGAGATTACAGGGACGATTTATGGGCAGGATTTAACGCTCTCGTTTCGTTTTGCAGGAACGCCATTTACAACATAAGTCTGCACGACCTAACGGAGATCGCCGACCAGGTGAGTACAACGCTAATATCACCGTTTCCAATATCTAGAGCTGAATGAAGCTGACAAAGAATGATTTAAATTGGAGAACCGTAGAGATTTAAAGATTTAAATAGCCTCGCGTTTTCCTCATTCTCTTCCCTTCGAATTACCATATTTCGAAAATCATCGGGGCTTTTTATAAAACTGAAAGAGTTGTTAACGATATACTGTTAGATGAGCTCTTGTTGCGATTGCCGCTCCAATTAGTTCTACGGGACTACCATATGTATGTATGTACGGAGTGCTTCTCAAGACAGTGGGTCAGAAGTCACAAAAGCGATATTGATCTCGGTAGCTCGCGAAACTACGAGGAATTGGTACTCAGGGGAACCCGCAGAAAGTAGAAGGGAGTTAGCGCGAACGACGGAGAGAATCTTGGTAGCGGCTTTCCGAGGTGGCGTAATGTAGCGAGAGGAGATCGATCAGAGACAGCTCCCTCGGCCAATAACACCCCCGCCTAGAATAGAATCGTAAAAGTCACCGTGCTGCAGCTTGCCCTTAAGGCTCGCGTCGTATCGCGACCGACCGCCGCGATCGATTCCGATTTGAAGGATTTAGCGGTAATGGAAAGCAGCGGGAAAGAGGCCGTGAAACTTTACCGATATCGCGATATTGGGTCGATGCAGTTTAGCTACTTTCAGAGAAAAAACCGTTTCTGGTCGAATATCATCTTTCATTCGCGGGAGATAAACGGGATCGGTTTGTTTCTCATGCCGGGTATAAACGAAAGATTTGTCAATTTCTAAGACTGAAATTTTTAACCTTACAATTATAAATATTACTCTTATAAATATATATATGTATATATATATACAGGATTTCTATAAAGTTTGTCTCCACCTCTATATTTCGGAAACGGCTCAAAATTATGAAAAACCGCGAAATACGTGTTCGATCATTTCGAGGAGCTACTCTTTTAAGGAAATTGGAGGGAGTTATCCCCCCAAGGGGGTGCCCCAGGGAGATCTCAACTTAAAAATTTCAAATGGAACCCCCTATAGGGGTGGGGACAGACTTTATAGAAACATTGTGTATATATAAATGAATAGATGCACAACATATTACTTTATAATTAAAATTATATTTTTTAAAAACTCTGCAGCTAATTACAAAGATTTATTCCATTTTGATATTTGTCTCTTTTCACGAGAGATTATATTTTTGGGCTTTGTACCAAGATTTATTTGATATCTCCTGTACAGTTTGCAGAATAATTATATAATTGTTTTCGTAATAAATTATTTGTGACTGAAAGAGAAAGAGAGAGAGAGAGAGAAAGCAATAGATTTTTTCTCCCAAAATAAATTCTTTCTCTAAAAATACGTACACATACAAAGAATGTATTTAAAGAAACGAGAATAGATTAATTGTCAATTTACGATAACGTAATATCGACAAATGAAATCAGACGAATTGTATTGTGATTTATGTGAGATACCTCTGCGAAATTGTGAACGATACCGTTGTGAATCTACTCTTTCCATTCACATTCATTTGCGCATATTTTCAGTATAGAAACGCTGACAGCTTCGTTTACGAATATCGTGAGCGTAAAAAATTTAAATAAAAGATAATGATATATCGAGCATTACATCGGCAAACCAATTTACTGTAAATTGAAAAGGGAACGTAAAATTCAACATTAAATTGTTATGAGAGAAATTTGCATATCATAACAAGATATACTCGGAATATGTAATAGCCTCGTGTTAGTATTGTCTACGTGTACAATATGTTAATCAATCGTGTATAATTAAAAATCAATTAGAGAATATTAAATTATAGTTACATATAACTGCCCCAATATCAAGAAAAGAGTCTGGGTAAATAAATGCGCGCTCTCCATTATGGTTGAGCGCTTCAGAATGGTAATTGCTAATTAAATTATTTTAATCACCGCTATTTGGAAGTAATCATAATTCCTCCATAGTAAGTTGCACTAGAATCTTACCCCGTTTATTATTGAAATGCTTCGATATGCGATATGGCCTAAATTATATAAATATCTTTACTTTTGATTTTTATATATTCTCTTGGCAAGAGCCAATATTCACAATTAATAATAAATGATTCAGACTGCTATAGAACGCGATAAGTTGTTTGTTTGCAATATCGCTGTAATATGTATAAGCTGTAATTATTTTTGTTATATAAAACGGGGACGACCCTTTCGCTGTACTTTTATATTAGGCTACAGACATTGGATTGTATTGAACAACTCCATTAAACCGTCTGACCTCATTTTTATTCAATTAACTTTTCTTATCAGTATCTATTAATGTTCTTCTATGTAGAGTGCCTGGCATGAAGCACTTTTTGCATGAACTACGGATTTATCGTCAATACTTAATAAAAGTTTTGCAAATATTTTTATATTTCATAAAAATTCCTATAATCTCAAACTTTACGTGCCCCAGAAATAATCCGTTTTCAGAGACTGAATAATGAAAATTGAAATGAAGATAAAGACTCATGGCAGGGTACAGTAAACTGGAGTTAAATAGTCAAGCATTTGACGTGATTTCAAAAGCGTGACGGCATGCCGCGCTTGGAAGACTGCCATTTCGATAAACAACAATTTTGCCCGACGCGCGGAACGTCATTCGCGCAAGAAAGACGTTGTTGACATCGTAATCCCTCCATGAAAGTTTTCCGCGGGGCTAATTGAGTCTGCAGCCGCTCCCGGCTGGCGTCGCAAGTTTAGTCGCTTGAGTGCTGCGCCAGCTCGAACGAACGAATGTTATTTCCGCCTACGATAAGACGAGATAATAGAAGATTTGATCTCTTTCAAAGCTTTCCTTATACCAAGGACGCGACTTTTTCTGACAACAGAATTTGTGTATTCGATTGATGAGACGCGATCAAACCGGAGTATGTCGTGTTATTATGCCCGTATCACACTAGCGACTCGCGGCTGCGATTGCGACTGGCTCCAATCACACTTGCGACTGGTGATTGCGGCTGTCGTTTAATCGCAGCCAATCTTAGGATGCCGTATGATCAT
>NJRQ01000094.1:383258-468708 GCA_003063805.1 Aphaenogaster ashmeadi
AGTATGTCCGTACATACGACGCCTCTATGTGTGAAGAGCCGAAGCATACAAACCTGGTCAAAAATTTCCGTCAGAGGGCATAGGAGATACATTCATTTCTTATATCTCTCAGAGCCATAACTTTTGGCTGATATTGTAGCACGAGAACTACCTTAAGGCCCCTGGATACTCATGTCAGCCATCTTGAATTGTGACGTCAGAGACGATGAAATATGGGACAATTCTTACGGAAGATCTCAAATAAGAAGGAGTCACCATACGATTGAATATAAGGGCTCAAATGAAAGAGGAAAGCATATTGTACGTTTATCTGCTCATTAGTTTGCTAGTCCTAATATAATAAGTGTATTAACAGCGCAATGAAAAACAGAGTAATTGACAGCTGATGCAGTCGAAGTAACACTGTTCTGGAAAACGGTTTATGGCACTTTATTGGATTATTACTTGAGGCAATAGATAGTACATTAACATAACCAACACACTGAAGCTCACTAATGAACCATTTTTGGTACGATAAATGAGTTATTTTACCAAAGAGATCTTCCGCAAGACAATTGTACACTTTTTGACGTGTTTTCCTTTCATCGCATTAAAATTAATTATCCGTGATCAGAGTTGAGAGGCTTAAAAAGCTCGGAGACTCACGGATTGAAATACATCATTTTCCGCTGTTTATTTTTACCAATAAGGCGTTTATCTTGCAATTTCAAAAGCTGTGAGCATACCAAGCTACGAACTTCCTCCAGTAGGCGTCGCGACACTCGATCACTGTATTAGCCGAGAGTATCCAGGGGCCTTAAAAAATTATTCTATTTTGCGATAAAATATTCACTGGATCTCACATCATTTTATTTCGTTCTATTTATTGCTACAAAGTCAAACTACTAAATGGATAGACTATAAAAGATTAGAATAAAATCGGTGCGTTATACATATGCAATAAAAATAAATGCAATTAACAATCATTAGCATGATTTATATATAATAAGATGGAAATAAGCAACGTGAACTAAAATACCTTTTGGTCTTTTTCATTCACCCGTGTGATATATGTATATTGAATTTATACATTGGTATTATTGCTTTCTTGCAATTTATGTAATATTTAATCCTGAAGAAATATTTAGGAAAGGAAGAAAAAGGAAACAAATACATTTAATATGTCGTTTAAGTTGACATTTTAATTTGGGCTGTACTGCGAATTCTAATGATCTGATGTCATTTTACCATTAGAAAAAGTTGTTGTGCTCGACTAGCACAATCCGGCACAACTAAAGAAAATTCGAAAAAATCAAATTTTTGTTTCACCCTCACCTCTTTCGAATGATCTTTAGCTAACCCTCGAAGATAGTGAGACTCTTCTTGCATGATTTTTACTCATCTTGATTAGCACAATTCAGCACAAGTTGAGAAATTGGATTATCGGTCACGATTCAAAAGTTATAAGGCTAAGATGTTTTTCGTCTGAAAAATTGACATTTTAATTTTGGCTGTACTGCGAATTCTAATGATCTGATGTCATCTTACCATGAGAAAAAGTTGTTGTGCTCGACTAACACAATCCGGCACAACTGAAGAAAATTCGAAAAAATCAAATTTTTGTTTCACCCCTACCTTTTTTGAATAATCTTTAGCAATTAGCTAACTCTCGAAGATAGTGAGACTCTTCTTGCATGGTTTTTACTCGTCTTGATTAGCACAATTCAGCACAAGTTGAGAAATTGGATTATCGGTTACGATTCAAAAGTGATAAGGCTAAGAAGTTTTTCGTCTGAAAAATTCACATTTTAATTTTTCTTCTTGAAATGGGAAGAAATACGGTTATAATTTTTGCGGCACAATGTACAGTAGCTAAAGCTGTATCCAGCATAATTTTTATTTTGTCGATAAACCAAAATGGCGGTGCTGGCAAAAAAAAGATTTTTATGATCTAACGCTTTGTTTTTTTAAATATGTGATTAATTTTTGCGGCACAATGTAGCACAAACCTAGCACAACACAGCACAATTGCTATTTTTTTTCTTACAAAATGGCGATGCTAATTTCACGCACATGGACCAATCAGATTTGGCCCAAATGCGAATGGACCAATCAGATTTGGGTCAAAAATTCAGTACTCGACCGCCATTATGCACAATACCACACCTTGTATATTTACACCACGAGAATAACAATCGTAAAGTATAGCGACTTCCGTATTATCTGGCATTCGTCGCGATTGCGTTTCAAAAAAGAATGCGAAGATACGCGGAGCATCGCTCTCTGCTACCCGCTCGCAGGAGCATCAGAAGACGAATGATAACACGCCGACCGCCACACGAAAACAAAAACCATGGCCGCGCGCCGACCGCCGCACGAAAACAAAGACCAAGGCCGCGTGCCAAACAGCCTCGCTACGTCGAATGTTTAACACGATGTTCCAAAACAAATAAACTTTAAAGTATCTATTTGTTACATTTTAGATAGTTATCAACGAATGTTACCGCACATTTTCTGCTCTGTTTCGTAAACTCGTTACAACTCATCTAAGGGTGCGGTGAAGCAAACCTTACTGAACGCTTCAATCGCTTTTATTTTAACACTTTCATAGGACTGGTCGATGAACACTATCAAAGTTGCAAACGCTACACCTCGGGTACGGTCAAAGTAGCGCTACAAACGCTTCGAAATTAAACCCTTGACCGGCATACGTAATATTGGAATAGACATAAAAAATAACAAGAAATGAATAAAAATAATAGAAAAAATAGATCGTACAAGATAATCTGTGGCATGTTGTTCTTCACTACGAGCCATGCACATACGTGTATTTACGTCGCAACTCGCAACTGATCGCAAATTTCCCGTGCTCGTAAATTTGAACAGTAAACGCTTCAGCTACGCTATCTCTTCGGCAGCAGCGATGGACACGAGTTGGAAGCGAAAATGTATGACGTATTTATGACGTCATACTTACTGCTAGAATACTTTGAAGTGCTCGATTGACCGCACTCAAAACGCTTCAAAGCATTTGTAGTGAGACTTTGACCGCACCCTAAGATAGATATCTTATCTATATTTTTCCGCGTTATCGATCTCAAATTCGCAAAGCGAATTACATTTTTTCAGTATTTTTCGATTTATTTTTAACCACGTCACATTTGTAAAAAATATAATCATGATTTTTCATTCTATATCTTTTACTTTTTTCCTTTTTCTCTTTTCTTTATTTTTTAAACAATGATTGTATCCATATTTTTTGTATCCATACGTGTATACTTGGCGCAAAACACTAACGTGTCTCTTGATTAGAATGAATGTTGCATTAGAATTGAATTCTGATTGCAATTTGTCAATCAATTTAAAACTGCGTGGAGTAGCATACGAATCGTTAAATAGAGCCCACAAAATGCAACGCAAGTTGCATTCGTAATACCAAATTAGAAAGAACAGAAAATATTCGATATAAAATTATTTTACAAAGCTTTATATGTTTTATAAAAGTAAAAGTACAAGCAAAAGTTCAAGGCTGACCTTGGAGTTTGTCTTTCTGTCGGGCAAAGTATAAACACAAAGCTATATTGTACTCAGTCGGGTAATATAACTCAAGCAGGCTGGCAGTGTGCTGCTTCTTCCTCAACGGAAAACAGTAAGTTTCAGTAGACAATTAGCGATTTGGTCAGCCCACCAAATTAATTAGTAACTATTTCTAATATTAACGCAGTTAGTTTTTGTACGTCACGTTTGGTCTTAAAACCGCTTTATACAATTTAAAATTTGCAGAATCCGCGACAGAATAGTGAAATTATATCTATCATGCAGTACCGAAACTATTTTTAAAGTACAATAATTACTATATTCGATTTTACTACAAGTTGGTGCTACTTTTTGATATTAAATCTTTTGTACGGAGAGGCGCGTGTACTCTTGGCGCTGTTTTCGTATCTTTTGTAAAAAGGCAATTTTGTACGGATATTTAAAACGTCACAAATTATTTTAATTCTTTAATTCAAAGAAACACTGCAAATCAAGTGTATTATTTTTACACGCGTAAACATCTAAAAATGACACATTTGACTGAAGCTCTTTTCACATCTTTCTTGCCGTTTTAGATTACGTCATTTAACACGTTTATAAACGTATTAAATAAAAAATTAATACGTTCAATCGTGTTAAATGACATGATTTAAAACGGCTAGAAATGTGTAAGAAGAGTTTCAGCTAAAATAACACGCTTGGATTTGCAGTGAAGTCGTATAACGGTATCAAAAGTTCATACTATTTCTTCTGAGAGTTAAAAACTCTTAATTTTCTTCGTGCTATTGCGTAGGAAAATAAAAATAAAATAGTGTATGGTAAACACAAAGAGAGATAATGAAGATATTATATGAAAATAATCTTATGAAATAAACAATAGAGAGCAGTACGTGTAATAGCATCCGAGCTACATATTGTTATTTAGCATATATCTGTGAAAGCGGGGCAATAATGTTTCCGTCGACATTTTATTTCTCCGCAAAAATGGGTCTTTCGCGTGATTCTTGTATTCATGCGTCACATTAAAAGAAAGTCCGCGACAAAACAATAAACGTTTTGGAAATTCTCACTATTTGCGCGATCTTTTTTAGGCATATCGAAATGGATACCGTTGCGCTTGTTCTTGTGTAATTTGCGCATGCAGTTCTACCTAAAAAAAATGTCAAAAACATATTCGGGAACTTTTCGTTCACGTCGAATATAACTTTGACAACACCAAATATGAACGCTTTCTGATATTGAATACTTTGGATATTGATATTTTAACTTGAATGCATAAAATTAAATATCAGAAAAAAAGTTTTATTTTCTGTTAATTAATTACGGTCATTTTAAGTTAGATATTTACGATCTTTTGTAATTTCATTCTGCAAATATAAAATATTATGTGTTTGTAAGTATTGCTTAAAAATATATAAAATAATACATTTCTTTATATGATAATAAAATGTTTATTCCAATAACGTTGATAATATACTATGCGTAATGATAATGATAGATTTAAATTAAATTAAATAATTAATTTTTTAAATATAATAAGACAATACCTTTCCATTACGCACACACACACACACACACAAAATTAGTTGGGTATGTATATATACAGCTTATGTAATGTATGTACCAGTATTGTTCTATATCCGGTTATTCGGGTATCCGAGGAAATATCCGAGCTCCGCGCGGTCATTCTCGCTATTACGCACAGTAAATCAATTTAGGTACGCGTTGATTATTTATATGAGCTTACCATGCCAACAATGTAACGTATCAACGTAAAATGACCTCAGGAACCACGGAGCGTGACGATATCAAATATATCGAAAATCGATTAAATCGAGCTCGTGACTTCGCTTACCAGAGTATGAACTTGAATAACGGCTATTCGACATCTGAATATAGAAAATGCCCTGTTGACACATAGTGATGACACTATTATGCATTGACCTAAATAATACATAATTTTGCGAGATAAGTTATAATTATGATACAATAGTTGAATCTTATCTTCGCAGATGAATTTTATAATTATGATGTTTTCCAATCGCAGAATTTAGTTCTTTCATAGTTTTAGTAATTATTCGCATTAATATTCATTAATTGTTTGCGTAAATTGTAGACAATGACGGTTTTAATTATTGTAAGCGAATTCTAATCGATTTCTGAATAATTATTATAACATTGCGGTAAAATATATAATGAATGTAATAATATAATAATTTTTCCTTCTTTTTATTAAGATGGATTAATGAATCTGTCAACACTGAAAAAAATGCTGTTGCTTCGATTAAAGTCTACGTCACGGGCTGCCACAAATATAAATAGTTCATTCAATTGTATTATGATTGCACTAAATATTTAGATTATTAAAAGAATAATCTAGATATTTGGTCCAATCATAATACAATTGAATGAACTATTTATGTTTGTGGCAGTCCGTGACGTAGACTTTAATTGAAGCAACAGCATTTTTTTTCTGTGAAGTATATATAGAATTTGTGATTCTTAAGGTTATTTAATTATCTTAGAATGAAAGAGGCAAGTTTTTGAGATTGCAATCTGAGAGGCGTTATTTGTTTCTTTTACATTCTTTGCATTATTCGATTAAATTACCTTCTTCTTTCTGGAAAATTATGATAGATTTGTGACTATTTTTTTCGATTTCTCGAGAGATGGCGTTCTTTTTATTTTAATTTTCACAAATTCATCACTATGATACCATGTATTCTGAAGGTAAAGCGTTTCTGCCATTAGCGCAAACTGTTTTTGGTATGTGCAGCCTAATGCAGCTCGCGCCACGTTGCAAAGTCGACCAACTGCAGTCTCTTTCTTTCTCCCTCTCTCTCTCCCTCCCTCTCTTTCTCTCTCTATTTCTCTCTCTCTCTCTCTCTCTTTCACTGTTTCTGTCTCTTTATGTATCTCACGCTGCTTCTCTCGTAATCGACTAGAGTGAGAGAGGCAGCGGCGCAGAGCAGATCCGAAGTGCCGAGAGTGAGAGGCGGCTCTGACCGGTCATTCACTCGGGGATGGTCGCGTAAAAACTTGCCGCTCTACCTTCTACACGCTTCTCGACCGTGTGTACTTTATGCCCGCACACGGGCATATCCTACGTGCACATCCCACTACGGTGGCGGGACGGACGAACGGAGAGGCAGTAGGAAGAAAGTGGAGACAGACAGATGCGTAGCGGGTCGTTCGCTCGCTCCAAGTATCCGTGCGCATTTCAGCCTGCGACAAATCGTCCCGCTCGAATTGCAATGTCGAACTGCGGGTCTGGCCGCTCGACTTGGTCCCCCGTGAGTCCAGCGGGTCCAGCGTGCCCGTCTGGCGGCTCTTGATGGCCGTTGATAAAAAAATGCGCCCGGATACCGTAAGAAGCGGCTGGATGCGCCTGCATCCGCGCGGAATACACCGTTAACCCATTAAGAGCCGTAATCACGATACGAAGAATTTTAGAAGTTAGACCGTAATCGATTTTGCATTTTCCGAAGTTTTCGAATTGATAAAGATCATTAAATAATGATTCGTACTGACTTTATGTTATCCGTATAATCGCGTTCACATTCTTCAAGTTTTAAAAGAGAATTATTTATTGCTAAAATCTTTTTGTGATAAAATTCTGTGTGAAAAATGGGATGTCAACTGTTCATGGATTAACTGCGCTACTTTTTCCTCTTTTATGTAACCCTGAAATTATGTAATGATTTATAATGATGCCAGTCACAATGCCCACCTCAAAATCTTTTATAACAGATTACTTTCATTATTATAAATGTCTGCAAATGCTAAATAATTGCTAAGTAATTCCTCGTAATTTATTTTATTATAAAAAAGATTCCATATGTAGTACATAATTAGTGTTCCCTTCCCTTATTTTATTATAACTGATATGAATAACATTTTCAATTTCTTTTTAATTAATTTTGAAATAAATATGGAAACATTTTAGAAATAAACACATATTCGAGCATAAATGTATATTATTTCAGTAAACAGCAAAGAGAGCTACAAGAGTACACTTTTGGAAAATTAATTATAACTATTACGTTTGCTCATTTATCTCGCAAAAGGTAATTACATGAAATATCTAGCCACGTTTTTAAAAATGTTTTTTAAAACTTTATAGGTTAATTTATATTAACAATATTATAACTCACATATATAAGAAAAGTACATATATAAAAACATGCTACATTAGATATTATATTTGTTATATAAATCATATCTCATTTCATTGTATTACTTAGAGAATTGTACATTTACAGGCATCGCGATATTCGAAACGAATGAAACAAAACGTATTAACATTTTGAAACAAAGTTTTGAAAGTTTAAAACTTCCTAACTTTTGCGATTTCCTGCGGCTGATAGTTTTATATAGGTTCCAGATTAACCGTACTTCCTATCGACTGTGGATTTTTCTTATTATCAATTTTTCTTCATCACAAAAATTTAACGCGTCATTTCTTTTATAACTTTTTAATCTTTGATATTAGATATTTCACTAATTAAATTCCAAATTAAATTCGATTAAAGTAGGAACTGTTTGAAATCGCCTGAAGAACGAGTCTTTATTACACATTATATGTTAATAACTTGGAAAATATAGTTTGCGAAAAGTTCTTTCGATCGTCAATCGTTTATCTTGAAAGTTATTCGCGCCTCGATATCTTCGTAAAATAAAATTGACTTGTAAACACGATCAGCAGTTGAAAGAAAGCGTGGTAGACCTGAGACGCTCCATGTATCGCGGAGAGAAACGTTAAGTGACGTTTACATAAAGCAATTTTCACGTGATGCACAATTAAGAAGTTGTCGGCCATCGTCGGAATTGTAGGCGAACCGCGCTAATTGTTCCTCCCCAGTGATATCGACGTTATTCAAATTAATCAAAGTAACTATCACGTCGACAGGTAGCAGCGCTCTGACTATTAATTGGGCGGCTTTTTGTTCGTTAGGTAACCGTCGCAATTTGCCAACGTTATTCGTATTGTCGCTCATTAAATTCCCCGCGCGCATACACATTGTAACTACTTTGGGAATCGGCGGTGCAAGAAATTCGTCGCACGGTATTTCTTTCGTGCTCTTTACGTATCTATAAATTTTACGGTTGGTATGGTTGCTTCATGGTAAAAAGCTAGATAGCCCACGCGGTCGATGAAACGGTAACTCACTATAAAATATTGACTTTCGAGAAATATAGTGAAGAAATATAGTGACATCTTTATCACTGAAAGGCAGTCTTTTTACACCAGTCAAATGATATATATATATTTTGTTTTTTCACATTAAAATGTAAAATAGATTACTAAAGATCGAACAGTTAAATGGATAAGAAGCAAAAGGATATATATAGAAGATGATATCAATTATTTCGAAAGACGAACTGCTAATTAATCCAATAGCAATGATCAATTAACATTTTGATTGAATGGATTATATTGATTTCTAATAATTGGTTTTGTTTTTCTTTAAATAAGTTAAATGGAGAAACACATTCTTAGAGTTTTCAAAAAAAACTAGATAAATGTAAATATTCCTATATTTTGAACAAAAAATATCAAACATTATATAATAATTATAATTTCTACATCTAACACTACGAAGCATTGCACCGCGTCTTCTTTTAATAACGACAGAAACGAAATTGAGCGCATATAAAAAATTTGAATGGTCTTTCGTTCTCCCCATGGGTCATATAACTTCCCGGGGGTCCACGTCATATTTCTAAGAGGGGGTTACATGGAAGACCATATAAAAGACCAAACACATTAGAGAGCTACAGTAAATTTCTGTGAGCGGGCCACCCAAACTTCCTTTTTCCCAGCTAATAGCGACGAGTGGGCACACGAGCTACAGAAGTAAATAAAACTCGAAGGAGTTCCCTGAACGAAAAAAACGGGTTGAGAAACTCTGAAACGTATCATGCGGAAACATTTGCTTGGTGCAAAAGGTTTATCGTATTTGTCGAATAGAGTTGGAAACAGAACCACGCAGTTTCGAAGTAATCTTTCTTAATCAGAAGAGAGAACCATTGCCTTCAATACACTTTTTCCATTTAGCGAGAAGTTTTTCAATCCACTTCTTAAATAACTCAAATCAGTAACTTCATCCAAGACAAAACTTAACAGAAAAACGCCGAGTCTTTTGTACTAATCTAATGAAAAATGCTCGAGGAATAGGTGGAATTACAATTTGCATTGAGTGCCGTTCGGTCCTGCAACGGGAGAATTTTAACGGAATTAAAATGATCCGTTCCACCTGTGGCGCTTACTGCAGCTAATGGCTGTTTCATAAAATTTAAAAGTTACAAGTTTCGCGACGGAGAGTTACCGTCACGTTGGTAACAAACTGTAAGTCGGAACATTTCCCGTTTCATATAAAACCGTTTAAGTTTTTAAAAGTGTAAGGTCCACCTCGCACACTTCTGGGACACTTTTATTAGCACAATGACTAAATTAGTTTTGTAATCCGTAAGACACCGTAAGTTTGAGCTTGCACTCGAGTCACTTGGAAGATTTAACAGTTGACTTCCTACACGACAGAACAAACTGTTTAACAGCAAACTTTTTCCGTATATAACATAATTATACATAATTTAAATTATGCATAATTTTTAATTTTCATTGCTGAACATCTTTTGAATTAATCCTTGAATTTAAAATTTATTAAAATAAAGTCTAATTAAAGTGAACAAATAAAAAAAATTATTTTGTTATCTGCAAGTATTTAAAAAAAAATTCTTTCACATCTTTAAAATCACTTATAATTTAAAAAGTAAATTGTCTCTTAACATTTTTTTAAGAAAAAGATATACTTTACGTTAATCAAAGAATGAATGTAGCTTCGTAAGGATATGCTATAATAAAAAATTTTGCTACAATGAAAGTATAGTGATGCGTTAGTCTAATGCGAGGCAGTAAATATTTAATAAATATGTATCATGTCACGAACGTCAGTATTGTTAAAAATGCAACTAATGATATCATACGCATCCTGTCCCCTGAAGAAGGGAGCCCTATCGACATGTATATCACGAGCACATTTCAAGGTTTTGTGACACGCACACGGAACAGCCATTGTTTGACGATTTATCGCGAGGAACAATGTTAAATGTCAGTGCTAGACTGCTAGTGCGTGTTTCGATTCGAAACGTATCATCTTGCACGAGGCATAATTCCGCCACGCCTTTCCTCGTTCTTCATGCAACCGTATATACCCTAGACAGCAATGGCTAGTTGAACTGAATTCCGAGTTTGTATAAATCCCGCGGGAGATATTTCACTCAACCAGGGTGACTTCTTTCTGACGATGAAATATACATCTTAGATGAAACGTAATCCATTGCTTGTTTATTTTAAACAATAAACGTGTTTCTACTGTAGAAATCGAAAGCTTTCTTTTTACATAAATACATTTTTATTTCTTTAGAAACTTTAAAAATTCTCTCTCTCTTATACTTGATTTAAATAGCTTTATAAAAGTTGTAATGATAATGGCTTCCGCAATGTGTGTGTGTGTTTGTGTGTGCACGCGCGGGGAGAGGAGAGAGGTTCTATGTGAATACGATTGTATAAAATAACATAAATTACAGAGAATTTGATACGAGTACGAGAATATTTCACTATAACCCAATTTTGTTCGGGCATTCTATGTGTTTGGCGATTGCATAATTATACAGTCAGTCACAAAAGTCTACATACATAAGTCTATAAATTAGTAATTGCATATTAAAGCTTAAAACGATCACCCTGCATATTGGGTGAAAATGTGATTGAAGTATAAAGTGTTTAATAGAAATATTGATTTCGCGATTTAATTAGGAAATAAATTATTATCAACGCAATACACACATATTCCGATCGAATTTCCTACGTATATAGATTATTTGGAAGAGAAAAGCATTGTTTTGTATATGAATACATAAATTTATTTTTATATTATTAATGTCAAATAAAGTTAATATAAATCGGAATTCGGAAATGTTGGAAGTATTAAAAGAAAGACATGATTAAAACATCGAAACGAATTATTTGCAAATGAATCACAAAATAAGATTTACTTTTCTATAATATTTTTTACAATTTCTACTGATAAGTACGTATTACGTGATATCGACACTTAAATAATGATATAACAAGAAAATAATTCTGTTTCTAAGTTACAGTCGCTACTAGTTATAGTTAGAGTCTGTAGCAGATTTCTATATCAGAAATCAGGTGCTTATATACCACGCCTGATAATTACAGAGAAATTCGAACATGGTACTTTCTTCTTTTGTGGGATCTAAGAAGCGAGAGAGAAAGAATTGCCAGAGAAAAGTAGATCTAACAATAGTCGGAAACATCGCTGAAATGTAGAATTATCTTTGTTAGACATTATAACGGGAGAAAAAGTAAGAAAGAGAAGGGAAGGGTGAGGAGGAGGGAGAGATTTACTGCAGCTCCGAGAAAACTTTTGATTTTTTCTTTTTTCAAACTCATGATTTATTCAATAAAATAATTTCCGTTGTAGATCGCTCGAATATCTTTGACTAATTTTTGAACACGATTAAAATTATTTGATATATGCACTTAACTTACTAAACGGTATAACAAATATTTTACACGTTACTATAGAAACAAAAAGAAATGATTTCTCTTAAAAGATTTATGAAAGTTTTCAACTCGGAATGTTTTTGAAAATTTTCTTTGAAATTTTCAAAAAATTAACGACCATTAATTTAAACTTTAACTTAGTAAATGAAAAAACTTACAGAGACTATTTTTATTATTTTTTACATGTTTTTTTGTGTTGTTTTAAACATAAGTAGTTTGAATATTGCTAGGTTTTCTTTAGATACAGTGATTTAATTGATTTATCTTTATTAATAGAAATCTGGATTTGTTTGCATATTACAATAAGATGAATAAATAATTCATATTTAAGATAAAATCTTGTAAAACTTGATATTAAAAACTGAACGTTTTTATATAGTATTTTTATGTAACGTTATTATTGTTCTGTGTAATTCGTGTAAATCTCAAGAAATTACGTATGCAATATATATGTAAGTCACATCTTTAAACTAAAAATTGTCCCTCGATGGATTGTTAGAGAAACCAAAGAAATGGAAAAATTTGTCGTGCGGCGTGTGGAAATGCGTATAACTCACTTTTATACTAGCTTTAATTCCTCCCGATGGGAATACGGTTTTACACGCTTCTCGTCTTTTCACCAGAGGAACTGTAGCTCGAAAAATATAGCGGGATATTTTGAACGCGAGCTGATTTTTAAAGAATATTTCGCCGTTTAAAATGACGTAGATTCCATCTTGAGAATCTTTCTTCTAACGCTTTTAATGTGCAGACATACATATGTAGATGGCTAAACTTCCATGAATGTGTTTAATCATAAGTAGTTTCTTGTAAACTATTTTAATAAATATCATTTGCATCTTTTTTTTAAAGTAGACATAAAAAACTACAGCGCTGCCATCGAATTGATTCCGTTCATGCTAATGCAGTGTTGCAGTTTTCTTATAAAAAAAGACATAAAATTCATGTCATTCTAATTAATTCATACTATCTTGATTAATT
Organism: Aphaenogaster ashmeadi; assembly: GCA_003063805.1. Taxonomy (NCBI): domain Eukaryota; kingdom Metazoa; phylum Arthropoda; class Insecta; order Hymenoptera; family Formicidae; genus Aphaenogaster; species Aphaenogaster ashmeadi. Next base: position 396,349 of record NJRQ01000094.1, read on the forward strand.
TTAGCATGATTGCGAATGCAATCATACTGAAATATGAACTTTATATGTCGGCAATTTCGGTGCTCATTGAAACACGCAAGTGTTTAAGAGAAAGTACCGCATTAAATTCCAAGTGGAATATCATAAAAAATGCCCCTTAGGATATAAACTTGCGCAACCACTTCTCAGATCGCGACCGACTTTCGGCGAAGTTTCCACAGATTATAAATTGCGCGATTCCCGTAGCCAGATCGAAAAAATTTCAACAAGAAGCAGGCCAAAGTTGGACGCGTTTCGTACAAATCGAACTTTCAGGAAACACTGTGGCCGACACCAGGTCGTAACATATACAACCGTCGGCTCGCCGGCTTCCGGCCTGAGATAAATCGCTCGCGAAGTTTCCATTTTCATAATCCAAGAGCGATTTGCGGGAGTTTCGCGTATACGTTCCAGAACGTAATTTACGCGGAAAAATCCAAATGATCGACCGTTAATTTCGTTCGCAGCTTCTCGCAACTCGTACCGGAGTTAAATCACTCGGTAGGTGGTGCAAAAGTGAGCGAGCCATATATTTTCTTCACATTTATTCTTGGAAAGTACAGGTAATTGAGAAAAATAAGAAAGTTGAACTGATGTCGAATCCTGGGGGTCAAAATCTTCTTGAAATATCAGGAACGAGATGGAAACCTTGATTTTAATTTTAAAGTTTTGAGAATTGAAATTGAAATCCCTGCAAACTTTTACCACCTTTATGACATTTTCCTGGTTAGAATAGTCGGCAATATTCATTCTAATCCCTTCTATTTTGTAAAGACTTTGTAGCACTCACAAATTATTTTAATAAAATTATTCTTGAGTTTTTTTATTAACTAAATATACATATACATTTAATTACATGGATTAAATTTCTTTAATTTTAAGCTATTAATCTTTCGTTTTACATTTTAAGTAATTAAAAGTTAACATTAAATAAAATTCCTAAAATTTATTTTAAAATGTTTGTCAGATATCTCTGACGGGAAAAAGAAAGAGAGACAAATGAAATTAAAAAAGTAAAAATTTTGTGATTAGATTAATAAAAGTGTTTTGCTAAACCAGTGAAAATAATTATGAAATATACAGAAATGTATTTACAAGTACAACAGGATAAATTGTCATCTGTATCAAAGTGGAATGTGAATTTTTGTTTAGGGCGACTAACAACAAGAGATAATTACGCCCATTTGTTTTGAGCAACTCATTTAACGGAAACGTAATTGCATCTATTTTTCAGTGCCACTAAATATATTTACCCATACACCACGAACATTTTTTTTATTTTGGACAAATTGCGAGGATGGCTACAGTTTGCTCGGCCCCTTACCACACTCTCCGTCTCTTTCTGTCTGAAGCACGTCCTTGTGTCTGCATATCTACAAGAAAAATCTGCTGCGTCAACGAAAATTCAGAATTCTGCTATCACCAAATCCCTTTTCTTAAAGTTCAGGGAACTTTATTCAATTCAGTCTGATCTACATTTCTTGAATCTATTAATCTTAAATTAGTATTGCTAAATAGCAGCATTATAGCATTATATATTCGATAGCCGTGAACTTGCATTGTTTAAATCATCTTCATAAAATTATAAATATATTATAGTTGATCAATTATTAATTACCTTAATATTTCTTATTTATAATTATCGAGAATATATCCGGCTATATTATCCCAGCGATTCGAAGTAGCGTAACTGCAATGGAAGGTCGTGCGAGAAAATTTGATCTGGTTCCGAAAGCCTTCGGTTTACGGAGAAACTGATCGGGGAAGTTTAACGTTCTGGAAAAAGCGTAATATCTTAGCCAGCCGCCCGCCCCAAGTACTCCGCAAGCGCCGCGTCGCGTTGAAGTACAATTCGGCGTAACGAAGCGAGCAGAACTGTTGGTTTTCTCGCGCGCGCGCGCGGATGAAAACATCAGGCCAAGAAACCCCGAACCCTTCGATATTCCAGCCAGCTATGGAGATACGGTCATTTGCTCGAATTCGACTTGGAGGAAGACTCTCATACGCGATCGGTTTTGCCGGGTCGGGCGACGCCCCGGCCGACGTCTTACGTTTCACTGTGCCCTTTCCCGCTTTCTCCCTTGGGATCGTCGACTCTGCTCGTTGCAGCTGATTGCGGTTCGACCTAACGGAAGCTCGATTCGAGTTAATACCGTCGCGATAATGTCACGATCCCGGGCTCTCTTCCCAAAGCGAAAAATAAGAAGAAACGCCTGTCTTCGCCGCGCTCTTTGTGCGTATATGTGTCCTCTTTCTTCCCACGAACTTCTTTCTTACACTGAAAAAAAAATGCTGTTGCTTCAATTAAAGTCTACGTCACGGGCTGTCACAAACATAAATAGTTTATTCAATTGTATTATGATTGAACCAAATATCTAGATTATTCTTTTAATAATCTAAATATTTGGTCCAATCTTTTTTGTTTGTCCAATTTATGTTTGTGGCAGCCCGTGACGTACACTTTAATTGAAGCAACAGCATTTTTTTTTTCTGTGTACAATCGGAGTCGTTTGATATCCTCTCCCTTTTCTGCCTCCATCTTAATCCGCCGCTACTTACTACTCGTCCCCTTTTCCTTTTTTTATCGCTTTTCTTGAATACATCTTGAATATATCGATCTCTTTCCCGTAGGGAGATAATAGGATCGTTCTCGTCTGTCTCCCTTCCTTTTTTTTCCCTACGGTGCATTAAAGTTTTTGTCTCTCTTTCGTACTTATTCACTCTTCTCTTGACTTCCTTTTCTTCGATTCCTGACGTCCTTTCATTCCTACGCCTCATTGGGACTCTATTCTGACCGAAAAGATCGATTCGTGAGGAAGGCAGAAGTTTTGCCCCCGACGAAATCGCTGGCAAAGGATCGTCGCGGCGCCACCGCAGGATTGCCGGAGGCAGCAATACGGGATAATCTGAGATGTGTGAGAGGCTTCACATCGACGATGGTGAACGTTTTACCTAGAATATTAAAAATACGTTGCCGAGCAAATAAAAATATATTTATAAGAAATAGCTAGTTCAGATTTTTTCAGCGAATAAAATCAAAAATTTTTTTGACCAAATCTCATATCGAAATTATGTCGTGAACAAATGGGAGCGAGAGAAATACTGGAACGATGTTATAAAAATATCACAATTTTTTGCACACGTTCCAACAATTTATTTAAACATTCATGGTATGACAATGGATATTTCGACAAGCATCAGTATTGTAACGGAAACAGATTTTTTTTATTCCCAAAAAATGATACACGATATTATGAGTGGAATAATCTCACTGAAAAATGTCTAATATTGTACATAGTTGAGATATATGTTTTAAATATTTTTTTGCAGATTATTATAAGTTTAAATCTCTCATACAGAATAAAATATTAAAGTAGTAGTTCTAAACTCCGTATATATCTAAATCTTGAAATAAAACAAAGATCTAAATAAAGAAATAAATAGAGATATAAATGAAGATTGACAAACATTTCCGATAGAGAGATGCACGAGAAAGGTAAACATGTTTCTCTAAAACAGGAAAAAGAAGAAAAGTAAAAATAAAGAGCTTGCGTAAAATCATAATTTAATTGAATTGTCTACAAATTAAGATGCATACAATTTTAATCAATTAAGTACGCAATAGTCTAAATAAAATAAAAATAAAATTTCTTGTTATTTTTTTGAATAATCGATTATCTATATATATATATATATATATATATATATATATATATATATAGTAACAATCTATTTAAAATATATTAGAAGAGTTTGTATGTTACTTTTAGATATATCAATTTGTATTTTTGTTCTAGTTTATGAAATAATAAAGTCAATGATTTGATATAATTGTTGATTATTTAGCAATTATTTATTCATAACGAATGAATACAGAGACGAGTTAAATTGTTGAATGCGAAACAGAATATAAAGGATATAAAATTAAATAATAAACAAGATGTTTTATTATTTAAACAATTATGAAACAATATTTATGCCAAATAATTTTTTTTCAAATAAAAATTGCAAACAAAAACCCTTATAAAAACAAGTTGTATGATATAATAAATAGCATCAGATTGGAGATTTTTCGTGTTAAAATTTCTTTTATTTCCTGTTTAAAATGAGGTTTATTTAGTAAATATTTTTTCTGGCATCTGACAGCAATTGTGAAATTAAAAGTATTCCGATTTTATCTCTCCGCATTTGTCAACAAGTTTATCACTTAAAATTGCAAACATATTTCTATCGAAATGTCACACAAAAAAAGCATTTCAATAAAATTAAAAATCGCACTAGTGATAACCTTATAAAAAAATTTAATATTTTAAATATAAACGACGCTTATACAAATTAACTAACCTATTATTTTTAATATAGTAATTTTTGAATCAGAGATGTAATTAGTAATAATTGCTTGGCAGTTGTTTGCAAGTGAACTTTTATTATACGTTATTGACCGCAAAAAATCAGATGAATTATATATTTTGCAAACAATTGAAAATACGTTTATACAATATTCCATGTATGTATCAGCGTCACATATACATTCACTATACATTCATATAATACAAAAGTTCATATATTGCCATCAGATTGTCAAATGAATATGTATTTACGAATTGTGTAAATTATGCATTTACAGATACCTCAATATTTGAACATAAATATTTGGCAGTCGAATGTACAGCGTCATCTTTTAGTAATTAACCGGAATTTGTAATTGAAACTGCCCATTCCTAATTGTTATCGTAATTTGTTATCAACTTATTAATCTATTTTAAATGCCAAACGAGCTCGCTATATTTAGTGTTGCATTTATAATTGCTATCTACTCGAATGTTCCCGGAAATAAGTCATTCGACGTGATTCATCCACGTGCTATCATCGGCGATAGCGCGGAAGGAAGGTCGGTTGCTTGTCGCTATTAATCAAGTTTGAGATTTCGTAGTTATCTTAGCAATTCCGAGTATCGCGTAGTAAAAACACTATCACGCCTATCCAAGTTCGAAATAGTTTGTATGTCGAATTCACTGTATCAAAAATATATCACGTATGCAATCGAGCGAGAAGAAAGTTCCTCCCACGACAATATTTCATGTTTCTTGAAAAGACATTATACAATGTATAAATAATATTTCACGGGGCAATCGTCGTTTTCTATGATTGAAAGGGAGACTTTATTCCATCATTGCACGTTTAACCGATTGGGATTCATGCATGTTAGTCTATAGATAATTAAATTATATTAGAATTGAATTATGATTACAGTGACTTTCATGATGTAATGTTAAAAAGGCCTGGCACGGCGAATTGCACCGTCGGCATTGCACCGGTGTCGACTTATTGTCATGGCACCGGTCGCGTGCCATCCATATATTTCCGCTTAACGCACCATCAAAAGGGGGAGTCCGGGGGCAAGTTTAATCTATTTATCGCGGCTGCCGGCAATATCCCTTCCCTTCGGTCTTTTCTTTTCCGTGTATAAGTGCACTCGGGGCTTTCCAGCAGCTACGAACTTCCTCTGACATCCTCCCGCCCTTCATCGGGCTGCCTTCAACAATTCTCCCTCTCTTACCCCTTTTACCCCACATACACACGCGCATGCACATGGCACACGCACACACTCATACGTACGTGAATCTCTTGTCTGCCTCGCATTACTTCATAGCGGCTTGTAACTATGGGCTTTCCTGCACCTTCGTGTGCTGCAGGCGGCACAATTAGTGCGCGCCATTAGTCAGCAGCAGCCTTTTCCTCCTATACACAAAATTGTGTCCCGGTAAAGGCGCCTCTGTGTCTACTCGAGAGAAGAGAAAGGGTGGATAATAGGTACGTGCAGGGCAATCCCTTCTCTTCGGGGGTGTGATGCGCCAACGGTAGGATGAGGCGTGGCATGCTCAAACAGATATTAACATCAGAGAAAGAGAGAAGGAAGGGGTACCTCGCTCCGTTACACGGTGACGCTCGAAAGTTGCGCTAAAGTGTCTTCTTTCGTGACGTTGGATCGTCTTTTGTTATGCAGACCCCGTATGTGTCGCGCGAATCGACGGATCCGTTGCGCTATCGCTATCGGTATCGGGTTGTCGGGATGTGCTTAAAATTTAATTTTGCCGGAGTAGCGGCATCGAATTCTTTAGTCGGACTTCGAGGAATTTTTGGAATGTTGGCCTCAATAAGCGAGACCTTGTTAGGGTCGAATTAGAGCGTACGTGACCTATGTTAATGTATTTCTGCACGGAGAGAATTTTTCGTTATATTTTGCCGCAAAATTCACTACAAATTTTACTATGTTTGGTAATAAGCTTGGAACAACTTGGCAACCTGTCAAATATTATTGGTAACGAAAGGAATTTCTGAAATATGGAAAAAAACATTTTATAAACAACATAATAAAACTTACCAAGCAGATTGTAACACCCGACACGAAAAAAACCGAAAATCATCGGACTTAGCCAATAAATTACCATGCTGCATGGTAAAATTATCATGAGCGACTAAGTCAGATTGAAAATATTATGCTGTATTGTAAAATTTATATAAGATATTTTACATGTTTAGCACTACTTGGCATCTATTCAATTTAAAACAATAAAGAATCATAAGATTTTAATATATTTTAAAATTATGGAAATTTTACTATGTATTTTAATCAAATTAATCAAAAAATTAATCAAATATATTTTATATTTTATTGTGATACATATTAATATTTTTTATTGTGGTAGATATTAATCAAAGAAAATTGCATAAAAATCTTCGAAATACCATGTTGTCCCATGACTACCATGATTTTCAGGGTAAATTTTAAGAGAAAATTCTCTCTGTGTGTTATATAACAGAATTTCATTATTGCCAAATTAATTTTTGAACCCGCTAATCTTGAAATACTTTTTGCTTTTTTTCAGGATGTGAAAAGAGAGAAAGTATTTATAAAATATATAAAATATACAAAGCTCTCATTATTTTTTCTTGCGTGTTTTCTCTTTTTTATTTTAATTAGTAAATAAGTTAGTAAAATCTGAAAATACTAGAAATATGTATACAGTTTATCTTATTCGAAATATTTTTAATTTTTCTTTTTCTATTTCTTACATTTTGTATATATTTTATATGAATATAATGGACGGGTGAAAGGAATCTTTTTTATAAATACAAAAGTCTCTAAAATGTTCGGCATTATATTTTATATTTTAGTAGTTTTTTAGTACGATCAAATCGTGTAGCTTATACTATTAATAGCAATTTTAACGACTAAATGATGAAAGACAGATGAACGATTATTCAATATTTATTTATAGTGAAACTATTCGTGTCAACGATCATATCTAATTTTGCAATTTGACACAATTATTTACACGTATGCAATTATTCACACACTCCCCCTCCGGGCGTTCGGTCGATGACCGCAGTGAAACTATTTCAACATATTTTTGTATAAAATAATCAATACATTAGAAATAAGAATAAAATAAATTGGAATACACAATACGATGGTTCGTTATTGATTGTATAGATAAAAAGAAAGTAAAAAATATACACTGAAATATTTTTATGACTTATTTTTTTCGTGCTTCAGAAAATACATCTAAATTTGGAAATTGAAAAATTTGAACCATTTTCTCTATATTTTAAGCTTGCATACTTTTTGACACACACTTTTGATTTTTTTATAAACAAAGTTTCACCCGAACAAATTCTTTTTCATATTTTTGATATTTTTTTCACATCGGATCTCTACTCCATCGGTCGAGCCACTCATTTGAAACAAGAATTAATAAATGCGTAAAAGTCATAATTTATAAGATTTAGATATTTTGCGTTGAATATTATAATTGCGTTTCTGCAAGTTGCTGTGCGTGAATGTATACGCATGTGTGTATGTATCCGTATGTATTCCACCGAACAAATATTCTATTCTTTACGCGTGTATAAGTGAGAAAAAGTATCGGGGGTGTGGTATCAACCAATGTACAAATATTACCCAATGACGCGCACAAATACGCGGTCGCTGTTCCCTGAAAGCACAGATACGATAGAAAGCTTGTTTTCAAAGTGTATTTGAGGGACCTTTCCGCCGCGCGTTAACTCTATTGTGAGCACTGCAAAAGCTCCTGCCTTTTCCTGGCTACGTAGGAAATAATGGCTGGTAAAGGCGCCACTATGTCTACTGTTAAGGGAAAGTCGCGGTATGGGGATAATACGCACATGCACCTTTTTCAAGTCGGGACGACGGGAAGGCTGCGGTATATCTCTCACGTCGGAACGCCTGGAAAAAGAATTCGTACGATCGCACCGATATTATCTGAAAATATAGTCGACCACATATCTTTGGATTTTTAATATTTCGCTTTTGAGTTGGTTTTTTTTACTGAAATAATAGCCAATTTTATTATCTTTCTTATGTGCCGTGCGAAATAATGATACATTTCATTTTCTTGCTCTTCTCTGTAAGTATTTTGACTTGTTTTGTAATATTACACTAGTCAACAAAATTATCGCAACACGTCAAAATTTCGCAAATTTCAAATAAGCATAACTCCGTGAAAAATTATCGTATTTGAAATTTTCTTTCATTCTCAAGGGTAAAGTCTATACTTTAAGGTGCAATTTGTCGATTTTGAATTTATCTTCCCCTCCTCCCGCTATCTTCTCAAAAGTGAGGACGTGTTAAGTCTAAAAAAAAATTACATAATTTGACGCACTCTACGGGCTGGAGTAAATTTTTTTCGCAAATGTCACCACAATCATCGTAAAATTTGGACTTTTCCAAACAAATTAAAAAAAAAAGGAAGCTTGTTACGATTCTTTTTCGCAGAGTTACGACGTATGAAAGTTACATATGCATTTTCTTTAGTTACGGCCAGCATTAGCATTACCCGATGCGCACCACGGATCGGATTTTGCGCATCGCGCGCGCGCGCTCAATCCTTCTTCCAAAAGAGCAATGATTTGCGCACACTGAATTTCATTCAAACGAGGCATTGTTACGATTTGTCGTTTGTTTTCCGAATTAAGTTGCAAGGAGGATGGATATTCATCAATCTTCCATCTCTCGAGTTTGGGATCGTTATCAACAGACAAACAGTTTTCGTCGGAGGAGAGGACAAGGTCGAAGACGAGTAACATCAGCTCGTGAAGATCATCTCATCGTTAATGAGACATTGAGAAATCCGTTAACAATTAATTCAATTAATTCGGAAAACAAACGACAAAGTCGTAACAATGCCTTGTTTGAATGAAATTCAGTGTGCGCAAATCATTGCTCTTTTGGAAGAAGGATTGAGCGCGCGCGCGCGATGCGCAAAATCGTCGTAACTCTGCGAAAAAAAATCGTAACAAGATTCCTTTTTTTTTAAATTTGTTTGGAAAAGATCAAATTTTACGATGATTGTGGTGATATTTGCGAAAAAAATTTACTCCAGCCCGTAGAGCGCGTTAAATTATGTAATTTTTTTTTAGACTTAACACGTCCTCACTTTTGAGAAGATAGCGGGAGGAGGGGAGGATCAATTCAAAATCGACAAATTACACCTTAAAGTATAGACTTTACCCTTGAGAATGCAAAAAAATTTCAAATACGACAACTTTTCGCGGAGTTATGCTTATTTGAAATTTGCGAAATTTTGATATAAATTTACGTGTTGCGATAATTTTGTTGACTAGTGTATTTACCTATGCTTATATCAAATATATCATTAAGAACAAGAAGTGCGCGGAGTTGTATTAGTTTTATTTTGTTATTAAAGCTTTAATAATACCCAAAGAAATCGTTACCACACGTTAATGCAAAGTTTCCCCATTGAAGATGGGGAAGATGGTATTCGCATTCTAAACACTGAATATAAAATGAAACTAACGATGCAATGTAAAATTGAAAATTAGAGACGAAAATGTATTCCAGCGAATTCTTGACAATATCTCTCTCCGAGAAGATTTGGCCCATTGTAACCCCAATCCGACTGTTGAATGGAGCTTGAAAATCAGCGTCGACAATAAAGAAACACGCGATGTACAAGCGCGCGAGAGCCCTCGAGGTACTCGTTTTCGAGATACTGAAATTTCGAAAGATCCATCAGGCAGAAGAGTACTCCCTTTATGATCGCACATTGTGCAGCGCCGCAAGACGACACCTGCGTCATTCATAAGGACCGGATTACTCGGCTATGCACACGTCGTAAGAGTATTAACTTCGCTGTGTGCTTCTGTACCCTATACAGTGTTTCAAAACTATAGATGTTTTCCTTTCTTGATCAACTTGGAAACAATTTTTTTCGCGAAAATGTTAAATGAGGTCATCATCTATGATCTCTTTGCTTTCCCCATTTTTAATATTACATATATTTATAACTAGAGCCAAATTAAACTATTCTATTAAAATCATCTCGAGATTGAAAGATAAATCTTGTTCTTTTTAAGACTTGGTTTGCAAAAGTCTTTTATTTTTTAGTTGTCAATTATTCAAAAGCTGCAGATGTCTCGATATTTTTGTTGAAGACAGATTGTCCTCAAATTGGCAAGAAAATTTGTGATGAAAATGACATCCGATGGTTTCAGGGCATTCTGAATATCGATTGATCCGAGGGCATCATAAAAAGGCATCAACATGCCGCTATTGGCGATGTGCATCTAATTGTGTATGTGTGTGTATGTCAGTCAGTCAGTCAGTCAGTCGAACAGCTACGCTCATTTTCCGGGTGAATATACCGGAATTATACGTATGTGTGTTCGCAGTTTAAACGTTCGTTAGGGAGACATCAAGCGAGCGCGAATACGAGCGTAGGAGTGCACCCTCTCGCGCACTCTCAAGCATCTCGTGTCAGTTTGCGCGCACGATGATGGCGCGTCGCAACGCAATGCGAAATAACGAGTCTCAAGTGTCGCACTTCAAACCACCACCCGCTTCGAAGTAGAAGCGGTTTAAAACATCTGAAACACTTTCCTGTTCGCTATTTATATCGCCGTGTTTATTCTAAGTCCGCCGAGTCCTTGTCGAAACGCAAGAATTGCATCAATTCGACTAATGTGGATGTAACGTGTTTTTATAGCTTTATTTGTCTCTTAATTTTAGCTGGGTTTTCGAACTTTTCTGGATCTTCCGTCAAATTTAAAAATAACATCTATTTATACGTTTTGACCTTTTTACTGTTAGATTTTGGCAACTATTTAAAGAAATTAAAATAAATTTTTATAAATTTTTAATTTGCTGTGTACTATTATATCTATTATATCTATTTCGAAACTTCTATAAATGTAGAGGAAAACTGAAAACAACGCATCTTAAATATGCGATTACTCCAGTTTTGCTTAAATAAAAAGAAGAGATCATTCTCAAATATCAAATTGACTATAGTGTCTATTATTTATCAATATGTGTGAGATACTTTAAAAGTATCTTTGTAGTGTAATATATTGCGCAAAACATGGCACCGCACATAAGCCAACGTCGCACTCGGCACATACGTACTTTGTCTCTTGCTCTCTTCATTTTTTCCCTTTTGGAAATATGAGTAGACATATATACATATATATATATACACACACTCTGCCTCTGTATCTTCCTGCAAGTTTTTTTAGGGACTTATGAAGGGAAATGTCTTTCAGTTAATCTTGTCGGAGTTTCGCCGCTAAAGGGTTGCCTCCGGTGTATACCTCGGGCGTGGCATTAAAGAGTTTAATCTTTTATAAAACCTAAGATATCAGTTTGATAATGTTAAAGAAATGACACATAAAACGCGATAATAAAACATCTCAGCTTTTCTTATTATAGACAAAATAGTGAAAATTCTTTTAGGATTATAAAATGTTTTATTCAGTTCTGTGTATGTGTGTGTGTGCATCTGAAATGAAATGATACAGTAAGAGATTCTTAAATTTTGTAACATCATGTTAATGTTTTGTTATAATTGTGTTCATTTTGTGAAATAACGTAATTTTTATCATATCTAATATATCTGAAGGAAAAACTTGCTAATATATTTATTTAATTAATAGTCTGTGCAATCTTGCAAATTTATTACAACAATACAGTCGAGGAAAACGCTTTTTTTGCATATTTGAAAGTGCATGATAAAATATCTATCTAACTCTCCACGTGTGTATCTCTTTGTCCATTGATATTCAATCCACAAAAGTTTATTGTGCATATAAACCGGAAAATATTGTTTGTAATATTATTTATTTGTAAAATTTTTTTGAGTTATCTTTTATTATATTGCGGAACCGTGTGTTAAACGAAAAATTTGTAAAAAATTATTATGAAAAAATGGATGCAAAACCATATTTGGATTTAATAAACAGAGCGTCATGGCGACAATATTTTACACCGACAGAATTTTGAGGGTTTGTGTATAAATATTTATAATAATTAATTTATTATTATTAATTATTATTATTAATTATTATTATTAATTAATAATAAATTTATCGATATTTTATTTTCTATCAGACAATTCCATTAATAAATTATATATAAAATGTTACATCGTGTAGGAACGATAAGAATTATTTTGTAGGAACTGTTATTATAATGTTCTATTGTCATGTCGAGAAGTGTCTGTGTCCGATATTGTTTCCTTATCTGTGCAAAAAATTTCAAAAGATCTCATTTCTCCAAGTTTTCCAATATCTACGATACCTTTTTACTCATGTAATCATGAATTCTTACGAGAAGACTAAGAATACTTGAATAGAATAGAAAAACCGTGATGAGTTCTCCAATTTAAAAAGAAATCTAACTTTTTCTATCTAATAAAAATCAACGAACAATTTGTCATGTTATTTATGTACTGTACTAGAAATTAAATGAATGCTATATCTAGATTTTAGTAGTCTCTCTCCATATATAAACAGTTACATTACTCACAGAAAAGATATATGACGTACGGAATGTTCCAGATTTCATGCATTTTGTTTGCGCACTTGCCAGAGATAATGGAAGCGGGACTAAGAAAAATACGATCTTTTTTAACATCGAAGAGCTAACAGCGACGGAGTTATTTAATATTTAATGATATACAGTAGAATAATAATAGTGGCGATGTGAATAGAACGATAATAAAGCAATGAATAAATACTAGGAGCTTGCATTAAACTTAATTTTGTTAAAACAGTATTTTAATTTAGTTCTTTTAACTGCCATGATATTTAACATTAAAAACTTAAAAAATGCTAATTGATATTACAAATTTATTACAGTTTTGGAAAAGAAATATTGATTCTAAATTGGTTATAATTTACAATAAAGTATTGTGAAAGACTACATGGATAACTTATCTAAATTTATAAAAATTTTTAAACGAATGTTAAGAAAGTATATTAGAACATTGAATCTTAATATCGTTTTCTGTGATGTTAGAGTTTTATATTTAAATATATAAAGTTTACTGATGTTTATAACTTAATAGTTGAAAATAGCGTATTAGTATTCAATAATAAAACATGAACGTAATTAAAGAAAGCAATTATAATTTAAATTGATGCTGGGAATAAGTAAACAAAATTTATTTGCTTTTATTTCTTTTTTTTATATAATAAACTTTGGGGTAATGGATATATATTTTCTCACTTCTCTTTCTTTTTTTTATTCTTATAATAAATAGGTAATAAAATCTCATTTATTGTATGGAATGATTCTGTTAGCCTAGAAAGCTACTGGTTTCCACCGTTCTTTAGAAATAAATTCAATTTTTCATTCAACAAAACAGAACAATAAACCATCTATACAATATCACATTAATTACGAAAATTACGAAATGTTACAATTGCAATTTAATCACAAATGCATTAATATATTATTTCGTAAAAGACTGATGTTTTGCGAGAAATTTCTACAGCTATGGTTCTTCTATTATGAAACTAATAATCGATAATTTAAAATTTATTTATGTTCAGCATATTTAAAAATTTTAACATCTGATATACGTATCACATCTTCATAAACCGAAAACTTTATATTATTAGAAATAAAGTTAGAGTAATATTAATTTAATATAATTTGCGTATTTATTGTCGTTAAGTATTTTCGAATTTACAGCATTTTTGTAGGAAAATAAATAACAATAATTATTAATTTCTCTAACTTTTAATAATAACATCGGAGCGCGTATTCTCCAATAGCCAATCCAATTATGGATTTCTAGAAGAAAAACGCACGTTTGCTCGGGAAATGTAGCGCAGCTCTACTTCGCGTAGCAGTCACGAATTCGATTCCTTTCGCGAAATTGAAAAATCGGTCTGTTTTATCGGCCACTCGCGAGTAGAGATTAAATTAGAAAAAGAGAGTATCTTCTTTTGCTGGTGGATCGTATTCACGTTCTGTTGTTCGCTCGCACACTCAATTGTATATGTGCATATTCTGGCTCATGCTGTTTCTGCCGTATACGGTTTAGCGTATTACACTGTACCACAATGCGTACTTGTTGTATCTTAGATCGTACTCACAAATGGTACCAGCATTTTGTAAAAGCATAGCATATGAAGTGCCTGAGAGAGAGAGAGAGAGGGAGGCAATTTTAAATCAAATGAAATAATGCTGAGCTAAATAGAGAGAAAGATTATACTCTTATTATTTAGTTAAATCTTTATTAATTTTCAATGTTAACAAATAGTTAGACCGCCAGTAATATTCAAACAATAAATTCAAATTTCGTCGACAGCAACTGGCCAACCGTATATTTCAAATTAAAAACGGTACATACGACGTTTCGACCCTAGGTTTTGGGTCCTTTTCAAGTGCACTACAGTAACAAACATATTCAGTCATACATAGTGATATAAAGATAAAAAGATGTACAAATAAAAATTTAGAAAATTAAAGGAGCGTTACCTAATATAAATAAATTATTATTTCCTCAATTGACAAGAACATCCATTATATGTATATGTAAAATTTTTTCAAAAACAAACATATTAGGCTAAAATAAAACAAGTTTATATAAGAAGGATTATTTTTATAAAAATACAATAAAAATAAGTCAATTTTTCTATAAAAATTATTTTTCAAACATTCAATGGTTAAGAAGAAATTAAATCAATTTCTAATAAATGCCACTCTATATTAAAGTAATAAAAAATCCTTAATATAAACTTGTGATAATTATCATGTTATCACAAGTTTATATTAAGGATCTCTTTTATATAATTTTGATTCTTAAAAACGTACGATTGACATACATGACAAGTAAGCGCTCCTTTCTTCTTTTTCTTTTTATTACTTTAATATAGAGTGGCATTTATTAGAAATTGATTTAATTTCTTCTTAACCATTGAATGTTTGAAAAATAATTTTTATAGAAAAATTGACTTATTATTTTTATTGTATTTTTATAAAAATAATCCTTCTTATATAAACTTGTTTTATTTTAGCCTAATATGTTTGTTTCTGAAAAAATTTTACATATATATTGTAGTGCATTTGAAAAGGACCCAAAACCTAAGGTCGAAACGTCGTATGTACTGTTTTTAATTTGAAATATACGATTGGCCAGTTGCTGTCGACGAAATTTGAATTTATTGTTTATTAATTTTGTTAATTTATTAAAGATTATATTTTTTAAAAATATAATTCATATATTACAATGTGAATCTGAAATTAAACTTATCTTTTGATTTTTTAATGTTCTGTATCTTTTTTTTAAATATTTCAATATTTGATTGTCCGCATTATAGTATTCAAACTTTCGTATCATAGCAAATAATGCGACTATGCACATAATGCACTACGACATTACTTGCAGTTATAAATATTGCACGCCACAATGTAGTTCTCGTTCTGTAATTATACTATTTATAATATATGTAGGAACTATTGCGTCACGGCTACAATTATATGTTGCAATCCATTAATATTTCAAGAATAAATAAAGGATCAAAAATTGTTTATAATTACTAAAGCACAGAATAATCTCCACCTCATTGATATCGAAGTTCTTAATATCAAAAATTTCAGCACATTCTACCAGTTATATCTTTAAATATATTTCGGTTATTTATGAATCGAAATACGATATTAATATTGAAATATAATTCGATGATAATAATATTAGATTATACTTCTACATTTATTATAAAATTCGATATTAAGAAATTTAATATTTGATTTAAATTTAGAGATGTTTGACTTAAATTTTTGTCCATTCCACCATTATTACATTTATTATGTCTTTTGATCTAAAGCCGAACGAAAATATGCTGAGCTATTAGTCGTTTTTTCAGCAACTCTAAATTCTACTGTAGTATAAATTCTATTACAGTAACATATCGTTAATCAAATTTTTGACATATGTCTCTCTTTTGTATGCTGAACGATATACACAATTAGTTTCACCAAGTTCAAACGTTTCATATTGCTATTTTCGTGTGCCCAAGTTTACTCCTGGACCCTAGTCTTACGCTAGAATTAGGAAAGTTTAATCGAAACTATAGGGCGGAAACTTGTCGAACGCTGGAAAAACTTTCGAGGCAGGACGCGTGATGACCATAGCAAATTTAGCTGTCGGGTGGAAGGTGTCACCCACCAGCTGACGTCTTCCGCCAGTCTGGAACATTGAAAAAAGTGAATTGTTTTTCGGCCTTCCTTGAGAAGAAAATCAATTCTCAAGTAACACCATCGTCGTCGTACGAATGAGCCGTTACGGCAAGTGTAGAATAATACATCTGATGAAAATTGGAAGATTGATATTGTCGCAAAGAAAAAAACATCTCCAAATTGCCTGTGGAAGCTATGATTTAAACAACATTTCCGATAGTTTGGGATATTCTGAATACATAGAAAAGAGAAAAATGCGTTAGAAAATTTTAATTAAGTTTACAGGGAAATTGATAAATCTGATAACATGACATAAACGATAACAAAATTAAGCGTACAGAAAATGAACTATGAACACGGTAGAATTTTCCATAAATTATTTTAAATACAACTATTCTTAAAACATCAGAAGAAAATGTTAGAAAAGTGCAAAACTTATCATTATTTAAATGGCGATTATTAACAGTAATGTTTTAAAGCGACAAATATAGAGCAAATGACGTAATTATGCAAGCTGACACATGAAAAGTTGTTGCATATGAGAAAAGATACTAATTGAGTGCTTGTCATTATAAATTGTATTTTTTACAAATAGAAACTTTTCAGGCTTTTAATGTGTATATACAATGGTATTAATAATAACATTGTAAAACAAAAGGCAAATAATTTGCAGGCACTATCTGTAATACAAAGGATTCACATTATAAAGTGTTAATAAAACTGCGTCTGATATTGGATTTTAATGAAAGCAATATAGAATACAATGTTTTAATGAATTTTCTGCGTTATTTAATTGTAATAAAAGCGATTCTCAAAGCCGTTCTTATAACGAAACACTTGTTATTATGAATAATATTGTCTTTGCTTATATGGGGTTTTTAATTACGTATTTTTAGTAACTGCAACTATTTCATTATCTTAAAATGAGATATATGTTTTAGTAAATATTTTTATATTTTTAGTGTTTCTTCTGAATTTCCAAATATAAAATTTTACAAAAGGATCGATACAATGCGACACATATATTGAAAAAAATTTATTATGAAAATGAAATGGTATGCATATCTGGTCGGGTATAGACATAGAAAAGTACAGCGCGACTCTTTGTCTTATGCGGAGCAGAAATATCTCGAAGGTGCGGCGTACAATGGTAAGAAAAGACCAAGAGTGTTCTGTTTCAACCGCGTTATTAGATTAAATACCAACTCGTGCAATATATACTCGCTACTGTACGGCAAACGACAACCGCTCGCCGGTTAATCCGCGGGTTAAAGCAAAACCGTCTCCGCCGCCGGCACGGCGGAAAATTGAAAAGAGAGTTGGCTGACGCAGCTCGGAGTCCGCGAAATTACACTTGTCTGACTTCATTCTCAGCACAATAGCAACGAAGGTAGCAATGGAGGTATGCAGGCTAATGGACAACGTATAAAAATCTGTTATTAAAATTACCATTTGCGCATGACGATTGTCAAGATCTTATGGACAGAGAATTGAATTAGAAACAAATTTAATATAGAAAGATTTTAGTTCCACCGGAATTGTTTTTGTTTTCTAAAAGTCTCGGGTTAATATTAGAATTATTTAATAATTAATAAATTAAACTGTCTGAGCAGAGAGAGAGAAAAGTGAAGAAAATTTGCATGAAAATTTTGAACGTCAGAGAATTGAATTAAAAATAAATTTAATATAGTAAGATTTTAGTCCAACCGCAATTGTTTTTGTTTTTTAAAAGTCTTGGGTTAATATTAGAATTATTTAATAATTAACAAATTAAACTGTCTGAGCAGAGAGAGAAAAGTGAAGAAAATTTGCATGAAAATTTTAAACAACAGAGAATTGAATTAGAACCAAATTTAACATGGTAAGATTGAAATTCGACCGCAATTGTTTGTATTTTTGAAAAGTCTTGGATTAATATTAGAAAATTCTTTAATAAATTATACTGTCTGAACAGAAAGAGAAAAATGAAGAAAATTTGCATGAAAATTTTAAACGAAGATTATTACTTTAACTTTATACAAATAAAATTTTTACTCTCTAAAAATGATGTATTGGCTGTTAATAGTTTAAAAAAGTAATTAACAAACTACTTGGATGTCATTTTAGAGATTCGAATTAAAATTGATTGTTTAATTTTTGAGATATTAAACTTTTGACATTATATAACTTTTCACGTTACTTCTGTAAGACAATTGTTGTAGACTGAGTTTTCAGAATATTTGGTTCATTAATTATCATCATCTTAAATTCTTTCTTCATGTACATAATGGATATGTGTAGCAAACACACACAAACGTATAATGTATAATAATTAAACTGACGGTAGTTGTTATTTGAATTTTAATCTATTACGTGTAAAATTTGCATACTAATGATGGTTAGCAAAGTTATAAATAACGCGCAATATGTCGGAAAATGGCAAGGGCGGTCAGTGGTGAGGACTCGCGAGCATTAGCGGTGTCTATAAATTCCAAACTTTGTAATGTAATTCAAACAGGACAAATGTAAGTTACTTCAAC
The DNA here is from genome assembly GCA_003063805.1 of Aphaenogaster ashmeadi. Classification (NCBI taxonomy): domain Eukaryota; kingdom Metazoa; phylum Arthropoda; class Insecta; order Hymenoptera; family Formicidae; genus Aphaenogaster; species Aphaenogaster ashmeadi. The sequence continues at coordinate 415,396 of NJRQ01000094.1, forward strand.
GCGGCGCGTGGAATGATGTATTATCAGGCGTCACATGCTATATAATTTATTGTACGTTTCTTGTTATTCATTATTCAGCACATTTGTCTGCGTTTGTCTCAATGAGATTATAACAATATTAAATCGATCAAGAATGGCAATTTATTAACCAATTATAACGTGTTATTTAATTTACTTCAAATGTGATGTGACATTATAAAGAGGAATATAGAATTCTGGATTTTTTATATTAAATTTTCTAATTCTAAATCTAATTGAATTCTCTCTCTCTCTCTCTCTCACTCTCTCTCTATGCATAAATATAATGTGAAAATGGAAATAAATTTTGCACGAGTAAATATACTTTTTGCTCTTGTATGACCGCACTCGGTCGTTATCGATGTGCCATTTTTACCCAAGTTGAGGGGGCAAAGCAACTTGTTGGCGTGCCGCGAAAAAGTTTTTACGGAATGCCTGCGACTAATGCCTATAGCCGAATTTATTCGCAGGCTTGGCCGGGTGAAACAGACTGCAGTTGGAAACACGTATATTCTACTTACTGCGGAAGTACAAATGTTTCACAGCACCTCGCCATACTTACTTGGCACAATACCCTTGAATTAACCTCTATCTCGTTTCTTGGTATTTCGGCTAAGAGGGATATTTAAGTTGCGCTTCGTTAAAAACTTTTGGATTACCTGACCGTAAATGTTTTTTGTGCAACTTTGGATGTTAGCGAAATATTTGTGTGAGAAATATTCTGGAATTTCGTTTGAGAAACAATGAAGAAGTCCATATAGACACATAATAAGCGAGTTTTAATTATAAATTTTTACATTCAATAATCTTTAATTATATTAAAATATAATATAATTATATTAATTTATTATTAATATAATTATATATGTTTAATATGAATATTATAATTAATTATATTTTATATGTATTTATTTATTTTATATGTATTTATTTATTTTATATGTATTTATAATGTAATTATATTTTAATTAATTATATAATTAATTAAAATATTATATAAAAAATATATAAATATAATTAATTATAATAATCATATTAAATATAATTATGGTCGAACAAAGAGATTAATAAATATAATTATGTTAATAATAAATAAATAAATAATAAATAAATGTCTCCAATATTTTAGTATTTATCTGAAGTACTAACAGAATTGATGTACAAAAAAGCTTACAATTCATTCAACATATATCTCCATTTTTTTTCCTTCAAATCGTATTTCTTATTTGATCATAAAGTTAAGTTTTATAATCTGATTACAATCTGTACACGGAAAAAATGGCTATGGTTGTTACAACAACATTCTCTATGATTGGAAAAGAAATGTATGTGAATTCAAGTTATATTGATATTATATTGAATATAGCTGTTAAGATATGCTCACCTATACGGTTCTCACAACCATAGTTCTTACGATAAGTAACATTCGGTTAGAATATTCTTATATATGGTTGCTTCAACTAAAGAATTATTGCTATCTCTCTAATGTGGTCTGCAGAACAAATATATAGTATGATTGAGAGATCTGTGGGATATAGTTGCACGGCAGCACTGAGAGTTCAGTTCTATTGCAACAATAGAATAGACAGCAGCAGTTTTACCACCAACTCACGAAGAATTTTCAAATAAAATAAAATGTATGTTATATTGTGATCCTTCTTGTGCATTATTGCGGATACGATTGTGAATAATTATGGATAAAGCTTACGAGTCTGCAACCACAGTTATATACATGTTATCCTATCTGTAACCTAAAAATGTTTTATTTTGAATGTTACCTTTGAAAATAGGAATAGAGTCCTCAAATCCTATGCTTTATCTTCAAAGCATAGGATTTGAGGACTCTATTCCCCCATTTTCAAAGGTAACATTCGAAATAAAACATTTTTAGGTTACAAATAGAATAACATGTATATGACTATGGTTGCAGGAACTGTACCTATAAATAATCATTACGGTTGTAACATCCATATAGCAGCTACCTTCGCTAAGGTTGGGGCAACCATATAGGTCACTTCCAGAGTACTATGGTTCCCATAACCCTTTTCTATGGATGGGCGAAAAATAACATTATTATCTGCTGTGGCAACCTTAACTTTTTCTCCGTGTACAAATCTAATTAATACTATATATCTTCTTGCTATGCCGACGTGGAACAATCCTGAATAACTTTGATGTATTATAGACTAGTACCCGTCGCATCGCTTGAAGATATTAATCCGCGAACAAAAAAGTAAGTCGGATAATTCAAATGTATTTCTCCCAAAGACAGTTAATGAAATTCCGAGGCAGGATCAGTAGGACTAACAATAATATAGGATGTACGTATCAGATACTTTAATTCGTCCGATATCGCCTCATGCGTTTTAATTAAAACTTCTCGGCACGAAAAGAAACTTTGATCGATTGCAAAAAGCGAATCACTTAATTCTGTAGAAAAACGAATATAAAGGAGCCGGTCCTGTCGGACGAATCTTTTCTTCCCGTTTACTCCCGGATAAGCACACTTAGCTCCTCCCTTTTCCCGCGCATCTCCTCCTTCCCGTCTGAAAGTTACACTGACAGGATCCAGTCGGAATATCCGAATCAGTCCGCGAACAAAGGGAACAAAAAATCATGGGAAGTTCTCGCGGCGCCACATTGCGCCGTGCCGGTATGATGTCCCGAAGTCGAATTTATTCGCGGGTTAAAGCGTAAAATCGGCCACCACCGGCAGGCTCGAAACTGGCGAAATCGTATTACTCGATGAATATGCAGTGCGATTTTGCGGTCGAAAGTTTTCAGTCGGTTGTAACTCGCCGTGCTGTTTCTGCTTCCGCTCGCACCGTAGTCCTAGAACTGACGGCGACGGCGACGGCCGAGATTCGCAGAGACGTATTCTAATTAGGACAAAAAGCGGAATACATCATGCGGCTGTTCCCTAAATCACATCCGTACCCGAAATACCGTTCGGCTTCTTAATTGGTTCCTTTGCCGTCGCTGCCGGGCGCTACGGCAAGAAATCATTTAAGATCCTGAAATTAATTAAGAATCGCGTAGCGAACGGCGATTAATTTATGTTGCGAATTAGCCGGCTCTTTAAAAAGCAACGGCAGTATTGGGCATTCAATTTATCTTGATATTTTAAGGTACGGTGGTATGAGAAAAGTTAATTGATGGATTTTCAATATTTGCAAGAAGAGATTATGATATGAAGTGCAATCAGACGAGAAGACAGTAGCTCGATACTGAAACATTTTTATTCAAAATTGTATTCTTCCTACAATTTCAAAGTAATGTTTTTTCAGTTTGTTATAGTGTATAAAATGTCAATAAAATTGAATGCAGTCCTGTTTTAGAAAAAATTAAAAGCAAACGCATTTATAGTTTTAAAGTAGAAGTACGAAACAATAATAATTGTATAAAACAACGGTTTTTTTATTGTGAATTGTTTTGTACTTCTTTGTTTACGTATTGATTGCCGCTATTGAAACGTTAACGGCAATTCGGTAACGTATGACAAATGATTTTCATTGACAATCATTTAAATTTAAAAACCATGAATATATTATTAATATTCCAAAGTTATTTTTCTTGAAAATAAAACTTTATATGAAGTTCTTCTCTGCAGTTTTATGATTAATTATATTTTTTATGATATTTTTATAGCATAATTTTTTATTTACAGAAATATATATTTTGGCTTATCATATATTTAATATCATATACTTTGTATCGTATATTTAAATAATATAAATAGTATTAGAGTATATTTTAACATCATTATATAAAAGAGCAAAATGATCTGTGCTACTTTATTTATATATTTCGTTATTTTAGGAATTTAACTAAGTGGAATTAGATTTTAGGATTTTATCCGTTCGAATAACGACAGGCGTTCGAAGATAATTTGCCTCTCCGGGACATAATTCGATTTCTCTATCGTGCTAAATGTAGCCTCGTTACCCAATTTCCTGATCGAGCTATCGTTCCGAATTACTATCTAATTCGTTATATTCATTATTTTCGATAAAATCTATCATTGGCTCAAAAAATCATGAAAAATCATACACAATATGATAAAATTGAATTATCACGAAAATTCGAAAGATATCTGAAACGAAATATTCGAAAAATTAGGATGTTTTTTAAGCATTCTTATAAACATTCAAAATCCTTCGAGCATCATTTAAAATGCCTCTTACAAGGGAACACTCTCAAGTGTAAATCGCAAAATAATGCCAAACCTATACAGATCTGTTGTTTGGGTAACCAAAAAGTGAAATTCACCATTCATAAGCCCAACCTTTGCGATATAAGCACAAAAAAATCATATATATCGGAATTTTACGGATCATTACCTGTGTATTATTTTGTCAGTTCTTGCTTTTCTAGTAAAATGTTTATGTTTGTATTAACATTTTGGATGATTTCAAAATTTGTGAATTACACAGATGAAAATGGTAGAACCAATATGTCGGACATGAATCTAAAGACTGCTTTCCGAAATGCACTGAAAAGGAAAAGTACTGAAATGATATAGTTTGTGTTATATATTATAGATCTTCTGTATAGTGTGTATTGGAACATATCCAAAATGTTAATACAAACATAAACATTTTACTAGAAAAGCAAGAACTGACAAAATAATACACAGGTAATGATCCGTAAAATTCCGATATATATGATTTTTTTGTGCTTATATCGCAAAGGTTGGACTTATAAATTTGAATGACTTATGAATTTCACTTTTTGGTTACCCAAACAACACATCTCTATAGGTTTGGCATTATTTTGCGATTTACACTTGAGAGTGTTCCCTTGTTAGACATTTCTACTGTGTGAAACGTTTCGTTGATAAACTTATCAATTGCGATAAAGAGCGTTCGACGGGTAGTTTGAGCTCTCGCTTTCTAGAAAAGAGCGTCGACGAGAGGAAATTCTTTGCGGGAATACGTGACTTAAACGTGCGCGTTTCGTTGAGGCGTGACCAACCAAAATTATCGAGAAAACTGGAATTTCCCGGTCGGCCATGAGACGTCGTAAAGATATAACATAGCGCGCTGGGGAAGGAGCTGAATATAGCTTGTTCAAGGATTTCTGCTTGGCAGTATGCAGCTGCAGCTCCTGTCGTAACCTACCTTCCCTATCTACCTTACCTTCTCGCCGCTCCTCACCTTCTTATTGTTTCGTACACTCCGTGTCTTTCAACGTTGCCTCGGGGCCACGAGGTGGTCGCTTTAAACAAGGAGACCGAGTCACGGCGAGCAACGTTTGATTTTTTTTAACTGAACAAATAATATAATGTCCTATAATTAGAATTGCGGCTGACCTTTACCCTTGATTCTTTTCTCGAAATATAATTCTCTATTTTAATTCTCTATAATGTTCTATTTTTTATTCCATTTTCTATTCTTTTCTATTCTGAGTCGCGCATATCGTCATTTCCTTCTTCTGCTGGATAATCTGTGCTCTTTTTTGCACAATGGTTTTAGTTTTTTACACATGTTAATTATATATCTCTACACTGTTAATTCCTTTGGGTCATTTTTAACTATTCTATAGGTCGCCACTGCTCCTACCCAATATGTAGTCATTTTAACTAAAACATTGGTTAACATTTAACCATGTATGTGTCAAAATGACCACGTTTGTCGTTAATTTAACTAAAACAAGGTGTCGAAATTAACAACATCCTGGGTAGGAGCAGTGGCAACCTATAGAATAGTTAAAAATGACCCGAAGGAATTAACAGTGTATTAATGTTTTAGACATTAATTTATACAGAAAATTAATTATTATTTGTCTTAATGATCGTTACTTAAATTAAAACCATTTGTCCTTATTGCTCAACAATTAAAAGCACGATGGATACATCTTTTTAACGTAATAAAGCACTGAATGCCAATAATTTGGAAATTATGCGTTTATTTTCTTAAAAATTTCACCTGGGAGCACGTGCAAAGTTTTATGTCTCCTAGCATTTGTGTTACAATTCAACTGTAAAATCCAAAATCCGATTATCTCAAGCTCTTTACCTTTTCGAATATAATCGCAGTTTATGTACGAAACGTTTATTGTTTCGCAAGATTCGTTTATTATTTATCGTCGAGTCTAAAGACGTGCTCTTACATGAGATGAGATGATGTGACTTTGAAGCAAACTGAAACGATGTGGATCGAATTTGGGAAACGTAGCCGCCTTACCGTGGGTGGATTATTATTCGTCACTGTATCTCAATGTAAGGGCTAATAATACAGTATGTTACCCTCCCAGTCGGAATAATAATGCGTACGCCAATGACAAAGAGAGGTACAAGCCCAGGTACGTCGTCATTATTATCACGAGAGTGTTGTCGTCGGATTAAGACTCGACCACTCTCGCGGCGGTACTCATTTATTCCGCCGAGATCGCGAGAATTCAAAAAGATTTAACGTCGCATTGCATTTAATTCTCTAACGCGTACAGCTCGCGCGATATAAATTATACCCTTAAAGTCGACTTTAACGTTAAGGCGACTTTACATTTTTCGCGGATCCGGCTCTAAATCTGCCGAACGGAGCGCGTAACTCGCGAAATTAATGCGATACGAGGGAATTATTAAAACGAGTCTCCGCCTCGCGCGAAGGCAGTGAGATAGCGGCGATGTTCTTCGAATCGATATGTCTCCTTCTCTCTTATTGAGAGCAAGGGGGATCGAGATCCGTTAAGTCTCCATTTTCATGCAGGAGTATTAATCTTCGGCTGGACCTCTAATCGGCTTTTGTTATACAAACTCGCGTACTTTGCGGTGTACGTGACGCGAAGTCGGTCCGGACCCGAGGTAGTAATGTTTGCTCGATCTTGCCTGTTTCAGAGATTGCAATGGTCCAGCACCGAGGCGCATCGCGAGCTTTGCTACTTGAAGGGGCGCAGCGACGACGAGTGCCAGAACTATGTGCGAGTGTTCGGCAGGCAAGGCCCCGATCGCTTTCTCGTTTGCGGCACAAACGCCTACAAGCCGCTCTGCAGACAATTCACGATCAAGGTAAGCTCATAAGTCCCAAAGCACATAGGGTGACTCTTAATTGCATGTCGAAACTTCGAGGAGTAAATCAAGAGGGGTTTCAAGAGGAAAACATAATTTTATATGCTTTGTAATGCAGATATATTGCAACGTTTTCTTATACAAGGCTTTATTTTCAAGAAAATGCATTTTGAAAATTGAATAATGGTTGAGTAATGGAATAATGTCTTTATTTTGATGATAGCTTTATTTCAAACTTTTAATTAAATCGCATATAACTTTTAATTAAATCGCGTATATCACCATCAAGTACATTGCGACAGTGACTATCAAAGCGTGAATAAAAAAAGATCAACATTCTATTCGAAAAATAACAGCAAAATTATTGAAGTTATAAAGTTAAGTAAACTTTTTATAAAATATAAAGATTATTTCTATTTTTGAAAATAAAATATCGTGTTTTTATTCACATTTTGATAGGCGCTACGGAGAGAAATGAATAAATTGATTTATACGTGTATGGTACAGTGTTATTAAAAATCATATAAATTTAAAATACAGAAAAAATAGTAATTTGCTAGTAATTAGTAATTTGCTAATTTTCGAACTTGTCTTTTTTAAAAATGAAACGCTTTGGATGAAAAAGATTCATATTACTATTTCATATATCCACAATCATTCTTTCTTGATTATACTATCAATAAAAAAACCATCGAATGACTTCTACATTATATAAAATATTCTGTATTATATAGAATATTTACATTTTATCGACAGCGAAACGCTTCGAGCATTTTCTTTTGTCGCAGATTAAAAGGTAAAATAATTTGTGGTACCATATAAAGAATTTGTTTTATATTTTACGCCCTAGATTTTATTGAAATATTGACATGCAATTAATGATCCCTATACCTTTCGACGTCGACATTCTTTCGCCCTGTCAGCGAATCGAGAAAAATACGAAACGTATAACGTATCGTATAAAATCAAGCGATATTGCGAACGAATCGGTTAATGTGTAGAAGAACGAGCGATTGACTTCGACAGGTAATTTTCTCGGAGGGATTCGAAAACGTACCCCGGAATTTAACCGCGCAATTGGTAAACCACATTTAACCCTTCGTGTTTGTAGAATATATACGGGAATGAGACGCCCCAGGGTTACCGCAATGGCATCGTTATATCCGTAACGGTATTGCTAACATTTCCTGAAAGTTTCATGCAATTCCGGCGCATGGCTTTCAAATTACATAACGCTTTCGTCGTGCATACGTGCCGGACTCGGAACCTTTATATCGAATTGCAAAACATCGTAACGTGGCGGTAACTAATAGTTATATTTCATGAAATGATACTTCATTTCGCCATTAGTTAAGTTGATAGACATTGTGAGGTGTATAGTTAAGTAATAACGAGTACTAATCTTCGCAGTTTATAATACGTTACAAAGAGAAGAGACATAAGAGAAGATGAGCCTGAGTGGGCAAAAATATATTTCAAAAATTAGTGATTCCTTAATTTTAAATATATTTTTTGTTTTTTTACTTGATTTCGATGTAAAATTGTACTATAATTCGAATTCAGTGCAGTGGTAATTTAATTTTATTTTGGAAGAACGTAAAATTATCTTAAATTGAATTTTCTTTACTTTAACATTAATTTTTCCAAATTTTTAGAAAAGTAGGTTAAATTACTATTACTAAACTCTTCATTATTAAATTATGCGTTGTTAAATTTTTAAAATTTTTCTTCATATATTTGTTAATATTTATTATGTTATATACATTCTCGTGCAAAAAGATAACACATTAGCAAAACTTCTACTTTCTTAATAATACAACAAAACTTTTTTAAATATGATACAGGTGAGATGTAAAATCTCGCGCAAGAAAAGGCGTACATGTTACTCTCTGTTCAATCAATGTATATATATTTAAAAGGAATTTGTACTCAAGAGAGCAGAAATAATAACACAGTTGAAAAATTATTAAATGTATAAAGGGGAAAACGCGGAAAACGCGGAAACTCTCTACTTTAATAATTTTCTCCCTTGTTCTCAAGTACCTCAATTATTCGCTCTGACAGTAATTTATAAAGTCTCTCTGGTATTTCTTTTTATTCTAATCTTACCCATTCTACCTTGCACGTCTTTGATTCATTAATGACTTGAAATTGCTTTCTACGAAAATATACAGTTTGTAACATCCCGTAACAATCTACAATAATATTCAAATCCGGAAAACGTGCTGGCCATTCTAAAACACAAAAACGTTTTCTTCCAAAAATATTGTTTTACAACTTTTGCTGTGTACACTACAGCATTTTTTTCTGTTGGAATAAAATTCCAACTCTCTCTCTCTCTCTCTCTCTCTCTCTCTTCAATTATTTTCATTCATTCGTTTCATTTATTTTGTGATTATTTTAAATTAATAACAGCAATTATTTGATCTTGGATGAATTCGCAATTAGTCTTCTCATCGTACTCTATTCCGGTGCAAACCATCTTCGCCCATTTGCTATCATATTTGTGATAATTGTCATTCATTACATAATAACGTAAATTGTGGTATATAATATAGTAATAATAATTATCATAATTATTTGGATTGAACGGTTTTCCTTTTATACATATCATTTGTTTTTAGTTTTTTCCCATTAGACATATTTCTTGTAAACCGCAAATGATGGGCTTAATATTATGCTGTCAGTGCCGGTTCTCTCCTTAATCGTTTTTTATTGAAGATACTTGAAGTTCTGAAGCACGCGTCGGACGTTTCTAATATTGGTTGAAACAACAACTTGTTGAACAATTTTCATCGAATACGCGAGTTAGAAGCGATTCATAAAATTATTTCTTTCGCAGAAAGTACTGTAAGAATGCTTTTCTTTTTATCACAACTTTTATATATATTATCTTTTGATAAATTATAAATAATTTTTCCGATTTTTTAAAAATAATTAAATTTTCTGAAATAAAATAGTTATGTTGTTTCAATCACAATATAGCATTAATCTCTTTTCATACTTCATATTCTTTTTCATTTCTTTATATTTCCTTCTTTTTATCATTACATTCGCAAACACATGATATTCTTCAATTTAGAGAAAAGATCAAGTCAAGAACTACTGATAACTCAAATAAATTGTTAAATAGTCGTTTTCAATTAATGTCGTTTGAACAAAGTTCCTAGGTAACTAATTAAGATTCAGGATCTTTTTGCGTTTGATTCTTTTTCTCCGGATTTATTCAACTTGGAAAGCAAAGATTTCCCATTAGCGATCGTAGTTAATTTAGGCGTGTAAACGAGTAATTGCAAAAGGAAAATGATTAACAGCGAGTTTTGCGGGTGGGTGCTCTTAGCTGGATGCAAGTAAAGTTACAGATCGAATAAGTTCTTGATGCGACGCTCCGAAAGCGATGCTTATACATGTAGAGCGAACACAGCAAGACGTCGCGGCGCTCAGCGTCTTAATAATGGCACGTCGTGGAAACGCGTCGTCATGGCGGAAGGACGACCAAGGTGGGCGGTGGAAAAGGAAAAAAAAGGAAAAGTGGCATGAGGGCGTGATTTATCTGCTCGTATATCTTTTTCCTCCCTTTCTCCTTTCCCTTTCTCTTTCTCGCTCTCTTTCTCTTTCTCTTCCTTTCTTCCGATCTCAAACAGATGACGGGATTGCTGCAGGTGCACAGAGACCCAGTAACTGACATCAAGGCAACGGGGATAAGGCTATATCTTTGTTCGGATGCATTCATCTATAGTTGAATCTGCGTTTAATGCGAGCGAATTATGGCATCATAAAGTAAACGAAAAAAAGACAAATTATCTAGTATGTCTGTTGAACGAATATATGAAAAAGCATTCCAATTGTCAAGGGAATACTAATTGTTGAATATCAAGATATTGAAGACTCGCAATATATCTGTACCTCAGAGGTAAATGATTGTATATCCACTTTTTGTCAAAATTGAGTTAATACTTTTTCTAATATATCAGAAGCTTAAACTTTAATATAGTAAAAGATGTTATGTCCATTACGACTAGTTTCTAAAATACAACACTTAGAAAAAGTTGTAACTGAAAATTTTTATATAGGTAAAAAATAGTATTAGTAGTAGTAGTAGTAGTAGTAGTAGTAGTAGTAGTCAGTTTCATTGCTTTAATAAATATTCCAAAAATTAAATTGCTACTTTTATTTTATATCTAAAAAAATCTCTTTCCCTATTTAAAACTTTAAATCCTGTTTTTTCTCTAAATTTATAATAATGGATATACGATTCTTTACCTCTAAAGTACAAATATATACTTTATACATACTGGTATTAACGTTTAAAGATTTCGCCGCTAAATTCTGTTACAAGAGAGTAGAGCAAAAAGGTATTACAAATACTCTATACTCTCGTTCTTATGGATACACGTTGTATCCGCAGATATTTGTATGAAAATATTAAAAAAAAGATTGTGTTATTAACGTTGAGTTTTACTTTAGAAAATGAAATCGCTACGTATGTATATGTACAGGCACGATCAAGGGATAAAAAATAATGAAAAGATGCTGCTTTATCTTAAATATCATCCTTTCTTCTTTTTAGAAAGTCACGATCTCTTTTATATGTATATCTTTGACAATAGTGGCTATTATATATATTTATCAATGGCTAAAATTTTCAGATTAAAATAATACGCGATCTTCTCGCAAAAGGAATAAGTAGATAATTAGGATTAGACATCCAACGCTAAGTGTAAGTAATGGACGCGAAGATTAGGATCGAAAGCGCGTGTCTATCGTGTGCATGCGCGAATGGCAGTGACATACGTGGTATGAGATTCGAGTGTCGCCGAGATCTTCCGGGGTAATCAGCTCGATGGAGCTTCCAAAGTTCTCAGGAAGACGTATCGACGAGTCTTCGTGAAAGTAACTAGCGTCTCCTTAGGACATCACGATAGCTTATCATTCCGCTTCCCGAGCGAAAAGGAATTTATTTTCCGTAATATCCCTCGATCCGTGATGGAAAACTGATGCGCCGCCCTCTCACTTCTCTCACGCGAGGTCTAATTCTCGCGTCCACGAAAGCCCGCAATTTTTACTTCCGTATTATGCGCCATTAAAAACTCATCCGCTGCAACCGCGTGCACGATGGCGAATAAATCATACGCAAAGTAGGTCTGCTTTTCGCCGGAAGTTTTCAGTAAACACGCAAGATTTACGTCACGAGAACTTCTGGAAGAAAAAAAGAACGAGGAAATCTAAAATTTCGCCGAAATAAATTTCAACGCACAATTCGACGACGTGACGATGCAAGATCGCGCTGTTTACAATTGCAACGATCAATACGACGCAAGATACGCGGAAAAAATAGCGCGATACTCGCAACAAAACTCGCTTTGCAAATGGAGGATTTTGCTGTTCTACTTTTTCGTCCCTATTGCGACTCGCTACACGAACATATACAGATGCACTTTTCACTTTGTCATTTTTTTTTTAGAATTTATTGAAGATTCACAGCAAAAATAAATTTCAACCAATAAACGACAATGGACTTTTAAACTTATCGATAAATAATTACTATTTATTTACATAGAATAAAGTACGTGATACTTTATAGATTGAAAAATATTTTACGTATTTTAGAGTCGAGACGATCGTCACAAACTTCAAATATATAGACTTTATCACTCATAGTTTATTAAATCATTTTGATAGTGTGATTGTGAAATTTACGCAAGTTGATATTATTAATTTTGAAATTATTTTTCTCATAAATGAAGTTTTGTAAAGATTTTACATCTTTGACTCTCATATTTTTATATATAATCCCTCTCTCTTTCTGATGAATAACGGATCATGCCGTACATCAACGTATTACTGTTTGAAAAATATATGGTTGTTGATTTAATTCTAACAAATGATGATACTGATAAATAATAATGAAAAATTCGTTACGATAACGGAATTATTTTATTCTGTTGACATTTTCCTGCTGTATTCAGTAAAAACATATTCAACGAAAGACGTTTTCCTGTATCCGATAGTATTATGTACACTCGAAAATTATTCGTGTAAAATTAAATCGAAAATATAGAAGAGAATCTGCTACGTTAAAAATTTATTAATAAATAATCATAAAAAATCTTTTTGTAAATATTCGAAAGATTTAAGCCGTGTATTTACGGGAATTGCGGAGATTAAAAACGATTATTATTCGCGTAAACAACTCAATAATGGTATATGCTGAAACGGGAGATTTCAAAGTTACACAAACCGGATTATACTAAAATATACGATATAATTTGGAAGTGTAATATCATGACGTCTTTAATAGTCTTGAAACACTTCCGGGAAATATCTCTAATACTACGGGGAGTAAAAGTAACACTATGAACTACTAATTGAGTCGGGAACAAAGCGCGCTCTGGTTATGAAAGAAAGATTAAGCGCCACATAAGAATGCGACCGTAACATCACTTTTTTGCGATTTTTCTACGGTGCTAACCAAGAATTGATTTTTTTATAGTAATCATTACCACACCGCCACGTCGCTGTAATCAACAGTTAATATCGTACTAACAACGATGTAAGAAACACATTTTTCTTTATAGTGTTTCGGTTGGCGATGTTGACCTGTTTTTAATCGCAGTTTTACGAAATATATCCCAGAAATTATTTGAAAACCGTTTTTATAAATGTCTATGAAACAATTTACAATATGTAATAGCGGACCTTTCAGAGAAGTAACAGATCAATCGCGAATATATTTTTTCATTTGCATACGAAACAACGAAACAAAATGCGAAGCGGATTGTAAATAAATTGATTGTTGTAGGTAAATCAATTCGATTAAATCAGTCATACGCTTGAATTATAATTTTAATGTTCAAATATAGATATGTGTCCAATAAATCACATTATACAATCGGTGAGAGAAAACGGCGGAGAGGAAGAACAATGTGAAAAATGACGAATAAAAATAAATAAATTTTTGTTTTAAAGAAAATTTAAATGAAATAGTCGAAGTTTATAGGGCGAATGAGAATAAATTGGCAATTACAGCGCGATAATCTGCTGTTTGTATATCCCTAAGGGAAAGATTGTCGCGTTAATGAGAAATTTGCTGGCGCAACGAACTTACTCTTCGCGCACAATATCAACGGTTTTTTTTAATCTTTATAAAGCAAGTTTGTATCTACCCGCAGTAACGTGAATCTTTTAAGCCACGAAGCATATCCAATCGACGCACTCTGTACCGTCGATGGATAGCTCAATTTTTACTCGCAACGGAAATACGCGCTCGCCGTGATTTCGATGTGAATTCGAACAAAGCTAATATCTCACAGTAATCGAATAAATTTCCAATTCTAGCCGCCTCATTTCATGGCATTCTATTATGGAACGACAATGAGTCTATATAGCGAAGTCGTGATGTAATGAAAGATAGAAGATCCAAAGTTCGTTGATATTTCAATAATGTCAATCGATAATTTACCACAACACATATTTTAGGAACATTTGAAAAAGTAAAATAAATGCCTAAAAATTATTTATCGGCTGAAGAAGACGGAAAAAAATAGACAGCCAAGTTACAGTTTGCTAATGCAAGCAGTGTCGGTTTTAGGCGACATTGGCGCAAGATTATCGTGGCGCCCATTCAAATTAAAGGGCTCGAAATTCTTGAGAAAGAAAAGACAAGGTGGTAATATCGAACGGCGAACCTTATTTTGTTTTTAGATTTTAGGGAATCCCTTTCACTCTCAAACTAGCAAAGCAGAGGGCAGCGGCGCCCCTACAGATCTGGCGCCCTATGGGCAATCGCCCTACCGCGCCTTACCCTAACGCCGTCACTGAATGCAAGTTCAGCATTTCTAACATTTCTAAGCAAATTTGATAGTGTAGCAAAGAAAATATACTCATAACTGCTTTCAGATATATTTTCTTTGCTATCAAATTTGCTTAGTTATAAATGTTAATTTTGCATTAACAAAGTATATAACTTGGTTGCCAACTAATCTATTTTTTTCCGTGTTAGTATAGTCGAAACGTACTGTATTTGTTTTCTTTTAAAAGTAATATATTACTTTTACAACAACTTTATATGTTCGATCATTGGCCCTTACATTCCTTCATATTGTTTTGCAAGAACCGAGCTTGAGTTTATTAATGCCTAAAAATATATCTCCAAGATGCATACATGCTCTTTTATTACGAAATTGTTTGCAAACTGAATAAAAAAATTTTAATAAAATATAACATCGAGAATAAAGATAATAACTAAATAAAATCATAAATTTAATAGGTTTATAGAAGAGAGATTTTTAAAAATATATTTAATAGAAGAGAGATTTAAAAAAATATACATATATTCAAGAATCTTTCCTTTTATATTATTTTATATATGTTCCACTATGAATGCAAACGCATGAATACCTATATAGATTTTTTATAAATATATCTATATTTTTTATAAATATTGGTATGGCTTCTGTTACAATATGTTAGAAAAATCTTTTTGTAAAAAGTATTGCCTACTGGTTGAGTTCGCTAAAAGAAATATGTAAAAGTAACTTGCGTATCACGAAATACTATAAGCATCCAATTTGGACGTCGTACGGAATTCTTTAAGCGTCAATCTGTTCCAGAATAACCGAACTGATATCCCTCGACGAAATCTGGAGGACTCGTGATAGAGTAGTGGGTAGAACGGATCTCAATTGTCGTTTCCCGCCTAATTCTCACGTCCAACCGAGAAAATTCGACCCATGACTTCTATTCGAGTCACGCGGTCTGATATGGCATCCGAATGTGAGAGTCGTCTCTTTTGGTCCATCTTCTTCCTCTCCCGAGTCGCTCCTTCCGCCTCGTTTTCAACCCTCACGGTCACACCTTCTCCTCTCGTTCTTCCGTTTTCTAAAGCGCTCTCTCGGTACGCCTTTAATACTCTATTCCCAAAGCATCTATTTCCGTGGCAGTCCTTTAGAATTTCTTTCGTTTCCCGCGCTACGCTACCGCGCTTGTCTTTGTGTTCCGCCGGAATTCATTCGTCCCACGCCATTCCAGGCGAGACACGGCAGTTTAGTCTCTTTCTGTCTCCCTTTATCTTTCTTTTTTGTATTTTTTTTACGTATACGTTTTTGCATTACTCTCTCCGGATTCTTTTCCCTTCGATACCCTTCAAAATATGCGCGTGGCACGCAATGTAAAATTTGCCCAATGCACGAGAACAAAATAATTTGTATAGTCGCATGCAAAAATAAAGGCATGATGCACAGCTCCGAATTTTTCAAAAAGATATGAAAGTTTAAAGTAATACAATGGGATTACATGTACATTGTAATCCTATATTTCAGTTTTATTTAATATTTATAAAATTGAGGTGATCTGCCTATGAAAGTTAATTCATTTAGTATTGATATTCGGTTTCATGTGCGTACAAAAAAATTATATAAGTTAATATAAATTACAGATTTTCTTTCAAACGTAGATATAGTTTTTTAAATTCCACATACATTATTAATTTAGAACGCTAAAACTATATTTTTCTCACGCGGAGAAAAGTTATTTTTATTTTATTTAAAGAAACCAGGAGGGAGCCAGATTCTTTAGATTTTATATCATTGAGCCCTAACTACATTAATAATTTTATTTTATTGTTTATGCTCAAAGCTTCATATATATTTTTATCAATACCTTTTTTCTTTGAATTTGAATTTCAGGTGTAGCTAAACTTAATAATCTTGAAACAATAGAAAACAGACTATTTATATCCAGGTAGAATATTTGTCTCCTATTGGATATATTTTGCACAGTGTAGCGAACCGATATTTTTAGAAGAACACTTCGTTATTCGAGCTTAATTCTGTGCTGCCATAGAATTTTTGTTTATATCGCTTATAAACTATATTTAAAAGATTGAGTGATATTATGCAAGTTGATCCGCAAGTAAAAGGCGTTAAAATATTCTTCTTATTTGATAGTTTCTTATTCTTTCTCAAGTTTTGGATTGAAGATTTTTATCAAATTACTTACGGATATTAATCATTTTTCGATTAATAATTAAAAACGCGATTAAACGCAAAGTTTCTTTCACGACTTAAGCATATCTCAGAAATATGAATAAGTAACTTTATCTTTTATTTAATTTTACATGATTTTTACACGCTGTTAATTCCGGAATTGGATTTAAGAGATTTGGGATTAATTATAATGTTCTCAATTAGAAAGCTGCAATAAATGATGAGCTTCCTTTTATTATTCTATAATTATCTTCATCTTAGAATTAAATTTTAGGTAACAAATCCGCCTCTTTGTTAATCCTTCGCGATAATTGAATTATCTTGTAGCTAACGTGATAACAAGTGACATCATTTAGTTGTTTAATTAGTATATTTTTACTTGCGATTTTGTGTAAATATAGAAAGACGATTTTGTTATTGTAATCTATAATGAATAATTGAATTTAATAATGAACATAATAATGAATAAGTTAGTTATTTACAAATGATTTCTATATTTAATCGTACAAACTTTTAATCTTACCTTGCTTTTTGTCTGATTCATTATGCTCTGTATTCATTTTTGATCTCTCCAATCTTTTCTGTCTGTGCTTCCACAAATTCGTCGAGTAGTATTTGTAGGATAATTCAAGTTTGCATATATCTTCCTTTGGCCCTTTAATCTTACCTTGATTCACGGATGATGATAATCTTCCTCTCGAATTTGGCAAGCAGAAATATTGTCATCATGTTAATATGTATCTTCTCAAATATCATTAAATACACTTTTCATTCACGTCTTGATTATGCCTTTTACATATACTGAATTTATTATTTTACGAAGCAGATCGTCAAAGGTAAATTTATTTCTTTTTTATTGAAAAGAATCATAAAAATGTCACGTACAATAATTTCTATGAATACAATTTGTATATCAATTCAATTTATAACAAATAATGTGAATAATTTTGTACGAATGCAGAAAAAACGTAAATTTAGCAAGGTTTGCAATATTTTCGTGCTTTTATTTATGTTTTAATATTCTTAAAAATTACAAAATGTTTTCGAGCGTTGACTGTTGTATCTTTTACAGGATGGTTCTATTATCATTTTAAAAATGACTTGTTAAGTTTAACGATTTTTCTTTCTGCTTCCGTATATGACTGACCTATTTTCACTCGAGCTGCTTTGATACTTGCGCAGGGACAGTACCTTGTTCTGAAATTTAACATGCGCTTGTTAAATTATCCGCACGTTGATGCGCCACTTACATCCTACATTTCCTTGCGCCGTGGTTCTTTTTCATCTTCTCCCGTATCTCCTCGTCTCACCTGCGTTCTCCACGGTGTCGTTGGTGCGAGTACGCGGCGATGTACATTCGCGCGAAAAATCGGGCAAGTACTGTACTATCACATGTTATACCCGCTTCGTTCCCGCCGTTGCGCACGTACGCTACGATAAGCTGCTTCCTCGTCATCAAGAACCGCGACATCGCATGTATTTTTATGCCGGCGATGCCCCATAGATAAGCTCAGCTAACGAAAGTGTCCAACGAGATATTTTTTCGCTCGATACTCGCGAATGGAATCGCTCCGCGGAACTTTATATTTGCTCTTGTGTCGTAGATGCGCTTCATATACACGTATTTACGATACGCTAAATTACTTGCAATACTAGGAAATTTATTTAGCTTACTGCGGTTTGTTACAGCAGCAAAATGGAATCTCATAAATAAATGCACGCAAAATTTCCACCCGACTGGCGCGTCATATTTTTGTGACAAAGCTTTCGATGCTTGCGGTATTGATTTTTCGTTGGCGAAAATTTAATGAAATACTCAAACACGGGCGAGAAAAGTATTAAAAAATTAAACATCAGTGTAGAATTCGTTTTAAGTGTTCTAAATGGCTAATTTATTTATCTTAAATAGATTTTGACTAAATAATTCGAAATCGAGAAAAATATCTGATATTAAAAATGAAAAAATATCTAGTAATAAAAATTGTTACGACAAGCAATAAATCCAAAAATTTCCTTAAAAAGTTAATTTTGGATTTATTAAGATCTGTCATTAAAATATAAAAATAGGTTCCTTTTGCATTATTGAATATATAATTCTTGTAGTATAATGTTCTTTTTTTAATCAATAAGATCACGACACACGGTCCACCACGTTTCAGAGGAAATCAAACCCAAAACGATAAAAAAAGATCTTATGCGCGAATCGATATTGGAACAAATAAACGTAGTTTATACGTATCTGTCAAAAGCTTGAAATGCAGGTAGAAATATACGTTGGAAACAAAGTAACTTTTTTGTGAAGTGTATTCATGCTGAAAACTCACGCTATCACGTATCCAATTTCACATCCCACAATTTAAATTTCAACCAACTGCTTTTGCTTTTTTTTTTATTTTCTGAAGTTTTCTGGTTCTTTCTACAAATAGTGACTTTTCTAAAAAAATACAGCACTACTAAGCTTTTCTTAAACAAAATGTTTCAATATGCTTTCTTTCAACTGCGGCATATCTCGAAAGTGATGATGACAATTCGCGAAACATTTGTGCAACAAACATGCTTTATGAAGTAGTACATTTAGTATATTTAACATTTTAAAGATAGTTACTATATTTTATAACTTATTGGGATAAAGAAATGCGTGGTTCATTCTAACGCTACATAATATCTTGATGAATATCTAAATGAAATTACTTTCTATTTTTAAATTAAAAATACACTACCGTTTTAGTCGAGCTGTACTCCCTAACGATGCTGGACATTGTAAGACCTAATAGACAGTTTGTGCAGAGAATATTGATTGGAATCAAATTGTACGAGGACCGCGTTCAGCCTGAATTTCTGAGCGAACAAGCACGGAGTATCGCCGATTCATGCTGACTTGGCATTTATCGGATTCCTTCCGACCAGATTTGCTTAATGATTCTACCCTTTCCATAAATGATCCTCAGAATTTTCCGTAAATAATTTATGCGTAAGTGCATGTTATATCACGAAAATGTGTGCAATGTGAAGATTAATGTGATCCAATAATGGACGTTGCCGATAAATATTATATCATGAGGTTTTGATGCCCTACAATTTCGATTGATACCCATAATAATAAATCTTATCGAATAACCATTTGGACTTAATGGTTTTCCATTTTTCTGAACTGAAATTCGATGCTTGCTCAAGCATTTCCGTTGCGGTGCTTTCAAACTGTTTCCTGTTGTACTCTCTTTCTTTACTCTCTTCAAAAGCCGCGGTGAATTTTGGCCGCGGTATCTTATTCGATGTAATAATTTTTCCAATACGTAAGAGAGTGGAATGCCTGCATCTGAAAATATTTCTCAGTTGTTACTCTTTGGAACCAGCGTTTTTTCCCGATTTTAATCCGTTAAAAGCCACGTGATGTAAAGAATTTTAGTTAAAATACAAATATTTTTTTATTTTTTAGAGAGATCTTGAAAAAATATCAAAAACCGCTTTTCGAGAAACGAGAATGAGCGCTCTCATCTGGAAACATTAGCGTTCGCAGTGAAGCATTTTTAAATTAGTCAAGAGATATTTTGAAACTAAAATATTTCTTAAAGAATATTTATTTAAATATGAAAACTATCGTATTTTAGAAAATCATAATTGTTTATTTCGAGCGTTTTAGATATTCTTACATAAAATATGACTGGTAACAATTGAACAGCGATATTACAATGACTAATTAACAGCACGTTGATAATAAAGTGATATTAAAAATAGAATATTTTAGTAATAATAGTTAAAATCGGTGTCGAACATGATGTTCTCAATTAACGCTAATAGAGATCGTATTCTCTATGTATTCGTGACAAATGTATAGAGACGATGAAGCGAAAAATGAGATCTGAATATCAGCCGCTATTTCATGCGCTTTAGTGTTATTTCTGAAGCAACGAAGCTGCTCTTTTATTTAAACTTCCTCATATCATGAATGCATTTGATGCAAATTTCAAGTTTCTCATGTTCTTGCCATATTTCCTAACATGATCTTACACAATTTTTGGCACTTGGCCAAAGAAATATTCGCGCCTACGGTTCGCATACACACATATTATACGTGATGTTTGCGCATCGACCCATACATTTCCAAAGTTTTGCTCTGGAAGTGCGAAAAGATAACTATCTTCCACGAGCTAGTTAGATGCTGCACTTTTCGATCTTTTCGTTCCCTTCTTCTCTTGCTATGCTTTTTTGCAGCGATATGATCTGCAGGGAATGGAAAATATAATGGTCGCGCGAAACGTTACCAGAATTATTTCAGATAAATGTAATTATTTAAGGTTGTGAATGACAATATTAAATAATTTTTGAAAAAGAATTTTTTGTATTATGTGACTTCAAATATATTTGTTTATTTTAAAATGCTCCAAATAGATTTTGAAACTGGAAATCATAATTGTATTTATTTAGAGTAGGTACTTATTTAGACGCGAAGATTATTTTACTTTGGCGATTAATTCCTCTTTTTTTAAATAAAAAGAGGTAACAGAGAAATTTGAAACATTCCGCAAACTTGAAAAATGAAGATGATAATTTGTACTATATCTCATATTCATTCTAATGTTTATGAAATACTGAAATGCGTTCGCTGCTCGAAATGTACACGTATGGTATATCATAAAGCGTATACATTACCTACCTTTTCCAAGTTTACTTTCAAACTGTTTTAAAAATTCAGATAAAAAATGGAGACTGTGTATTGCAAAGCTTACCATTGTTTTAAATAGGTTTTACACAAACACACACAGTCAAAAATTTGCTATTAACATAATTCCGATTTGTGAGATACTAGAAGTCTCGAGAGAACCATTGACTAAATAATTTGAGTGTACCTTTCTCTTCTTGCTTGTGTTACACAATGTGATATAGTAGATTGCAAATGTTCTACCGTCTTATTATTCATGGTTTTAACGTCTTCGCTCATTTCACTCATGAAACATCGTGGGAACACAAAACCATATTTCCTCTTCCATTTAATTAGATTTGAGTTAATCGCATTCTCTTTTCCGAACACACACAAGTTGGGGAGAGTACATACATATAAATGCGCATTTCCTGCGGTATTTTGTTCGTCTATTTTACTATCTCGCGGGATCGGGCTAACAAATCTCGCCTCGTATTTTCGTCACGGTTTATTCTGACATAGTAACATCGCTTCCCATATGTCAGCTGTTGTCATACGTGTTCCAAACATTTTGATTTTGACGTTTCTCGATGTTACGCATGTTCCGCGTTGTTTCGATAAAAAAAAGGTATTTACGATTCTGCTAGTGGTACTAAATTTCGATAGCGAATATTTGTCTTGTCGATTTATTAATTATGAGTAAATTTAAACGTCCTCGCTGTATTATTTTTGTATTTTAAACTATTGTAAGTACAAATTTTGAAATCATGATTGCTTATAGATCTCTTGAATTTGTTATAAATTTGTTATATCATTAATATAACTCACCAAAAAATGTCGAAATATTTAATAGTCATAAATATTCTTTAAATTGATCTTGAATTGTTGTTAGCGTGCTCTTTTTTAAACTATTATCTGTCTAGGCATTTGCTTTGTCTCTGATGCATATTCGTGAGCATATTCGTAAGCTAAATTCTCTCTCTATGATCCATTTCTCTATGATCCGTCTCTAAATTATGTGTATTCCATTGTAGCACGCAGTTGTGCCCTATAGTTATCATATCCGTAACCGGCTTGTCGCATGTCGATTCTGACGCGAAGCAGCCATAATCATTCATGCTATATATCTAACTATACACACATGTATTGAGTATATGAAAAACGATGATAAACGCATAATAACTATTTCTTATCTTTTTCAAATAATATAATGCTTCCCCTTCCGTATTGCCAAATATACTGGCAATGGAAAAGGCCTCATCTTAATCATCTGGCATAACGTCAATTATCCTGTATATAAGCGAGCATAATTAATAGGAGATGGCAGATGACAGGTGATTCAAGCTTCGACTAGTAATCGTAAACAGACATACACTCGAGATATAAATCGCAAATCATCGTCCTAACTTTATTGACTTATTGCTTCCCATTCTCGTCGTCGAATATTGCCACTCGTTATAAGAATGCGTGATTTATGATGTTTGAAACGGTCGGGCTATTTTTTTTTCAATGCAAGGATCAAACATTTAATTGTGGAATTGAGAAACAAATATTTTACGAAGCAAATTGTGCAGCAACGCTTACGTTCGTGTTTATAATTCTTTTCTATGAAAAAAATGGTATTGAAAAATCTATGTATTCATTTTTCGGGATTTTACGCTATCGTTGAAACGTATACATAACGTATACATAACGTATACATAAGCTATCTTGATGGATCTTTCGTATTTTATCCGACGAAACTTTAACTGCTACCCATATTCGATAACGATAAATCAACGTTCATTCGCGTAGTCGTTAGAAATATCGATCCCATTACCGTCGCAAGCAGCTTTAGCCAAGCACATTCTCTTTTTCGTCCCTCGACTATTACCCTTTATCGTGCGACGAGATAATTCAAAGCGACTGCTGTAACTCGCTTCGGCGAAGTAATTAGTATAACGAGTAAAAGCCGGGAGTCCGCTGGTTCGTGCGACACGATCCGTGCTCTTTTAATAACTACTAATCCGCTAAAAAGTGAAACGAACGAAGAACAAACGAGTTATCTCGCGTAATCGGGACGAGAACCTGTGCCGCTGATTTATTCAGTCTTTAATGCGAATCTTTAGACTTGTGACACGCAGCTTTCGTTCACTAAAAGGGAATGAAACACGAGCGCTTATAGCGTTACGCTTATTTCGATTGCATTCAAATCCTTTGACACACACCGAAGCACTGTGTTGATCGCACGAATATTACGATATTGTTCAAAGAAAGAAATATTTGCACACACTATCAAAGTTGAAACGACAAAGTCTTTTATATTTAATTTTATTTATACTGTGTGTGTTACAATGTGTAAAAATCAAAGATACGACCCAGTTGGGTCGTCTTACAATTTATCTACTTATCAAAGATAAAGTTATTATGATGCGAAAGAAATTGAAAGAAATAAAATTGTAATTAATAACGCGAATATACAAGCAATAAACGTGATAAGTAAAAAATATTTATGCTATCGTCACTATTAATCTTTATTCTGAGAATATTACATAGAATTTTAAAACAATTTTACTTGTAAAATATAATTGCCGTAAAGAAATTAAATTAACACATGAAAAATTGGATTACTGTTTTATTGATATTAAAATTAAATATTATATAAATCTTTTTTACGTCTCAAACAATAACATTTTGTAAAGTTTGCAATAAAATGAATACGAATATCTTCGAAATCTTTTGCTGCTTATTCAGATACGAGGCATCGATACTAAGGCAATAATCACTTTTTTATTTTTTCGGAAAGGTCAAGTTTCCGTAATGCATAGCCTGGAGGTCCCTTCGAGATGCGAATCTTCATCTTAATGTCGCGAACGTCGTGTGTCGAATTCGCCCATGACTCGTGTTTCGTTGCGAATCGGGTCGTGTCATATTTGCTGATAGTCAGCGAATATAATGAGCCATGCCGAATCCTTCTCTTTCTGTGACGCACTATTACTCGACGAGGCGAGCAGCGTGTTCGTGGGAACCCACTTTACTAGAAATCACAGTTGATTGCTTACACGAGGTGTCCCAGACCCACCGTGCCACCTCTTACTTGTAGAATTTCTCTTCGATCAACTTGGAATTGATATTTTCTTAAAAAAGGAAAAAAATATCGCGAAGGGGAACAACAGCTTTTAAACTGTAAGTGATTGAAAATGGAGGATTTCTTAGAAACTGAATTCAATACTAGAGTACAGTTTTTTTATTAAATTTGAAATGATTTATAAACAAACCTGTAATGTAAGGATTAGATACAAGAATATATATCGTTGAAAGTGTTAAAAATTTATGATGATCTTCTTGACATTTGATAATCATATGAAAGTTTTATTAAAAGAAAATTAATTCGAAACCTGTTAGAGGATCTATAGCTGAAAGATGCGATCTAGGTATAACTCATATAAATTATGAGTAATGCATAATGCATGACAGATATCACGGAATATCGCGCCATCGATAATCGCTTAACATCATAATGTTGGACTCGACGTGGTCTTTTTTATAATTTCGCTGTTTATTCGGCAGAGTCCGCCGACGTTTCTGTAAAAGCGACCAACAGCTTGACGTATGTCAGTTATTTGAATGAAGTACATGCCGCGTGACGAGTGACAGTAAGCCGCTCTGATATATCCGTCCCTCCTCCCATTTTTCGTTTTGTGGAAATGAGAACCACGTATACGAGTAAGATACTCGATCGCTCATAGCATTCAACATTTTCATTCCGCATTCCACACCACTCGCTAACCGCTAGAATACGTGCCGCGTACTGCTGCAATATACGTGTAATGCCCTAATGTTGCAATGATAATGTTTTTTAAAAATATAAAGCTGTAAAATTTACAAGATACTTGAAGAGCGGCCTTTTACTTATGGATTCCTTGATCAATTTGGAATTGATCTTTTCTAAAACTGGGACAAATTGTTACTTTATCGTAAATCGCAATTTTTATCATTAAATATTAAATTTATCTCTCTCTTTCTCTTTGTCTCTCTCTCTCTCTCTCTCTCTCTCTCTCTCTCTCTCTCTCTCTCTCTTTCTTTTTCTAATTATTTCGCGCGGCAAAATCTGCGAAGCACATCGTAACTTAATCTTTAAATTAGAAGCCAATGTATAGTTTATTTGAAACTAAATGAAGGAAATATAAAATGTTATTACATATTTGCGTCTTTGAAGTTGGCTTCATGAAAAGCTTTCTATTTCCAATTGTTTCTAACTTAAAAATTATCGATTTTTGTTAAGGAAAAATTTTTATTAAGAAATTTATTTTATTTATTATTTAGAAATTGATTTCACGTTAGCCCAAGAATCTGTATTATACAATCCGTTATACTTAAAATACATATTTTGCATATTTTATTAAATTTTTGAAAATTCTAAGTTAACTTCTACATTAAATTAATTTCAGTATTTTTAATGGGTGTTATAAATGAATTATTCGAAAAATAAGTTATAAAAAATTTAATAAATTATTGGTTTTTACAGCCATTAGTTCGTAGGAAAAAATTATATTTAAAGAAGAAAGAAAGAGAATTTTAAGAATTTAACAAATATATTATATCTAAATAAAGTTAATGAAATTGTTTGTGAAGCTTATAAAATAGTCATCGAATACGATACAGATATTTTATGAAATGCAATAAGAAATAATATTGTACAATAACAATTACCAAAAAATACAATATTATTTTTGTTGATTTATTATTATATTACATGATTACTTTTGTTATCTTATTTTACTAATGGATTTACTGAAATAAATTGGAAAGATTATTTGATATTTCTGTCTTTATAAGGGAGATAAAAGCTATTATCATGTAGCGATGCTCATTTATTTTACAATATCTTACAATTCTGAAATAATTGATTATATTAATCTCGGAAATCACGTATATTGATAAAGTCACAAATGTGTATCAATATATTAAAAAGATATAAAAATACAAATTTAAATATTGATAATGCTACTATTTCTTTCGGTTTTATCGCTAGCTGCAGGTTTAACATTGTGATTAATTTAAAATTATTTAGGGAAAAAGAGATTTTTTAATGCAAATGAATAGTCGTGATTGGTTTACGTTAATACTACATAGTATAAAACGCGCGTTGAAAATAACGTAAATCGGGGATTTGTCACAGAAAACGGATAATGAAAGAGTCAAGGTAGTTTGTGCAACGTACATGACAGCAAACAACGTCGCATGCATAGAATGCGGCAACAAAACGCGCCCTGTGCGCTGGTGGCTCAACAAATCATACTGCGGCTCCGAAGTATGTGGACTATAAACGTAACAATTAAAAACTACGTCGCATATTTTCGCTCAGGGAGATGATCTCTCGATATTATGTAGGGTAAAAAAAAACGTTATAGAACTTGTTTTAACTAATATATATGTGCAACTAATGATAACATATTACAAAGCTTGTTTCTTTTAACTGATATATATAACTTTTTTTTTATTACGTGAATTCGCGCTTTATAACATACTGCTAGTTTATATTGATGTTTTATTCAGCAAACATTATGGGGAGGGCTTAATGCGTGATAAATTAATATCTTTAAAAATATTTAGAAGCAAGTGTGTTTTAAAAATAAAGCAAAAGAGTAAGACCATTGTAATCTTGTTAATAGCTGTAATAATTAATGATGATATGACTCGCCGATTTGATCCAAATATCTTGTTTAATCGTAGTATTGTCTGGAGATAAAGCTTCTTATAGTATGTTTCTCACATATGGTACTCATTTATGTACTCTATGTAGACATACGATGCAAAGCGTGTTATAATCATTTCTCGTAAAGAATATATAAATGCAAATATTATATTATATATTATTAACATTAATATTCTTAATCTCTCAGTATATTATTTATTCAATATTTTAATAATTTTACTATTAATATAATATTTGAAATTTATTATCTCTCTATTGCTGTATTAAAGCAAGATCTTTTCTGACGATTATTTTAAAATTTTATATTTTACATAAAAATATAAATTATATTTATTTAAAGAATATATTACATATACAAATATAATATTTACATAAAACGTAAAG
The DNA here is from genome assembly GCA_003063805.1 of Aphaenogaster ashmeadi. Taxonomy (NCBI): domain Eukaryota; kingdom Metazoa; phylum Arthropoda; class Insecta; order Hymenoptera; family Formicidae; genus Aphaenogaster; species Aphaenogaster ashmeadi. The sequence continues at coordinate 443,127 of NJRQ01000094.1, forward strand.
TTTGAAAATAATCGTCCAAGAACACACGCACTTTACATTTAATAGGTACAGCATTAAATTCGTTTAGATGGAAAATATTTTAATAATAAGTTAATATTTTTATGTCCTAAATTCTATACTTTTAAAGTAGTTAATCGAGAATTCCTTGATATTTATATATATATGCAAATTTGAAGGCAACAGGAACTAGGAATTAATTTATGTTCGCAACTATTCATTTCTCTTACTCGGTGATTAGGTTCATCTGGAGCGTGGTGCGAAATAATGTTACGAATTTGCGAAACAATCTGGTCTTTGGTCTTGTACAACTACCATCGAAATTGTTGCGAAAGGTGCAATCCGCCGGACAATTGCCCGAGTAATTTCGCATATTTACACTCATGCGCACAAAAGGCATCCATTTGCGCAAATTACGCTTGTGCGCGTAAGTTGTGTACGTCCTACATACGTCTTGTACATGTTCCATATATACGCTGCATGTCGTTTATGCTGGAGATATGTGCGTGTCTGCAAGCTCCATTGAACCGCACGAACGCCTCGTCAGGCGCACGTATGCACTCCATGAAGCTTTTTCACCGGATATATGACTAGATTATACAAAGTTCTATGGATGAACAAAGGAGTGTATTCACGCAAACCGCCGTTTATTAATTTTCGGCATCGAGATACGTGAAGTAGTTGAATCAAAGTCACGGTAAGCTCATCTAAAATCATTAGAGATGCACAAGAGTATTCGAAAACTTTCAGCCGGATAGCGTTGGAATACGTGGCTTGACTTAAAATCCCGAAGGTTTTGATAAATTATTCCTATTTCCTCTTTTTATTTATAGACGCAACTGCTTTAAAATCAAATAATATTACATCATAATAAATTCTCTTAAGATAAATATATTTGATAACTTTAACACAGTTTATATTTTGCTTTTGCAAGTCTGAAAATATTTAAATACTTTGAAATTGAAAAGATTTGCACAATTTCGTTGAAAAATATGAAGTCTCCAGTCTAAATATTAGAAAAAAGTGTTATGAATAATTTTACAAGCGCTACATAATGGAATATTTATATTACCTGTCATGTTGATTGGATTAAAATTCATATGCAATGAAAATAGAGTGCGACATGCGGCAAACATATTGTACAAAAATTTAATATAAAATATTCAAACAAAATGTTTCCAACTAATAAAACTACAATATATTCAATAAAGCTTTTTCGTAATTTAGTTCATTATCGCAGAAAATCTCAGTAATAAAGTATAACAAATTATAAAAAGCTTTTTATTAACTTTATTATATTTTCATTAGTTCGACATGAATTTCATTTACGTGTGAACGACATTTTTTAAAGATATAATTGCACATGCACAATTCCACGTCGAAGTATTCACGTCATTCGAACTTTTCTCATTAACAATCATTATGAAACAGGCAATATAGGATGTCATTCGCAACAACAGGAAATATCCTATCAAGTTCTGCTGGTTATTTTTGGCGATATATTTTCTGAACTTCATGCAAAGTGTTATTAATTTAAACTTATTAGATCTCTCTACCACAAATTTCTGAGTGAGCTTCTATAATTTTGTGACATTATCTCGAGTAAGACAAGTTAAAATTTGCATTTAATGAATAATCCAGGAGGCGTCTTCCGACCGGTTCATTTGCCTGCGGACAGTTATTTTCGCCTCCCGCGGGTTTTACCTACCTACCTAGGAACATCTATCATTGTACGTATGGCGCGCGGGTTCCCAGGAACATGTACCGCTTTACATTACGGCATTGTGCCTCGTGTGTTACGTGTACACGTGTAAGGAAGCACCCTGTGAATGAACTAACGGTTAAATAAAGATTCGCCGAGGACAGTCGTGGTTAATTGGAATAATTAATCGGCTCATTGTACCTCTCCCTCCTTTTGTCTTCCTTCCTCGCGTATCGCGAGAATAGGTTTCATCGCGTATACAGGAAGACCAGCCGCCGGTTCCCAATGGGATTCCGCCTGAATTCACCGTCTTGCGGAGGCTGCTTCCGCCCCGAAGGAGGTCCCTTCGTTCTTGAGAAACGTCTCGAGTACTCGCGGTCTGATTCGATCAGGATGCCCGGAATATATTTAATAATATGTGTATCGACGTTTCTTCCGCTGAGAAAGGATTACAAGGGACTTTTACGTCAATACTGATTAGATTGCAACGCTTTTAAATTTAAAATGCTTACAGATAATGGGGAATGATGGCGGTAATAATAATCCTTTTTTCGTTTTATCGAATCATTCTCTCTAACGTCACGTCTCTGGATTATTCAGCCGTTGATTATTTTATTGCCGTTTTCTCGCGTATTTCAACTCATTTAATATTGATCGTTGTGTTGTTCTCAATTAGCTATCACAGCAATCTAAAACCTTTCATGCGCGGTCTTGCTTATTTCAAATTCTATTTGCTCACGCATATAGATGCATAAAGGACAGTGAAATGATGCTATTGGTTCATGCATATATGTCCCAATTCAACATAATCTCTGTTGTTGGTCAAATCCGTTCGATTTTCTACATGATGACAGATAGCTCATCATTAACTACGCAGTGTGAGAATCTGCATTGTTAATACTGGTTCGAATATTTAAGTTTTATTGGATTTATAAAATATTAAAATTACTTTGAAATTGAAAGAAAAGTTCAGAATTAATTCGCATGATTTTGAATCGAAATAAAACTATTCTACAGACCAAGAAATCATTCTGATTTTAAAATATTATTTTTTAGTTTTTAAAAAGAAGCTCATAGAATCTATCAGTTCTTGGATTATGCGGCCTTTTTTTTCATAAACAATATTTTTTTTATAGTGTACTTCAGCGGCATATTGCGCTTCTCTTACACAGTTTTGCCTGCATTTAATTTAGTCTAAATAGAGCGATTATTGTTATATATTTCAAAAATGTCGTTTTTTAAATTACTATTTAAGCCCACGAGGGCATTCCGCGGCGCCTCGGGGCTCCGCAGAGCATTGCTGCGGGACCGCCGGTCTAAAATATTAACTGCACAACATTAAAAAGTTGAAACTTAACACAGCATCAAATTTTTAAAACGTTTTCTGTTCACTAGATTTCAGGTGACGGCATAGATTTCAACTTATAATTACAAGAAGAACAGGATTCTTTATAAATTTTGCAATATTTAAAAACGAATTACTCAATTTTATAAATATTTTTGTTCTTTTTTTATTAAGTTTATGCAGCATTTTTAAATGTATTGCATTCAAAACCGCACGTATAAATTTTAACATTTATAGAATCAAAAACATAGTTAAAATCATCATAAATTTTATATAAAAAGAATAATTTATTCAGTTTACATTATTTTTTCTTGTATAGTATTTAAAATTTTCATTTTTATATTAAAAAATTGAAAGTTGATATAAAATGTACTTGTAATCACCCCCAAAACTTGTTGATATTCTACACGAATCATTATTTCGTGTTATTTTATGTTCAATCGATACAATCATCAATTATTATACATGCTAAGCCGTGTTTGTTCGTTTCAAATAAATGCGGCCAACTAATTAATATAAAAATATCCCATTTTTGCGAAACGTGGTAATAATACTGGGGGAGGCGCCGTAAGCGGATAAACCGTGATTTATTCGCACGATTTCATCGATACAATTTTGTCGAGTAGCTGCTGCATGCACGCTTAATTATGTATACTATCGATCTGCCGAATTGGTCGTAGTATCAATCCAAATATTAAATATTTATGAACTAGTCGCTTGCGTGGTCGCACGTGCGTTATTCATCGAGGTGTTCGCCGAAGAAACGATCGATATTTACTAATTTGGAAACGCATATAACGCGCATTTCTCATTGTCACGCGTTAATTGCGCGTAATCGCGATCGCGATACGAATCCGCGATCGATGTGCGAATCCGTCCAGTGTATCTCGTTTATTTATGTATACCATCGATCGGATTGTGGCGGATAGGCTTTTACAAATATTGACCCGTCGAGAGTGGTATGGATATGAATTTGCATCTATTTGTGATTCATATGTAAATGACTTTCGTATATCTATCGATACAAGATAACATCAAATTGATTTTGTAGCCAAAAATAAAATTAGTTAAATAAAATTAAGGAACAGTGCGATGGCATCCCATTCAGCGCACGTCGAAAGAGGAAATTAATATACAAAAACTTGCCGTTATCAGATATTGATATGAACTTCATACGTTGAACTGCATGAAATGCACCGAGTTGCGAGTTCAAGTTAATAAATTGCAAATGCGTCATACAACTGCAATACGTATGCCGATACAATACACTCGCTCGAGCGTATATAGGCAATTATTATAGTTAAGCAAGAATGTAGTAGATTTCTTCAAAAATTTATTGTTAAATCTCGAGCGATACATTGGATATGAATTTTATTCAAAGCGATTATTTGCTTCACACAAATTACATTTACAGAATGTTGTAAAAAGGAATCAATTTTTAATATAATTTATACTAGAATATTTTGTTCCTGTATATGTGGCAAAATACATATCATGTATCTTCGTAAAATATTTCTTAATTCCGTATTTTTTTCAAAATCTAAATACACTCATTTTAGTTTTATAATAAACTATTTTGTTACTATGCAAACTATCGTAGGTTATCCAACGATGACCTATAATTGGATAATTGCAATTTATCCGTGTGAATGAGGATTTATTTCGTGCGACTGTCGGACGTGCTTAATTATAACTATCGACGAATACGTCGATCTGGCCGACGTATTACTTCGAGAATTCAATGATGAGAAAATACTCATTCCCGTGGCGTTTTCCTCGTTAATATACAACCGCAGTGATTGTATTTTCTGAAAATGAAAAAAAAGAAAGACTCTGAATGGTGCGAAACTGCAGCAGTATGGAAGTGCGCGCGATCAATATTTATTAAGTTGGAAACAAATACGACTGTTTTTCATTGCGGCGAATTCGACGCGTAGCAATGCGGCCTGTATAATCACAATTTATTCGTGCGGTCCCGGCCGATGCACGTGGCGTCCTAGTTACAATGCGTTTGATTTGGTCGCGCATACGTGATCAATTGACCGACGATGGACACAAAATTCCACATTGTACGAACCGAACCGGTTTGTACGAGTATTTCAATTGGGTGAATCTCTTAGCAATGACGGGATTGATACTTCGCGAACGATTTTTAATCTACTATATGACGTGGTTTTGATACGAAAATTTTCGAAATATATACAAGGTCTAAAATAAACGCGTAAATTCATATATCCACGCTGAACGTACAGTGTTATCAAACGTACTCATTTAGCTGCAATAATGGAAGAATTCATTTGGAATCATGTAAGTTTCAATTTATAAAACCAGATTTACCCGCAATAAACATGCGATTTGTACAAAATAATGAAGATATATCGGAGAACGATGTATAGTCGCTTAACGCGCGATACGATATGCAGGCGATTATAGATATACGTAAACGATAATTGATTTTGCCAATACCAAGATTTATATATCTAAAATATTCAGATTCGTAACGTTGAAAGTGTAACGGATTACGTAGTGGCGTGTCAGAGCGAAGCGATGTCGCGTGTTATTACGCAAACTGCATGCTACGGCAATTACTTTCTTATGAATTGTTAAATAAATTTTATTTACCTATTTGAGCATGTAACTGATTACTACCGACATATACAAGAAACATATTTCATAATTATGTGCGCAATTTGTGGTGTTTCTATTTATTACAGTATGCTCATATAAACACAAAAATACAAGCTCAACTTTAATTTTTATCATAAATTTTGTTAAACTTTTGATTATCGATTCTATATGATCCAAAAGGAAAATTTATTAGAATTAAAAGTTTAATAAAATAATTTTAATTTTATATTTCGCACTGTTAAATTTTGTATGCATGGGGACCAAAATAATTCCGACAGTATTTGTCGAAATATTTATTTAAATGGCCATCTTAAAATTGATTTTATCTGAGGACGGCTCTGTATTCAGGTTGATTGAAATAATAGAAGAGAATATTATCGCCGATAGACGATGGATATTTCCTGTTTTCTGTGACAGATTTTTTTCAGAAATTGTCTTAATGAAATTCAGAAATGCGAGAATATTGTGTATACTCTGCAGCACAGACATACAAAAGTTAAAATAAATTTGTGGAAGATCCATCTCGCAGAAATATAATTTATTATATTTTTACAATTTAATTTTTTTGCATGCATCGGTTTGATCGAAATCACGACTTCGTTACTCTGAATAAATATTTAGATTACACAGCCTGTTCAAAACTTGCAGTACCCCTTAGATATAGGTTTCCTGATAAACTTCTGTAATAAATTTTTCTTTTGCAAAACTTTTATAAAAGAGGAGACCACGGTTTATTACAACTTTCTAATTTAACGATATTTACAGTCATCTCTGAAATTAAAGATATCAAAGTTTATTTCAAGCCAGCTGCAAAGCAACGCTGTATTATTTAATGATGCTTTTTGTTCTCTGATTTTTCTTTTTATTTAGTTTTTATATATAATTACAGTTATTTATATATTTAAAATTATGAATAATTCCGTTCGCAGATTGATCTTCAGTATCTACAATTGAAAAGTTATAAATCTATAGGTACACTCCATATATAAAAAGTTTGAGCCAAATATATTGAAAAAGTTTGAATTTTTCGAGAATTCTCGTTGTTATCTCTCTTTTGCATCAGCATTTTTAATTTATTGCAATAATATATGTAAATATTATAGTATATGTAAATAATATATTCTAAAACGTGGATAAAACTGTCGAATATGCATAAAGATGAATAATAATTGATTCATGGCAAATAAAAATTTTATTAATTGACATTGCTTGTTCGCGCATATACTTTCATTTAACTAATTAAACGACGGAGATATGATGTAGCTTCAGAACTGTAATAAGGACTGCATGACCGGAGATAAACGTCAGTATACAGCGTATCTAGAGAGTAATTTCTGCGGAATTTCTAATAGACGAGGGTCATGAGTCTAAATTATTAAATAGTTACGCTAATGATATTCAACAATGCCATTAACCGCTATACATATTTACTTCGATTATAAAAAGAAAATATGTATGAATTATTATCCTGCACTATAACAGACATTTTGCCGTTTTTTTTGTCGCTTAAGAAAGTGTAAGAGAGCAGTTTTCGTTAAAACGAAGGATATGCTGAAAGCTCGCTATCGTATCTCGCGTGATATTTAGATCGCCCAGGTCCGCTTCGTGATGCTCGAATGTACCCTCTTCTCCCCTATCAGTAACAACCTCACCGTGCCCAGCTTATCGTCACGACCTGTACGGCGATGACGATCGATTCCTCGCGTAGGTAAATTTCTGCAGGAAGGACAGGGCGGATGTAACGCCGGATAGAGTAGGAGTTACACAGATAGAGCCGGGGGTAAACGCCGCGCGAGGCAATAACGCGCGTCTCTCCGCGCGCCAAGCTGCTCGTAGGAGACGCCAGAGATACGGGGCGTGCAGCACGATGTTTTGGAGCGTAGCCAGGGTGAAGCTAGCTATCACGGTACGTACCTAGCCCCGACCCAAGACAACCCCCGTGGTCCGAGCGGGGAACCGGGGGTAGGTTTCGCCCTTCCGTGTGTGTTTCACCCTCACCGACACCTACCGTAAACGCGCCCGTGCACATCGCCGCGTAGCACCTAAGCTGCAGCCCGGCGGCTAAATGCTCTATCGTCCGCAACCTGCAAACCCATGCTAAATACTTTATCACGAAAGTACCCCTTGTTAATGTACCGGTTGATCTTCCGACTTCCTCAGCTTATTGGCTACCGGCTCGTCCGATCGCTACGTGATCGTGCGCGCGCGCGATCGTGGCCGCGGTTTCTTCTTCCCTTTTTCCCTTTTTTTTATATAATCACTCGGCAAGAAGCCAATTACTAAGTGCTATCGGATATCACTAAGAGCTCCGCCGTTTTCCGTTACACGTGTTCGAGTAGTGCGATGACTACGTGTGAAAATACGGAGTTTTATATTTATATCTATGCGCCGCATAAGAAACAATAACTGCAATCAAGTATTTGCAATAATTTAATTGGCACAAAACATCCAAAGAGGATTCTTAATATCAATTATTAGGAATGCTTCTGACGAAACTTTACAGAAGGAAATGACAAATTGATATTTCTCGTTTGATTTTAAATGGGTTTTACCTGAATAGAATTTTAATTTGAAGGTACGTAAGAAAATGGAAGTGCAATATATAATGGCTTTCCTCCATATTTCCGCTAGAAAAAAATTGTCTTGGACTTGGTCATAGAAACTATGGTTAAAAGGACATTTATAAAATCCCTCGCTTGAGAGATTTGGTTTTTATTGCGGAAGGAATACGATTTATCGTTTATCAAAGCGTACCACTCTACTTCCTTATGCGTGGCAAAATTCGATTCTCCTTTTTATGACTATCATGTATATACATTGTATATACATTGTGCGATAATATAAAAAAGTTCTGAATAAATATACATAATTCTTAAAATGTTAAAACTTGTCACACCACTTTTTAGCAAAATTTAATATAAAATATAATTGAAATATATTTTTTTCGTTAACGTTTGTTAAATATTTATAAACTGTTTATTAATTATTATTCTGGTAAAAAGCGGGTTCTATGCATTGTACTCATGGCATAAAGGAATTAAACGGAATTAAATGGAAAACAAAAAATGTAACAGGAATGTTCTGACTTGCTGTGTTATACAGACAATTACTTCTTAGTCGTACCACTCGCATATCCGCGCGCATATATTTAAACAACTTCTTTTTTTATCTACTTAATTGTTTCTTTTTTAGCTTTTCTGTAATTTTAATCGAAATGTACGTGTATATACCTATACAAAGTGTTCCATAAAACTGTGACAAAGTTCTCAAATCTCAAATGCGTAATAGATAAGGAAAGAAAATTACAAGAGTGAAATAAAAGTGAAGTAATATTACGCATCCTATCTTCTCATATTACCATTGCGCATTATGTACGTCATATTTTTTAATGCGTTAATCGAGACAGTTTTTCTATACAAAAAAAGTTTAAGGATGCTTTTGAAAAATGTATTTACATTTAAAATTTTTATCTAATTTTAAATGTATAAAATACTATCATAAAACACGGAAGAATTTATGCTTACCAATTGTTAATAAGATTATTACTAAGATTTATATATATACGTATATATATAGAAATGAAAATATATCGTAAATACAAAACTATTCTATTACGTGATACTACGATATTTTTAAATAAATAAAATAGAAATTCAAACATGTTTCATTTTATTTCGTGAATTTTCGGTTGAAATATCCAACAAAAAAGGTATACGGTATATGATATTGTTGGCTTAGCCAAAATCAATGATTGCCATAATCCGCTTTAAACCATCGAACCATACAGCTGATATTACATGATCCAGGATTTTATTACACAACTATATACCAGTGGTAAGTGATACTTCAAATTTAAAAAAAAAGAGAGTCATTCAACTGTGTCGGTTTTTGATTTGCTGTGTGAAGTGGGCAATTCGTCAAAATTGCTGGTCAAATACAGAACGTAAAATAACAATGTCTAAACAAATTTCTCTCAAACATTCCACTTGCATCATCTGCCGAAGCATTTCATAACAATTTGGATGTTGCAAACTAACAATCCTCAAAGGGATTGTTAGTTAGTTTACGAAGTTGTAACGAAATAAACAAGTTTTCTATGAAATATACTGATCTTAAAAACAGAAAAACTAATATATAAAAGCGGAAGGAATTATAATTATCTTGCTTTAAAAGGCAAAGAGACTTTTTATAAAATTTTTATAATTACATCTAGTAATAGACTCAAAGCACGAATTACTTCAAATAAACAATGGAAATTTGTAATTGTTTTAAATATTATTTAAAATCAACAAATTTCCGAAAGTTTTGAATGTTTTGAAGATACATTTTTTTGTAACGCTTTACATTATTATATCACAATCTGCTCTTTATTTTATTGTCATTATTTAGATTTTTGAGAAGTAGAAAAATATATTAACACATTTAGACGCAGATATGAAGAGTGTCGATTAAAAAAGCGTTAAGACACATCTGTAACATATGATGTATTTCTTCCTATATAACGACAATTTCACGGGTCTCGTGTGAACGTCATCGTGTGAGTATGTACGCGATTAAAATTCGTCGGCACGTCGCGTGTATTCGTCAATCCATGTTGATCGCGGAATAACGATATCGGAAGGAGGACGGAAGCGGCCCGCACGCTCTCTGACCACTATTGTGATGTACTGTCCGCCGCAGATATATTGGCATTTGTGTCTTGTCGCATTCGCTGCACCTCACGGCGCACGGCGACAACCGCTGCAGATGCGTGTAATTCGCGCCGAGATTACTCGCCGATCGTTCTCACGTGCCGATATCTCACGATTCGGAATAATATCCGATCACGGCCGGTCGATCGCCGATATTCGATTTCTCGCTTCGCGGTGCAGTAACTTTTTTATTAATTCTGATAGGATTTTTGCGCGATTGAAAATTGAATGATTGCACCCGTTATAAGAGCTATTATAACGAGGAGACATGTCTTTCATACTTTCAATCAAGGAAATTGAACGAAAATAATAATTATATATATACAGGGTGTTTCAGGGTTAAATGCCCTAACTTAAAATATAAATTAAGAATAAGACCGCGATATTAAACAAATATAAGTAAGAGAAAAAGCCATTTACGGTCGCGGCGGTTCTTGGTGCATAATAATAATTATTTTTGTGAATATTCCTACTCATGCGAACTGCGCGCCGCATATTCGTCGGACTTGAAACACAGTTCTTACAAGTTTTTTTGGGGAATGGGGGGACGGGGGGATCTTATAGATGCTAGTGGTGAGCATCAAAAATTATTGAATTGCTCGTCAATTTAATATGTGAATTAATTATTCCGGCTTCATGTAAGAACTGTGTTTCAAGTCCGACGAATATGCGGCGCGCAGTTCGCATGAGTAGGAATATTCACAAAAATAATTATTATTATGCACCAAGAACCGCCGCGACCGTAAATGGCTTTTTCTCTTACTTATATTTGTTTAAAATATGAACTTAGGACCTCAAAACAAGAAAAAATTTTCCTCTGAAGGTATGCCCGTAAACGCTTTGTTTAAGAGATATTGACAATCTAAACATTTTTATTATAAAATTTTATTTTTTACTTGGATTTTTTTACTTGGGATGCTATTAAACAAAAAGTCTACGAAAGGCCGGTTAATGACATTAATTCTTTATAAAGAAGAATTATCCAAGCATGTGAAACAATTACAGCTATTCAGTGTTGCTCTGCGACTGCTGCCGTGAAAGAAAAATGCCAAGCCTGTCTCAATGTTCAAGGCCGTCACTTTGAACAAAATTTATAATTATGTAAAAATTTTCATATTTTCTAATAATAAAGTAGTTAAAGCACACTATTAAATTATTTATTATAACCTGAGAAAAATTTTATAATGAAAATGTTTAGATGTCAATATCTCTTAAACAAAGCGTTTACGGGCATACCTCCAGAGGAAATTTTTTTTCTTGTTTTGAGATCCTAAGTTCATATATTAAGTTAGGACATTTAACCCTGAAACACCCTCTATAATTAAATATATGTATACATATACTTTTACTACATTTATTCTACATACACGTACAGCCTTGGCCAAAAGTACAAGGCACATATATTTTTTTCATTTATCTGAAATTCTTTTATCTGTATTGTTTCCTATTGGTTACCGGCATTATACATAAGTTTAAAGGGTTCTTGAAACAAAGAATAATTCACAGCAAGTGCCATAAATCAATTTTTTTACTTTCAGATAAATGAAAAAAATATAGGTGCCTTATACTTTTGGCCAAGGCTGTATATATACATATATATTTCTTTATATATGTTATTCTCTCTTTCTCTCTTTCCTTTCCCGTCTCTTTGACTTGTTTCATGCGCTTTCATGATTTTCAATAGGAAACGCTGTGAATAAATCCAAGAAGAATAGTAGAAATCGTTATATGAACGATTCAGAAGACTTATTCGTGGACGATCAAAATCCTTCTTTGATTACGGTAGTGAAGTCGTCGTTAGGAACGACATCTCGAAATATCTTCTGATTAAATTCCTCTATACCAGGAGAAAAAAATGTAATTGCATCTCATCGAGGAGACGAGGAAAATCACGTTAAGTTGAGATACCGCGTACTTGCATGAAAATTCGTGATGAACGATCGATAATACGCATTACAAGTTCCAAATTACAGCAACACAAGATTAAAAGTTGGTTGTATAAATCTAATGAACGACACAAAACATAATTATCGATAATTTTAATGAAAAATATCATAACTGCTATAAAACTGCTATAAAATTGTAACTTTCAGAACAATGACTTATAATTTTAAATTAATCAATAGTTTTTAATTTTTCTCGGAAGCTTTTTTGTTTTACTATTTCCAGTGGAAACAAAATATTAATAGATATAAAATAACATGGTTGCAAGCTCGATGCTTTTTTAAATATTGATAAAATATTGGAAAATAATAGTATATTTGGTTGAAACTGATAATATTTTAAAAAATATAGTTACAATACTTTCTGTTGATGCTATCGAGACATTTACATATCTGTTTATTTACGTAATTGCAGTATTTTAGCTGTTTAGATTTTTATCTATATATGTTATGCAAAAATAGGATAATCCATAAAGTTTTAAAAAGTCAGCTGCTCGATATAGCTTACTCGATAACACGGAACGCTGCATTTTAAACTTTATTTATTCAAAACTGCTACTTGGTAGGATAACTTATTCTGCATAATATCTGTGCAAGTTGTTCCGGAATATTATGGCGTTTTATCGACCATATTGAATTTTAAACTAAAAGTATATATAATTACGATTATATTAAAATTCTAGCTTTTGTTTTTCTTTAAATAAATGATCGGATAAAAATAAATGATTAGAATTTTGATAGAATAAATTATTTAAGAGTGCTAATGAACACAATATATAACTTTATCTTTTCCATAAATTTTTATTAATAAGACTGTTTTTAATGATGTAAATGATATGATCTGAATATATATATCAGTGTGTTCTTATTATTTGAAAATTTGCAATGTTGTGATGTTTCATTTTCGTTATCGTGAACGAAAAACAGACTCTAAATTCGTAAACAATTGATGTCTGAAGAGATGTTATTATTAACGCATCCTATGTTTTTTTATTTAATTATAATTTATTCAAAATGTAAGATTACTTTCACATCAATGAATGTTCTATCAGATGCCTGGATAAGCCTCCATTTTGAAAGCCTCCATCTCGAATCTTGAAGATTCTATATCCCAACAGATGATATCCGTGCGAAAGATGATCCCCTATATCTCGCCACCGAAGCTCCTACTTCTAGATTCGTTCAAATTTTGAATACCACATCGAAAGATAGTACGAAGGGTCGACGTAAAGTCTACGCTTGTTCCGTGAACTAGGAAGAAGTAGCAGCAGCAGCAGGAGCAGCAGCAGCAACGCGATAGCGGTAGAAAATAGCCGGACGAGATTTAGCGATTTATGCTCCGGCCACGCCTGCATTTCGTCTCTTCTATGAGAAGAAATTGCTAGACGCGAGCGAGGCGCGGACGGCGGACGGAGAGAAGAAGAAAATCTGGTTCTCGTTCAAACGAAAACAGTCCCGGTGTGTGGTACGGTCACGGCATATATATACGTTACGTATTTGTGGTGCATGCGGACCTTTGGCGTAAATCTCATGTCGGAAAAACTTCCTCACCATCGTCTATTCCCTCTCCTGTCTTCTCTCTTTTGCTCTCGATCTCTCTCTTCCCCTCATCCTCTCCTCCGATTCCCGCAACGTTCGACTCATTCTATCGTGGCCCATCCACCTATCTATCTCTTACCTCCCACGAGAAATACATTCGCGATTTCTCCGCTCTCTTTTCTCGCTTTCGTCTGTCCGGCTTTTAGCTTTTAGTCAGCCATTTCAGTGGTGGTTCTCTCGTGTACCTACCGGACGAAAAGAGCCGCGTCTACGCGATCGGCCGACAGTTGCGCTCCGCTCGTTACCGTCCAAGCTTTTCCCTTTTCTTACTTCTCTAAAGAATCAAGGCACCTAAGACTTGCAGCATCTGGAAGCGAATTGTTTTCTTTGGCGTTGTAATAATCATTCTCAACTCTTTAGGGCCGGTGTATATATCGGCAATATATCGGTAATATTGATATCATCACAAGATGTACTCGATATTCCAATTATTATATTGTGTGTCAAAGGCTACGCGCAATAAAGCAGCCTATTTCTGAAAGATAATCTCTTAGTATTTCTACTAAAAGAGTATCGAGTCAGAATTCATCAAAACGTCCACAATTTGCAGAAAGTACATTTAGTGAGAGGGCATCCTCTATATTATGTCTGCAAATAGCTTTTTTTCTTAATCCGTTGAATTATTTATTTCTCTTGGATACTTTTACTGATGCTTCAACTCTTCCAATAACACCTCCTTTTCTGCTTCTTGGTGTAGATATCTCAGTCTCTTCTTGCCCTCTCTCTTTCTCTCCCTTTCCCCGCCTTACGACACCATCCAGAGTTCTCTTCTATTTTCTTGCGCATTTCTGCTGATTCCCTTTCCTCTTTCACGAATTTATTTTTCTTGTGTTCCCCAAGTCTCTTTCAATCTGAGTTCTCTTTCTTAGAGCGTTTTAGGGGAAAAGTTTTTCCAGACGGGTGAAACAATTGACTCGTATATTAACAGGTATTGTTAAACGTATATACACTAAAAATTTTTTTTACTTTAAGTTTATGAATAACTTCTAAACAAAAGTTTTATTAAATAAAAAATAAGATTTTGTCATTTATTCATATCTTTGAAGCTTAAATATTTTATTGTTTTTAATCCAAAGGTCTCATTGTGGTCTTTTAGTATTATCGAAGAAAAATCCATTTTAAACTGGCCAAAGAGTCCGCAGATAAATAACAGTGTGGAAAATTTGTAACCGAGTACCACGTGTAAATATCAGGAAACCGTAAAATATCGATTTCGCGGAGACATTGTCGCTACATGATGGATATTTGTGAAATTTGACTTTCTATGTGTATGAAGTGCTGGGAAAATTCACATTCTCATTCTGCGACCATCTCACAGATACGCTTTGTAATGTTTATTTAAGCATTTGAGCGACCCGAGAGACACAGTTAGTGAAATATCAAAGACGCAAGCTTTTTTACTATAAATCTTGCGATTCAGAAAATAAAATCTTTTTATGAAATGTTTATAAACGGATGTAAGAGTGTAGCGTATTTTTTCTATTATTAACAAGTGAAATAGTAAAAAATTTGCAGTTTTTATAGAGTTCTGTTTTGTATAAATATGGCTTTTTAAAAAGGAAATTGAAACACTTTTTTTGTATAAATATGGCTTTTTAAAAAGGAAATTGGAACACTTTTTTTAGATAGAAAAGCGTTACTGAAGCCAATTGTAACTATACTTTGTTTAATAAAAATTGTTTGGGAACTGTGTAATTTTGTTTCAACTTTATTTGCCAAATATGTCAGATATTTTATATCAATCTATCACTGCTTTTATTTCTTGTTATTTTTACACAAATAACTACACAATTGCTATTTTTAATATTGACTCTACTCTCGTATTTTAAATATATAATACGTATTATGACGTTCGGGACCGATTGCAACATTTTATTAATAAATGTCGATTAGAATTGTTTGCATATTTATTGCACTATAATAATTTTTTAAGATTGATCTATTGATCGAGTTACATATATTATAGAAAAAAATATGTGAAGATAATGTAATAATAATAGAATATAAAGGAAACATGAAAGGTTAAATAATCTTTTATATAATTTATAAATCAAGTTTTCGCGCGGAACGTAATTACAGTTAAATCCATCATAAGTTTCGTTGCCACAATACAGCGTGAAACATCATTTGTAGATACAAACAGATTAATAATGCTTACTAGATCACAGCAGGAGTTAACAATGAATACGTTTCCACTGTACCGTTTAAATCACGCTGCATTGTCATCGTTCTTTCTCGGCGTATAATTTGGCGTCGCGTGACTGCGACGTCTCAATACGACGGTACTCGATTCACTATTATTAACAAGTTGCAATCTGACAGTATGCTTTATACGGTAACATTGTCACTTTGATCATCCTGGAGACAATGCTGAAATGCTGTCGGAGATCGTGCTGTAAAACCGGCTTTTCCTTTGTCACTACGAATTACAGAGAATTATATATAGCGACTTCCCTCCTCTTCCCTGAAAATACCATAAACTTTAACCGAATTGGCTCAATATGAAAGAAATAATTAAAATTGTCATCGTGATACCAGTGTGTCGAGATAAATGACGAACCAGAGCTTTGTTAAGATTAAATAAAGACTTAGATGAAATTAATTCCTTCAAGCATTGACGCAAATTGTTGGTAATATTTTGTGTGAAATTTTTGTAAGAATTAAGTAGTATTATCGTAAAAATTGTTGCGATTTGTATACTTTATTATTAATGAAGATGAAATATATTAAAGACCCTTTTTATATGATCTTTCGATATTTTTAATAATTGAGAAGTTAAGAATATACATTTTTTGATAAATAAATTTTTAGCATCTAATGATGTTTATCATTACGGTCGATTATACGTGCGCTTCTTCGGAAGCCGACCGCATTTTAACACGTGAGATGGTTAGGTGCGTTATTAATCGGGACAAATAACATTATTCTGAAGTGTCGTTACTTTAATCATCGCGGGAACGATGCCGGAAGCAGACGCGAACCGCGATACACGATGTACGCGAATTTTCCCACTTGATTCGAATTATGCCGCAAGTGTATACACGTACGGAAGTGAAGCGCAAAATTATCTCAGGCAGCACTCCGCAATTCTCGTTTCACGTCGGAATTCACTACTTGTACAAAAGCAAGCCCCGTATCTAGCAGACGCGGGATGCAGTTGTTTGCTAGCTGTCTCAACGGCACATCGACTCATCCCTCCGCTGATCTCATTGACTTACAAATTGTTCAATTAAGAACGACCTTTATAAACATCTGCGAGATGTATTTTAATAACGCGATTCAACAATTTGTGTGCATATAACAAGAGTACTTTTTAGAAATTGATGTTGCGAAATAGAAATTACTAAAGAACATAAAAATGTTATTCTGTAGATAGAAAAAGAAAACGCTTTAGTATAAAAATATTTTGCCAATATAAAGATATATATATAAAATTATGTGTATATTATACATAATATATAGTAATTATAAATATACATAATTTATGTTTTCATAAATGAGAAAAAAGAGAGAGAAAAACATGATTGATGTAAAATATGCATGAAAACAAGATTTCCATAATCTCATAATATTTGACGAGCTTCCTTTAATAAGACCAAATTTCTATGAGTAGCCTTTTCTTTTTTTAAAATAAGCCTTTTCTGTTTTAAAACAGCAAAATTTGTTTTTATTAAGCCAACTGTATGCAATATATCTGTAAATACGCTGCAAATCGCAAATTAGAAGTTATTATTCAACTTTAAAAAAGACAAAGGGGATATTAATTTTCTGATTTTCTCGAAAATGAAACAGATGTGTTCTTTTTCGTTTATTTATACTTATATTTCTATCTGAATGAAGAAATATCAGAAATCACGAATAACTGAATAAATAGATGACGAATCAAAATAAAAAGAACGAAATGCATAAACCCATTTATCTTTTTGTTTGCTTATTTGCTCGTGTATTTATCTGTATCAATGTATTAAACGTACAGCACATAACTTCCACTGCGATTGCGATAATCCGGGCGATGGAGCGGTGAACGGTACATTGTCACGCAGGAGCGCATGGCATTGTGTCGTGATCGTTGCGAAACAATGTCGGTGGGAGGACCGTGCAGTTTACACTCGAAAGTTTTCGAACTTTGCGCAAATTATATCGCGACAGGCCGAATGTGCGAAGATGAAACTCGCGGTTGTTCCCCGCGGTGTTTCGCAATTACAACAATATCTCACGAAATTTACAACGGAAAATCTCACCGTGTAAACCAGCAAATAATTAATGAGCACGATTACATCGTAAGATTATATACGCACGCCGCGAAAGTGTATATCTTTCTCGCATATCACGATATAAGGAATACGTTTAATTCGTTCAGTTTTGTAATGATTACGCTGTTAATTAATATTGTTTACCGTAAAATGGAATGTAATTAAAAAGTTAGTACACTTTATAAAAATTGAAAGAAGAATTATAAAACATTTATTGTAAAATTTTCTGTAAGTTATATTAAATATAGATATTCTTTGAAGATATTATAGAAAAGAAAAGACTATATGTTATATATTGTATCATATTGCATTTAACATTAAAAGCGCTATAAACAAATAAATGATTCATGTTACATAGATTTTTAAGGATGCAGAGATTAAGTCGTAATTAAATTTCATTGAACGCTGTAATTACATCTACTTATGGGCTGTTATAGCTCCATCGAGCGAGATTAGAGCGCGTTATGTGCATACTCATATGTGCGGAATAATCCTGTCACATCCAGTATTCCTACCTTCGATAGTATTTGTCTATAACTGCACTACAATTTAATATAGATATCAGTACATTATTATAATCTATTATAAGTGAATAATAAAACAATTTATTGTTATTAATAATTCTGTATTCTGTAATGAGATTGAATTGGATTTGACGGTAAATGAATCTATTATTTTGCAAAGAGCATGATTCCTAGAAAAGTAACTTTTTAATTAAAACAAAACCGTCTTAATTCCATTAAATGCTCTTTTTTATATACCAGCTGTGTATTTTAATTAATGGTTTGATTGTCATATATTGTTAAATATTTGAAGAAGAATGGTGAATGCGTGACTTATAATGAAATTTTCCTACTTGCTACAAATCAGGCTGTTACCGTATTTTATTAAGAGCAAACACGCCTACATCTTCGTTATTGTCTCCTGCGGTGCCTCGCAATTGTTTTCTCGCAAAATTTACGGCAATGCCTCGAATTATTCCACGGTAAACTTTGATATTTAAACACCGAAAACAAATACATTGTTTCAATATCCTATACAAAGTATTTTATTAAGAGTGTAAAAGATTCTGACAATATTTGGAAAATTATTTTGAATAAAATATATATATGAATATAAATTTGATTTTAAATAATTAAAAATAAAAAAAAAAATTTTCCAATCAATCTAAAAAGTATAAATAAATTTGTAAATAATCGCCACTGGAGAAGATGACGTTGGATAATTAATTGCCAAGCTTTAGTAATATATACGAATATCAATATTTTTTAAATTAATTCTTTATTCTATATATTGGTAGATTCAAAAGAATTAATATAGAAATTAATTTTAAATGATATTATATAAACTGAAAAAAGATATAGGTTGAGAATAATCGTTATTGTACGATTCTCTGTTTATCTCTCGCGTCTTGGCCTTGTTACGATACTGCTTGGCAGCAGATGAGAATAGATGAAGCGAGGATACGTGGCAAGCAAGGAGAGCAGAGAGAAAAAGGAGGAGAATAGAGAGAAGAAAAGATCCAAGGAGAAACGAACGAAAGAAATATAAAGGATCCTGGAAAGTACGTGAGACTCAACCAGCGTCTCGGAATACCCAACTGCGAGCTGCAGTGCATCGAATAGCCGTTTGCGTCGAATAGCCCCACTGCGTTTCAATTTCTTTACATGCATTGTTGCATACATGCACGAGTTGCGACACTGTTCGTATTCGGGATATTACTGTGGCCGGCCGCGGCGGTCTCGCTTGCAACTTTTTTAATTGTCTTACGCTGCGCCAAACGGATTTTCCGATATTTTTTTTTACGTCTGTACAACGTTTGCGAATGCGGCTTACAATGAACAACGACTCGAAACGATGTCATTACAGTTCAATGACGAGCATTCATACCGCGAAACACACGTGTGCAAGCAAAAACTGCTCTTTATCGGACAATTGCAAAATTTTCAATCTAATATGTCTTCTTAATTAACGATTTTAATAAAACGGTGCAATTAACATATTAAAAATATTTCTGTTCCATTTTCTTGAGGGAGATAGAAAATTATTTCAAAGATGCAAAATAACAATATAAATTATATCATAATCTTCTAAATGATTTTAATGGATTTATGCGAATTTGTATAACTGATTATTCTATTTTTTTATCTAATGCAACTGACAGTAGACTCTAATGTTTACGAACAATGTTTTATTTTGATTATATCACTATTTGATATATAAAGCATTGTTTGTTAAAATCTACCATGATTTTTACCATGGTAGAAGTATACTAGATTTTTACTAAATAAAAAACTAGTAGAATTGATTATACGAATCCAATCTTTCACAAAAATTATTACATAAAAAAGTGATTATAATTTAAAAACAAGATTAAATTTAATAAATTTAATAAATTATATGAATTTTTTAAATTGTTTTTTAATATAAGCTAAGTATTTTTAAAGTTATTTTATTGATGAAATTCCATTAATAACAAAACATTTTGCATAATTATATTGTGTAAATAATTATATTATACAATATTGTGACTATCACTATTTTTCCTATTAGATTAATCCAAAGTTATTTAATTAATTTTTAATCATTGATTTATAAAAAATGTTTCTATAAATAAATTCTGAAATCAATTTTATACTCTTCTGACGATTAAATACGTGACATTTTATACATATATGTATATCTTTCTATTTTAGACTTTATAAGAGGAAAAATTAGATAGAAGATAAAATGAAGAGATCTAAAACAACGCGCAGATTTCTCGCTTGTCCTACTCGCTGTCCAATCTTCTATTGAGTCAGTTTATCGTATCACAAATTCGCTCTATATACGAACCGTTCGTAAAACCTGTAGGTCGCGAACAAACTCAATCACGATGCCTCAGCACGGCGAGAGACAAGTACGAACGACGAATACGAGATTTCAGGCTTTTTTGTGTCCATACAGCGACGTTAATAATTCTATTACTCTGTCACTATTACTCTATCTCCAGGTCGGAAAAAAATCGTAGTTCCCGAATCGTTACGTAACTTGGATTTATTTGCAAGATTGAGTAAGAACGGCGCGTCGCTATAATGCTTCGACATTTGTCACAAATGGAGATATCCAAAATATATAGCGCACGGCGAGAGTAAACATAAATTGATACATCAATCACAGAGAGAAATATTATTACATTCGCGGTAAATCACGATATCGATATTTTCACTCTGAATGAAGAGTTTGCTGTGCACACCAAAATCAATTAAACTGCATGAAAATAATATTAAACAAAGGATACATTATATCTGTGGTAACAACAATTGAAGAGAGTGCCAATCTCGGTTCTACAAGTAATTAGGGCGTGACTGACATTGTATTACAAATCTGATTAGTTTGTTACGTTGTGTGTGTTAATTTTATTATTAAACATTCGTTTCTTTAAACGAGTACTGAAATTAACAAGTATATTTATTACAAATTGACTTTCGCGAGTTCATATGTTCGATTGAAACAAAATTTTCCATCACATAGCTCACACACAACAATTAAGAAACACCAGTGGAAAGTATTAAAATCGCCAATCAATCGTCGTAATCATTGTATGGGCATTGTTTGATAAAGCATATATAGGTCACGCTAATAATTGATTCGATATAATTATTTTATCATGTCGACTATCGTTTCAGCAAACGGTCGAAAGTCTCTGGCCGGTACAGCCAGACAAATTATATTGTATAGTATTTCGATTGTCTATTAACATAGTTAAAAAGATACGCGCGCGGTAATTGCGATTGGAATTAATTATTAAATTGTTAATATCTTGAAACTATATTATTAGGGTACTATGCCATTTCCCGTCACATGCACACATGCACGCAACGTATATCCATAGATGTGTAAATGTAAATTAATATTTCCGTAAGAAGCTATGTTACGTAAGAAAAATCAATTTCCTGATAGGAAGTTTCGAGCCGTTCCTCGTGTCTCACGTTTCCGGGAAATAGCGTGATTGACATTAAATCCCCTTTTTTTGCAGTTGCGATACTCCTCATGTCCAGAACGAGTCATTTATCTTGACGACCTCAAACTACTTCTTGCGTCAAAAAATTGCATACTTTTATATATTGTATATTTACATGCTACGCAAAAAAGATTGTAATTCAAAACTTCTCGTTTGTATTCTAGGATGGGGCGTACGTGAAGAAAAGCGATATGGATGGTTTGGGACTTTGTCCTTACGATCCACGACACAATAGCACAGCGGTTTTCGCCGGTAAGTTTCTCCTTTTTACTTCAAATAATATGCTCAACCGTTGTATAGATTATGCAAGACAAATTTTATTTTCTTTTCAACATTGAACATATACTCTGGAAAATAAAATTCTGACTGTAAATTTTAACATACGGAAGTTTAGTCTTTAAAATATTGTTTATTTTACTCACGTAAGAATTTAAGTAATATTCCAAAGAATAGATTTTCTCGCGAACGAAATCTCGGCGCGATCAGCGTGATAGTAATATTATCGAAACGTTTTTGCGTAAAGTCCGTGCCACTCTATGCAGGTTGGAAAACCGTTCGCCTGCGGAAAATATTTATCGAGGACATTTTTATTACATTTTGAAACATATGCTGTGCACTACATACCAGATTTGACGGGCGTCGCGTGGCTTTGACGACGGTAAGTGCCACTTGAGAGATTCGACCGCTCTACAACGAGTGGAGTAGCTGAGAACGAGGAGCTCAACGCGAATATCACGAGTCCTTGTGCATTCCGCACAGATGCGATTGGAGATACACGCATGATGCGATAAATATGCGGGAACGATGACAGACGATTCTTAAAAATCATTCCCTTTTTTGTCATGACATACTCAATCTATGGCGCGATGTCATACATGTCTTTTTCCATAAATAGTCTCCACATATTTGCAAAATTTGTTATTCCTTTACGTCAGTTTTTCTTTATCATTATTATAATTCATTATTATTCTGTATCGGAAAGAATAATTTTATTTTTATTTGAATTCCTTGACGAAGTTCTGTTACGAAGAAAAAGTTATTTTATTTTTTTAAATAATTAATTTTTAACCGAAGTAATATGGATCCAAAGATCACACAATCTCTTTTTCAAAGAAAAAGATATCTTAAAGCTGAAGCACTAACGCTCTGTTTGTATTCAATGGATTTAGCTTTCTGCTTATTTGAAATATTTCATTGGTTTTTCTTAAACAGTTTCTATAGGATCCTGGTACAAAAAATCCTAATATAAAAATATATCCTGCAGTAAACTTACTTTTAATATATTTGCTATCTTTAGCATGAGAAGGGAGATCGGTTTATGAAAACCATGTGCTCTAGTTATGCAGTATGTCCTCTCTGCCCTAGTTAAGGGTTAAAGATGAATGGACTTCATACATGCGTTAAAGAGTCGTTAAAGAAATGACTGGGTCTGAAATTATTCAGAGATGCTCTATGTTTCATTGTCAGATTAGTACCGAATCTGCTATTATTACCATTGCATCCATTAATTTCAGTTTCAGTTTATCCTAGAAATAGGCAATTTTGAATGACAAACAGTAGCGAGAGATATTTTACGCTACGTCACATCGCAGGCCATGTATATTTTATTGTTTATCGTATATTTGTACAAACATATAAATACACGTTATGTACCTATATGTCAATTCAGTTTTCTTGTTAAAAATAAAGCATCTTTAGTTATCTAGAAAACTTAAATTCTCAAATTGAATAATCGATATTTTTCCGAGATATTAAGTCGTTTGAATGTAAAATCACTTCTCTGGATTTACAAATTTTATGTCAGTATTTTTTGAAATAAAATTTAATTGAGGATTAAAAAAAAATTATCATAATAAAATTATATCAGCTTTATACAAAAGTCCTCTATATTTCTATGCTATTGTATCATTATTATATACATATATAATATAAAAAATATTGAGATACAGAAATAAAAGTGGAAAAATGTGTCATAATTACAATATTTATATGATACATAATAATTCAGTTTGTAACAACCTAATTTGACAATACTGGAATATTAGTGCTGTTATAGTACTAGATAGATATAAAAGTCCGATATAACTCGATATAAAAATATATCCTATACATTTGCTAGAGAAACTTTTTACTTGTGTGATGTATAACGTGCAGTTTCATACGTTGAACGTTATAATTTGCTGATTACGAGGCACGTGCGCGCGTCGTATGTTCGCCAAAGTGCAACGGTAAATCAATACTCTGGCAAAGCAAACGATGCCTTGCTTCAATGAAGTCGTTTTACAAACATGTTTGATATTTCTACGTGTAAATGGCATGTCTGTCGAGGCGCATGATCCAAATTGTAAAAGATAATATCTTCTATATATTTGAGCTTTGACGGAATAATTGAGATTACAAAAGGGAAATTAAAACGTGTCCTAAAACTTTCATATCTCCTTTCATATGCAAATGTTTATTTAAGAATTCAATATAAATCTTTCTTTAGGAAAAGTTACATATATATATATATATATATAGATTATAGATATTATTATTATTATTATAAAAATATTATAATAAAAAGATAGTATTATTAAAATAAAACACGATAATAAGCAAAATAATATATATATTTGTATTATTTTGTTTTTTTGGATATAACAAACATCTTCTGTTGCTAAAAGAGCCTGATTTTCCACTTTATTTTCTGTCCCAAATCTATCAAAAAGCAATGACACAATCGAATGTTTCACGATACTTTTATAACATCAATAATCTTACTATTTAGAACAATTGTAATAAAATTATAGCTATCCTATTTCAAAAATATCTCCGTTATATATAATCTCGGTTCATGTTTTTTCTTTAATTTTTTTATAAAAATTCGATCGCATTGTTAGATACAAGGAATAAAAGTTGCAATTGCTACATTAATTATCGGTTAATTTCTGCTTTATTAGCCATATATTTAATTATTAATTATCCAATTATTTCATAACGTTTAACTTGTATTTTTCAATTCCTAAATATAGGTCGCTTTCCATATTTAATTGTACGTCGTGATTAATGAGATATAAATAGATGGAAGGACAATATGAAGTAAAATATAATGGGATGTTATATAAATGATTAACACGTAAGCGTGTATGCGCACACACCATAACTTATTTACTATCTATTACTTTGGATATATTATAATAAGTATATAACTAAAATAATAGTGTAAATTTTTATTAATTGTAAATTATATTAATTGGAAATATTGTATATTTTGTATCTTTTTATTTTGATAAATGTATACATAAATTTTTAGATTTTTGTATAAAATATTTTTTGCTAAAAAAGCTTGAATAAAACTTAACATCAAATTTTATGTGTGTGTGTGTGCGTGTGCGCGCGCGCGCGCGCGCGCGTGCGAGAGAGAGAGAGAGAGAGAGAG